>OZ014523.1:513451730-514051730 GCA_963966055.1 Lathyrus aphaca | reverse complement strand
CATATCGATATACGCCGTACAATTTCCTTGGTCTATTGCCACTTACCTAAGGTACACTAGATCCGAGTTAGGATCTTTCTCACAGTAGCCCTAAAACAAGTACCCTTAAAAATAAAGCATGCAATTCAAACAAATAAAGTGATCTAACTCTAAGGTAACCCCTCTTTAATTGGCCCATCCCCAGCAGAGTCGTCAGTTCTGTAACACGGTGAGAGAACTGACTTTGTCATTTTTATTTTTACAAAAACTATGTTGCGGATAGCAAGAGTCGCCAACGACTTTTCTTTTATCCAAGTAGGAAAGGTGGAAAAGAACATGAAAGACCTTGGTTTTAGATTTTGAGTTTGGGGGGTAGGTTATACAAAGGGAAGGTGTTAGCACCCTTTGTATCCATGGTTATCCATGGGCTCTTAACTGCTTAGCTCACTTTACTTTTATTTGAAAAATAGTGGTGGTGTATTTAGAAAAAATTCCACCTTTATAATGATTCTCATATGAATGTATACAGAGGGGTTTTCTTGGAAAGTTTTTGAAAATGTGAGGTGTAAAGAGTAATTTTTGCTTTTGAAATAGTGAGCAAGCAGATAAGGGCTTCCTACCTACTCAAGGTCATTCATGTTATTTTTCTTTCCTTAGGGATAAAACCGTCCTTACTATTAGTTAGTAAGTAGTCTTATCCTTGGATGTAAGGGACGAGCGTATGGTCATTGTATGGTCATAGAAGGAAACCTTGTAAAGGTATCTTAGTAATTCGAAGGGACTCTCATAATTTTCCGTAGGGTCATCGAGGGGCGAGATCATTTATTCGTAGGCAACTCGAAAAGTCATCGAGGGACTATGATCTTTATATCGAAGGGACTTGATGATTTTTATTTAGACAACTTTGCTAAGACACCTCTACGTTCGAGGGACTTGGCCATTTTCATAAGGCAACAAGAAGGGATACCCTAGAGGTGCATGTGTGAAAAGTGTGTCGTATTAAGTTATTTTATCTTTTGAATTAAAGGGCTATAAGTCCAATTGGATTTTGCATACAGGTCTTTTCACATCCTATTATTACTAACCACACAGTTTTAATATTTTTTACGGAATTTAAATGCGAAGATAAAAAACCTAAACTATTACATCATGGGGGGTACGTAGTTTAAATTGGGGAGTACAGAAAATAAAAGTGCGAAAAATTAAATATTACAAGATAATTATTAATCCTATACACTTGTTCTAATGAAAATAAATGACAAAAAAAATAAAATCGGGAAGAGATACAAATGAAGGAGGAAGAAATATTGGAGGATTCGATTGAAATCAGTTAATTGAGCTTCTTAAAAAAAAGGAAAGTTTTTATGATTTTTTTTAAATTTAAATTATTAATTTAATTAAGTAAAAATATTTTTTTATCTATTTTTATTAAAGAGAAAAAAAAGTTATTATGTTTTCTAATTTGTTATTGGTTAAAAAGATTATTAGTTATTAATTAAAATAAAAATTTGGAAGAAAAAAATGAAAAAAAAAGGTTAGAAAAATAGGAAAACAAGGAAAAAAGTCAAAAATAAGGGGAGGGGTCGCTGGGTTTCGAAACCAGGCCCTGGGGATTGCATGTGTTTCTCCTTGCCACCAGGCTTCTTACCACTGCTCGTTATGAAACAACAACAAACAAATAAAATAACAAAATCAAACGGAAATCCATCCAGCCAATGCGCGCATGACACCTTGTCATCTTCTTCCTTGGACCTGCACTTTTTAGTTATGATTTTGCTTCCATTTAACTACGATTTTTCGTAGCTAATTGACCTGAAATTTCAAAATCACAAAAACGCAAGTATTAATGAGTCAAGACCATCGATTCTTACTAATTTGGGCCTTAGGAATTTAATGGTGGTGTCCGTTTGGCCAAAAAGTGCTTAGATAATGAGATTCGAAGAAGGTAAGCTTTATGTCCTAACAATGACACTTCTTCATACTTGCACCTAAACCTAAAAACAATTGATCTAAATGATCCTAAACATTAAGTTAAACACAGATATGCATGAAGAAACAATTTAAAGTGCATGTAATGAAAAATTCAAAGAAAAACAACAGAGGGCTTACAGCATTGTTCATGTGTCATTCATCACGTGTTTTCAACCTTCAATAATGATGGGGATTGCCTCCTGGGACCTCCTTGAGGATGTTTGAATGTGGAAAATTGATGGAAGCTTGCTACAAAGTTCTTTTATTGTATGCCCTAATTTTACTTTTTTTTGAAAAAAATTCCAGGGTCCTTGTGCATGGATTTCGTCCCCGTGACTTGTGGAGATGATATGTATATATAGGAGAGAGATTTATGTCAAAAATTTGAGATTGAGTGAAGAAGATTTGATTTGCTATTCAAGGGTAATCCCAATCTTTCTATTTTTGCATATTTGATCATGATACACTCCCTCTTTGGTCTTGCACGAATTTTGGATCCATATAATGATATTAAACATCAAAATCTGATCCCAAAATAAACCATGGATCAAATATTTGATTTTTCAATATTTATTTTAATTAAAATTGAATTTAAATAAATTAAATCCAATAAAATATAATATAAACATAAAAAAAATCAGAATATATGATTTATGGGTCGTGAATTATCTCATGATTAAGTTTGGATTATAAAAATATGGGCCCATTTGGCAATAACTTAAGTTTTGGCCATTATTTGCCTTATACACCTTCTCAAATTTGTTCAACTTCAACAATGCATAACTCTCGCAATTTTTATCCCATGGATGTGTTCTTTGACTTTTTAGAAAGCTTAGAGTGTCCTCTAATTACTCCTTTTGGTCCCATGTCCATTTGGTCTTCCATGTTCAAGTTATGACTTTTGAAAAAGTTGACTTTTGTTGACTTTTTAAAGGACCTGTAATGTCTTGGCTTATATCTCTCAAATGAAGCATTTTTGGACTTAGATTGTGATACACAAAGTTGTAGGGAATTGAATTTACTTCAAAATGAGCTTTGGATGGGAAATTTATAATTAAGCATGTGAAAGTTATGGTTGGTCAAAGTACAATTGATTTTTCCCTTAAGAAGCCCTAATTTAGCAACTTCTGATTTTTGATGAATTTGAGGTTTCCTTGATGAATCATGATCAACCCTTGATCAAATAATGAATATTACCTCATAATCTTGATGTTGACCAAAAATCTTGAAGTTTGACTGTATGTTGACCACAGTTGACCTTTTGACCAGTTTAACTGATTTTTTTATCATCTGAGCATCTGACTGACCAAACTTGTAGGGCAAGTCTTGAAACTTGACATGTGGACTCTTTGAAGTATATGGGATATAATGAAGTCCACTTGAGGCTTTAGAAGTCCAATTTACCTTGGGAAACTCAAAACCTTAATTTAAGATCATTGCTTAGGAGGAGGCTTTGTCTGATGAAACCTTGAATCCCTTTGAGCAATTGAGAATCTTGTGACTATTAGGAGACCTCTTGAGACATATTGTCTTAAAGATGTGAGGGAAAATTTTGGTGCACAACAACTACAAAAGCGGGAGAATAATCTATCTCTATTAGTGACATCTACTACTAGTCTATTTGTACACTAAAAAACTAGGGTTACAAAGAAAACAAATAAAATACTAAAATGCTCCCTAACAAACTTAGTGACCAAGTTTGTGAAATATAAATTATTATTTCTAATACCATCCCTTAATTTATATTTACTCAAAACTGGCAACACCAATTCCACCCCTTAAGTGAAGAAGTTGATCAGTCTTGATAGCCTTCGTCAGAACGTTTACCAGCTGCTTCTGGGTGCTACAATGCATAACTTCTAGCACTCCATTTTGAACCCGATTTCTCAGAAAATGATACTTGGTCTCATTATGCTTGCTTCTCCCAAGCAAAATTGGGTTTCTGGCAATATTGATTACAAACTTGTTATTAATCATCAACTTCAGAGGCTTGTTTACTTTGATCTTCAAATCCTGCAGCAAGTTCAGAATCCACACAACGTGACATGCAGTCATAGCGCCTGCAATATATTCAACTTCACAGGTTGACAGTGCAACAACAAATTGTTTCTTGGAACACTAAGAAATAAGACCTCCTAGAAATTTAAACAAGTACCCAGAAGTAATTCTTCTGCCAACTCTGTCTCCGCACCAATCACTGAATAACTCAGAAGTTCTGATTCATTCTCTCTTCCAGAAGGGAATAGCACTCCATACTCTAGACTTCCCTTGATATACCTTAGAATTTTGAAAACAACTTGGTGATGGGACCACTTAGGTTTACTCGTGAACCTACTAACCATTCCAACTGCATAACATATATTAGGTCTGGTATTACACAGATATCTCAGAGAACCAACCGATTTTTTGAAGTTTGTAGCATCCACATTCTCACCATAAAAATTAGAATCTAATTTCTAATTTGTATCTACATGTGTGATAGCAGCCTTACAATTCTGTAGCTTAAATCTCTTTAGAAGCTCACGTTCATACTTTAGTTGATGAAAAATGATAGCTTTCTCAAAGTACATAAACTCAATCCCTAGAAAATATGTCATTTTCCCGAGATTAGTCATTTCAAACTCATTCATTAGAACCTTCTTGAACGTAGATAGCTCTTGTTCAGAATTCCATGTCAGCAATATGTCATCAACATACAAACACATTAAAATCATTTTGCCTTTTGAGGTATGCTGAACATAAACACCGTACTGCACCTCACATTTCTGAAACCTCTGCTTCTTGAAAAATGAATCAATCTTCATATTCCAGGCTCTGGGCGTTTGCTTCAAATCCATATAAAGCTTTATGTAATATGTATAGCATCCCTTCCTGATTCTATTTCTCAAAACCAGGAGGTTGTGACACATATACGTCTTCTTGTAATGGATCGTTCATAAATGGATATTTCACATCTAAATGTATAAAAGGCCAATTCATGTTAACATTTATTGCAATCACCAGTATGATTGTTTCATGTCTTGCTACAGGTGCAAAGACTTCAGAAAAATCAAGCCCAGGTTTCTGTAGGAATCCCCTTGCCACTAACATTGCTTTGTGTTTACCAATTGATCCATTTGGCTTTAGCTTTTGCTTGAAAACCCATCTGATGTTGATGGCTTTCTTGTCCTTTGGAAGTTCTGTCAACTTCCAAGTCTTGTTTCTTTGAATAACTTCAAGTTCTTCTTTCATGGCCTTCAACCAAACTTTCTGCTTGAGAGCCTTTTCCATACGCACGGGTTCATATTCTATTAACATGGCACACTGAATAACCCCTCCTTCAGAATCTACTTCAGTGTCTTGTATCATGTCATACTCTTAGAATATTCTCAGAATGTTTCTGACTCTCTGTGGCCTCTGACCTCGTTCAGAATCTCCTTCGTATGCTTGAACCCCAAAAGTTCTATCTTCAGAAGTTTCTCCTTCAGAAACTCTTGCTTCAAAATTTTGACCTCCTCCAGAACCTTGACCTCCTCCAAAAACTAATAAAAGTTGAATTCAACAAAGACAACATTGTAAAGGAATCAGAAACTTGGGATTGAAACAAGTCTCAATCTGATTTTGATGTGAGAACTTCTGAAGAAAGCTAAAAGTTAGAAGCCTCTAGAGATGAGTTAGAAACTAGAGCGGATTCTGAAGCTGGAGTAGACGCTGAAAGCAAGTCTGATTCTGATGGTGCTTTTGACTTTGAAGAAGACTCATATGGTGAAGATGGTTCTGATCCAGACTCTGATGGTGATTCTGACTTTGAAGAAGACTCGGATGGTTAAGATGGTTTTGATCCAAATTTTAATGGTGATTCTAATTTCAGAAGTATTCAAGACTCTGAATGCAGTCAAAGTTCTAAAGGAGGTCAAAATTCTATAGAAAGAGTTTCTGAAGGAGAATCTTTTGAAGATATAACTTCTAGGGTTCAAGCATCCGAAGGAGAATAATGATGAATAGAAAGAGAATACATTTAATACTCCTGCAAAAGCATGAAGGCTACAAAAGAGGGAGAATAATGTATCTCTCTTTTAGTGACATCTACTACTAGTCTATTTATACACTAAAAAACTAGAGCAACAAAGGCAACTAATAAAATACTAAAATATCCCCTAAAAAACTTAGTGACCAAGTTTGTGAAATATAAATTATTTTTTCTAATAGTAATAAGCTACATTTCTTTAATTATTAACAACAATTAAAGTTCAACAATAACAGTGTTCTATGTAATCTCCATCAGATCCACAAGGTAATAATAGTGGTCCACTTTGGAATCCTCTATCAAAATCTCATGGAAGAAAAAACAACTAAATAATTATAATAATAAACAAAAGATTATAATATGAGGATTAGTGGAATAAAAAAGGTATGAATACCGGTGAAAGACCTCAAGTATCGTGAATGGCAATTCCGATGCACACCTTTCTACAGAGGGCTACTAGTGAATACAAGTGGTGGTTCATGATTGAAATTCTGGTATGACAGATCCTAGATGTCCTATAGGATGTCGAGACATCTGGTCTAACAGAAACCACAAGGCAATGCATATAATAATAACAATACTGAAAAACATAAACAACACAAGGATTGTTAACCCAGTTCGGTGCAAACAAACCTACTATTGGGGCTACCAAGCCATGAAGGAAATCCACTATCAGTAATATCCATTCAGAGTTAAACCACCCAATTTACACTTTTCACTTGATCACTATCCAATGCAATTTCTATCTAAGAACTCTTAGATAAAAGACACCTCTCACTCCCCCTTAATCACACACTATGATAATAACATAACCTTACACAGAAAGAAGAACACTCTTCCAAGACAAAACATGATCTTGCTTAAAAGCTTCAATCAAGAACAATACACTCATGCCTAAAAGCTTAGAGTGAACAACTTACAACTCAATAAACTCATTCCAAATCTAATATCAGAATGATAAAAGAGTGGCTCACAAATACCTACTCTCCTAGAGAGTGGTTCACAAATAAAACCCTAATGTTTACATATTTTCTATTCACGGCTTGTTGATAAAACTAGGTTACAATGCTTCTATTTATAACCTATTTCCCAACTGGATTTGGGCCTTCAAAACAACAGTAACAAGGCTGCGCAAAGTCTGCAAATTAACCTCCAAGAAAATAGGTCTTCAATCATTAGTTTCCTAAATTATCTCCTTATTTGGAAAGTATATATTTCTTTGTGAATTCTGATTGAATTTTCCAGACCTTTAAATCAGCACCTTATTCATAATAACTCTCATTGACCTACTCATAATGATGCAACACATCCAAAAGATTCTCATCAAATAAAATCATATCTGTCAAGAGATATAAAATAGCAACACCTGTTGTTCCAGACTAAGATGTCATGATATCGGTATTCGACATCTGTCTGTAACACATGGCAATAATACTGTCATGACAGTTGAAGATGTTTCAACACCTGGCTCAACATTTTCTAAGTATTACAACCACATTTGTATTGATGTATGAGCAACCATGTTAGGACATCTTACCAAACATCTTGATGTAAACTTGTTTTAGCCAAAATGCAGCCAATCAAAGACCTAACAATGATGAAGATGAGATTTTTATTGTTGTTGATACTCTCAAGAAAATAAGGTTTAATGATATGTTGGTTACAAAAGGACATGCGATGTTGCAAACTTTGATTTTTTTGTTAAGGATTGTTGTTTCACAAAAAATGAGATGGAATATAATTGTTTCAACCTGGTAAATAAGGTAATGAATAAGATGTTTTGTGTGGGTATATGGACAATGATGTTTGGAACATTAACAAATTTAGGTTTTGTTTCGGTCTAGACTGATGCCCAATCCATTAAGGTTCAGGTGACCCGAGTCTAAGAGTAAAGGAACAACACATAATGAGTGTTGATCTTATAGACATCAAATGCAAGGTCACTTGATCCTCTTCGGTCATTGGGTGGCAAAGTTTTTTTTAATTTATTCACAACTTTTCTAGAAGACATGTGTCATTAGAGAATTATTTATGGCGTTCAAACCATAAGGAACTATGTAAATCCAAAGGTCATATACATTACAAATACATGAAAATATAACCTAGAAAATTCATATTTACCGTTGTTACTAACTTGAGCGTCACAGTGTTTGCAGGTACCCACCTCCTCGTTGAACTGGAGCACCAAGCTAACACAATGCATCATTTTATCTTCAGTGAATGAAAACTCATTAAGAGGAAGGTTCCTTGTCGGATTATGTTTATTTTGAGAGGATTATGTTTAATCATGTGAGTCGGGACGATAATAGGGTTAACCATTTGTTGTCTTTTTGTGATATATTGTTGAGAATGTAGCTAGTGTGAGTAGTGTAGGTAATAGTCCCATATTGGTTGGAAATGTGGAGACTTAAGTATTTATAACAGAGAGAACCCATCACCTATTACCTTAATATTTTGGGTGAGTATGTGGTGTGTCTTTCACAAAGGTGTTGCTAAAAAAAGAAGTGCCACAATGTTCAATTCTCCCTAGTTGAAAAACTCCCCCAACATTGTATCACGAGCCTTTGGTTCGAGAAAGGAACCAACTTACTTGTATCGGAAGTCAACGGATCCATAAGGGTGGTGAGTAAGAAACATTTCGTTGAAGAGTGTCAATGACGCCATAAAGGAGGTGAGTAAGAAACATTTTGTGCGGTACAAAAGTTTGTGGAAGTAAGAAACGTTTCTTTGAAAAGTGTCAATGGTGCCACAAAGGTGGTGAGTAAGAATCATTTCGTGCGGTACAAGAGTTTGTGGAAGTAAGAAGAGCTTCCTCTTGAGGGGAACATTGTGGACTCACACTTGAGGAGGTGTGGTTGTGAGAATGTAGCAAGCGTGAGTAGTGTAAGTAATAGTCTCATATTGGTTGACAATGTGGATACTTAAGTATTTATAAGTGAGAGAACTCACTCACATATTACCTTAAGGTTTTGGGTAAGTATGTGATGTGTCTCTCACAAAGGTGTTGCTAAAAAAGAAGTCTCATAGTGTTCAATAATCTCCAATTGAAAAATTCCCCTAATATTTACATGATTTATTTTGAGAGGAATGACACTCTATTTTGAATAATGCACCTTTTTTTATCTCATTTAATAAAATTATTTTTTGTTTTTTATAAAAGAATATCATTCTTCACTTTAAAAACTCGATTTTTTTAAAGACAAATAAAATATAATAAATAATTCTATGATTTTATACTCTCAAGTTTTCTTTCAAACTCTATTTATCTCTTCATCATTGTCCATTATTATCTTGGAGAAGAGCCAATTTGATAAAATAATGGAGAAAAGAAGAGTGAAACTATTTTTTCTCTTTCCTTATTTAACTTCGGTTAAATATGACACGGGTCCTCATAAATGTATCAACGTTCAATTTTAGGTCCTTTAAGATTTTCCTTTAAACAATTGTCCTTACAAACTTTTATGTCCCTAAAAATTGGTTGTGTGGCATACATGTGACAATACCAGTGTGAAATTTTTTGATGGTGTGGCATACACGTGGTAATGCTAGTGTGGCAGAAAATGCTAGCATGGATAACACGTGTTAATTGTTTCCATTTTTTAATATATTAACACTATACCAAAACCCAGAAATGGTAGCTAGTAGCTAATTCCTAATTAATTTAAACACATCATTCTATTACCATTCTATTAGTTGTACAAAATGAAAATCAATGTTGATTCACCTCAAATAGTTATACAGTTGTGTGTGGTTCATAGGGTAAATTGTTGCTGCAACAATGCCGAAAGCTTTTGGGGTTTGCTTCTACCACAATTGCAGTTTTTTCTTCTCATAAAATAAATATAGTTGTAATAGATGAGAAAAGAAATGCCGCACGGAACCTATCGGTACAAGAAAGTTAAATTCTTGAAAGCATCTTATTAGTTTTAGTTTTTTTTTAATAATCAAGCAGCCAATATAATAAAGGGATTACTATGGGTACTCCAACCCAATAAACATAACCGACATAAACCGAAAAATTTAAATCCCTAAAAAGTCTAGATAGAAAAAATCGCTAGGACATTTGAGTCAATCATAATATATGCAAGTAGAGTTATGTTTATTCCTAATCGGTCTCCACCACCACGAGAATAATATAATTTTGTTTATAATAACCTCCAGATTTACAACCTCATCCGCAAATATAATTAGATTACGAGAGCGCTAAATACACCAACACGCGGCAAACCAGATAATGCTCGCCGCTCCTTTGGAACAAAACTTCAACAATGCAAGGACCCATTTGAAGAGGTGATTATAGGAATCTATTTCCACAAAATACGGGATACCAAACCATGTTGCCAATCACTTCCACACAAAAGAAATCTTCGGACATGAAAAGAAGAGATGAGAATTATATTCATCGCTACGGAAACAAAAAAAAAACACTTTGTCGTGCACATTAGACACAATCCCTCTCCTAGCCAAGTTAGAGCGAGTCGATAACCTATTCAACAATAACCGCCAAGAGAATATCTTAACCTTCAACGAAACTTTTGCACTCCAAAACAACTCCAAAGCTACTTGCAGCTTATCCTCCAAAACTTGTTCAGCCGTAATAAATGAAATAGATTCATAACAAGATTTAACTGAAAAAACCGAATCAGCACCAAGTGACCAAACAAAACTGTCGATAAGGAGAGGTGACGACTAAATATCATATAAATTCTACATTAATTCCTCCAGTTCACTGTCAACTGTCTCCGACCTCAATTATGCATTTATCGAAATTTGTCAATGCCAATTATCGCATGTCCAATTTTCACAGTCACACACAGTACCAAGTTTTGTTGGAGGGGGTCAATTCGGGGAGCATTTATACTTGAGACACACCTTTGTGAGAGACACACCACATATCCACCTAAAACCTTAAGGTGATAGGTGTGTGAGTTCTCTCACTTATATAGTGTTCAATCTTTCATTTTTTAATCGATGTGAGACTTCTTCTTCACACTTGATTCTCAACAAGTTTCTGCGTTGCTGCCCCGAACAGAGCAGAAAAAAAAAATCCTTCAATGGTGCATTTCCAATCGAATCTCCTACATACAATAAATCCTACCACCAGAGTGATTGATAACGCCGACCCAAAGTGTCAACACGGGTTAGAATCCTTTGCCTTATCTTACCATACCTAGCATTTAACAAGCCATACCACATAGCGTGATCGTCCGACAAAATCCGCCATAACCATTTTGATATCAAGGATGTGTTGAAACACATGTACATCATAAGTTAACGAAGAGAAAAACATTACTGTGTCATCTGCATGTAGTAAATATTGTCATTAAGAATGCATGTCTTGAAGGATTGACACTCCAAGCTCCTGCATTTCCAACATTGTTCTCCTATATACTAATCTAATATAGCCTCAAACAAAGAATACCAATGTCTACATGAGTGTCTCAGATGTCTTTCTCGGATCAGTGTTTACAGGTTGATTGATAGGAATTGACAAAAAGTGCTTACTAATTAATTTGAAAGAAATTTTTTAACGGACTAAAAATGAAAATCCCATAATCAAAATATTTAAACCGTAACTACTTAATAGACAATAGAACAAAAACATATTTTTCTCGTGTGTTTGTTTCTTTTCATTTTTTATGCAGGCAAACTAAGCAAGTCGTTTTTTAACCGAAAGTGGAAGTGTCAGAAAACACTTAGTTTGATAACTACGTTAACATATATGCCATGCCAAAACAAATAAAGTGAAAACAACGTAAAAAGTTGAATGTATGGGAGTACGTATTCTAGGGAGTATATAATAATTATATATGAGGTAGTTCTGACAGTATATATACCACATATCCTCTTTGCTTACATTACACAAAAGCATTCCAAAAAATGATAGTATAGTACAATTTTATTATTACTGATTATTAGTTAAACAAACGGATCCTTCCGAGGGGGAATTAACAAATGGATGAGACAAAAATGACTACATTTAGGTTACGATCTACATCTATTATTACTGGTTCTCAAAATGCCTTTTTTTTCAAAGGTACATATTGAAACACGCATGTGCCTATAAGCACCACATATAGATACACATACTTATCTATCTATACACGCCAAGGGCACAAGTTTGAAGGGTTTTAGAAATCAAAATTTTGAGTTAAAAATACCTCAAAAAAGTATTTTAAGTATAAACATGTAGAATGACAATATAGCTTACTTATAAGTATAAACATATTAGAGAATAAGAAAATAATTATTAAAATTAGAGATTAAGAAAATTTAATTTTAAAATCATTAAAATAATTTGAATCTTAAAACTAAAGGATTGATCATTTCCAGTAAAATAGGAAAATATACAATGCATTTAAATCAAATATATATGTCAATTAAATATTATACTTAAATTATATAACATAAACTTCATTCAACTACTATATCTACTCTAGCATAGTACGGCAAGGAGGGGTGATTCCTTGTGCTAAAAACAGCATAGTACGATAAGGAGGGGTGATTCCCTGCACTAAGAATCTCATCCATAAATTTTATTGAACCACATATTTTTCAATTATTTTTAAGAATGAATGGCTTAGATGCATCACACATTCTAGTGAAAAATCTACCGGAGATAATCCCCTCCAGATAAGGAGGCTCTCTATTATAAGAAATTTTAATTTTAAGTAGTGGAAAATTCTATTAATCATAATATATATACTAATAGCAAGATAGTATAGGAAAATCAAAGTATTTTTTTTTAGTTGAGAGATTATTGGTTTTGAGTTGTTGATGTTATTGTTGTCGTTCTTGCTGTTTAGTTGTTCTATTATCCAAAGTTATGAAAATCAATATGTTGTGATTTAGTTGTTGTCTTTCAACTTGAGTTTGAGATTGATATTGAGATCATTTTTTGTGATTCTTTGTGCAAGTATCATCTTGTTTCGTCGAATTGAGTTTATTTTATCTAATTTCCATTGTTTATTTCACTAATCCTTCTTTGAATATATAACCTATTAAATTGATTTTAGAAATAAACATATAAAAATTATGTTGTATTTGAAAAATATCTTGCACTTGTAAATGTTTTTCGAGCATTTTGTAACTCATTATCCATTCAATGTTCTTTAATGGTTAAAGTTTCTCTAAATGTTTCTGGTTTTCATTCAAGTTTCTTTCATACATGTTCATTTTTCAAATCATCAAATTTTATGTTTTGAAGAATGAATTAGTAGAGAATGAATCGTAGAATGAAGAACTTGATACATTGAACAAAATTGTAACCATTAAAGAATGAGAGATAAATAATGAGTTACTAGATACTCGAAAATCATTGATTAGTTATTCTTCAAATATAATATAGTTTTAGATATAATTATTTTGTAAACCAAATTGAAAGGTTATATGTTGAGTTAGAGGTTAGTGAAATAATCTATCAACGTTACATATAATAAACTCAATTGTATGTTACTCGTCGGTTAAATGACAAAACTGAAGGTAAAGGTATTTTTCGCCATATTTAAAAATTACAAAAAGTTATCATTGGGGGTCGAACTCATGACCATTATACCTTTTTGTCAGTGGAATTTCAACTGAGATGTAAATTGGTGGACTTTTAATGACATCATTCGTTTCCTCAAATCTAAAAACTGAGGTAACACCTCATAACTAATCGAGGTTAAAGATATTTTTCTTAGTAGTGATTGTCATTAATTTGGCCCATAAACGATAATTATTGCACTCAGGGGATATGTTTGAATGAATTGATATCATGAAATAATGATCCATAAATATTTGTCTGCATAATTATTACTGCACAAGTTGGTGTTGTGGCTTACCGTGTGGCGTTGCCTCCGAATATTTCGAATTTGCATGATGTGTTCCATATTTCACAACTTCGGAAGTATGTTCCGGATCTGTCACATGTTATTCCTATGGACGAGGTTGAAATGAGAGATAACCTTACGATTGAAGTTTTACCGATTAAGATTTTAGACCGTGAAGTTAAGAAGCTAAGAGGCAAGGATATTGCGCTTGTGAAAGTAGTGTGGGGAGGCGTTTCGGAAGGCAGTATGACTTGGGAATCAGAGAGTGGGATGCGAGAGTCGTATCCTGAGTTGTTTGAATCAGGTAATATTTTCGAGGACGAAAATTTCTAAAGTAGGGGAGAGTTGTAACGCCCCGATTCCGATTATTTCGTTTTTTTGTTGAGTCTTTTATTTAAATTGAGTGATAATTATTTTATTTGTGAAATTGGTATGTTAATATGATATGTTGACATGTTATGCTATTTTGCCGTTTTTGAGAGTTTTCGGGAAAATTAGAATGAAGGGTATTTTAGAAATTTCCTAATTGATGATAAGTTAGAAATTTAAGTGGAATTAGAAATTGTGAGAAAATGAATATCTGGGTGGAAAGAAAAGAAATAGAAAGAAAAGTTATAATAGTAGAAAAGAGAAAGAAAAGAGAGATAGAAAGAAAGAGGAAGAGGAGGAAAAGAGGAAAAGCTAAGAAATCTTCAAGATAGCTCATAGGAATCGAATCAATCGGGTAAGGGTGTGAAATCTTATTATCTTATCAATGTGTATCATTATGTATGTGATTGTTTGAATGTGTTCTTGTTGTGGTTGAGTTTAGAGGTTATGAGTTTTTAGGGTATTTTGTGAGAAATCCTAAAATCGGTGATTTAAACGGTTAAAACTCGATTAAAATGTAGTATGATAGTTAGTATGTGATAACTATCATGTTTGTGTTTGTTTCCACTGATTTGGTGAAGTTTTTACGGATTTTGGAGGTTTGGGATGGTTTTCCTGTAGCTTGTGTTTTGGAACTTCTGCTAAGTTCGCCCCATGAACATGGTTCGCGCCGCGAACTGAGCATGCCTGTGAAGTTCGCCTCGCGAACAAGGGGTCGCGCCGCGACCTGTATCTTATGCAGAATGGTGGTTTTCTTAAAAATAAGTTTTATGTTTATTTCGTAACTTTTGAACCGGTTATCCGTTTTTAGCGTTCCACATATCGTTTTGAAGCTAAAATTATATATTTTCTCATGATGTCGAAAAATATTATTTTTAACCGATTTTTACCCGACTTTTCCGATTAATCGTAATTATGTGAATTAAGGAATTGTGGAATTGGATTGTGTGTTGTGGCCGTTTGACAACATAAATGCGTTGTTCGAACTAAACGTGAATGCATGTTGATTATGAAAGATTCGTTGTCGTTTGGTGTAATTGATGTGAATGTATGTAGATTGTATGTGATTGTATAAGATGAATGCATGATTATATTGTGAATATATATGAATTTCAAGAGTGTTTGAGTCATTTTGTATGTGAAGCATAATGATGTACATTCTTGTGTTGTGGGATTCCAATGTGAATCCGTTATAACATCGTGTGCCTATGTGAGGTGTGAGAGATGGTTTCAACATGATTGTGTGCCCATGTGGGGTGTGAACAATCAAATTATGTACCCGTGTGGGGTGTGAGCAATCCATAAACATTGTGTGCCTATGTGAGGTATGAGCAATGGGTGAAATGATCATGAATGATTGTGTGCCCATGTGGGGTGTGAGCAATCAGATTGTGTGCCTGTGTGGGGTGTGAGCAGTCCACAAACATTGTGTGCCCATGTGGGGTGTGAGCAATGGGTGAACATCGTAGGCCCGACGGGGAGTTACATTGGTAACGAGCGATGGTTCCAATAAGTTCCTGAGTGAACTTGAGATGATTGAGTCGGTACCACATTGCATTTGCATAGAGTCGTGAGTCGGTCTCTATGATTTGCATTTTTTCATCTTTGTATTTGTGCATTGATGAGTAAACATGAATATGTATGTTTATGTGGAGTGATAGAAATGGTGGAAGTATGAATATGCTTGATATATATATATATATATATATATATATATATATATATATATATATATATATATATAAATATTTATACATTGTGATGTATATGTGTGATTGAAGATGAATTGTGGTGAGAATGTATTAAATGTGTATTATATGCTAAGATATATAATTATATGCATTGTTATTATGATAATATTTCTCACCCTCCTGCTGTTTTATGATGCTCTATGAGGCATTGCAGAGTAGGTATGCTGGAGGTCTTTTTGTGAAGCGTGTCTTCATTCTTTTGCCGGTCGGCTCTGATATCTTGCACCTAATAGCTAGGGATTTTAGTTGTGATGCCTTTTGTGGTGCAATTGTATATGTATCTTGGTGATGGATGTTTATGTAAACATGAATTATTTTGGTGAATCAAACTTGATGATATATATATATATATATATATATATATATATATATATATATATATATATATATATATATATATATGTGTGTGTGTGTGTGTGTGTGTGTGTGTGTGTGTGTATGTATATATGTTTGATGTTATTCAATGTTTAGATTTTCCGCTTTTATTCTAAATATTGAGATGTGAGTGCAAGTATTTAGCTACTCCATTGTTGCATATCTATTGTTGAGCAGGTGTTGGATGTTTTAATTTCATGTATAATGTGACATACCTCTTTTATACTATGTTTCTAATTATACTCTGATGAAATTTTAATATGTGCCTAAATGATTATTTGATTATTTGGGGGTATAGAAAGGGGGTGTTACATTACACGTATGAACCTAAGAAGCAGGGGCCTACGGGTAATGTACGTACGTGTGTGGGCAAGGGAGTAGGGTAATGCGCGTAAGCTAAGGGGCATTCATGTATGGTCAGCGTGTGTGCAATTTTTTTCTATTTTCACAATTTATTTCCCGATTTCGCGTCTGATGCAATTTCTTTTAGTTCGTAAGACTAGTAGAACATGATGGGACCTAATGAATCTAATAATGATAGGAAAAATAGTAGAACATGGAATTTTGTATAAATTATTCAATGATGATTGATTTATGCCTATGTGGTGGATTATTGTTATATGTGAACAATGTTGGTACATAAATGGTAATTCCAGTGGGAATTATGGTGAGTATATGGCTCACGTGTGATCAATGTGGATCGTTTGTTATGCATGAATGATTAATTACTATGCATAATTGTATGTCATGCATTCATGATGTGTCTGGCGGAGATGAGCTATGTGAGAATTCATGATGGGTGCCTAGTCTTGTTCGGACTCCATGTGGGAGTTATGATAGAGATAAGTTGTAGTTCAGAGGAACGTATACGACTTATCTAGATTCTAACGGGAATCAGGTTCAATGAATGAACTGTATGGATTGTGCTGGTACCGCATGCATGGTGTTTAGTCAGTGAGTCACATTGCATATTTATTTGCATGATTGATTGTGAATTGGGTACAACGAGTATGTTGTGACATTATGTGTGGATTGTGAATATATGTTTGGTGTGAATTATGTGAATTACTATTTCTAGCATGTGTATTTCACCGTTTAATTATTGAATGTAATTCTCACCCCTTTTGTGTTGTTGTGTTTGTGCTCCTTGGGGGAGTACAAATAATCAGGTACTTGAGTAATGCTTGAAGTTTGTGTTGCCTGATCGAGTCTTAAGAGTCGCTCTGATATGTAACTCATGATGTGGGTATTTTCTATGTTTTTCATTATTTTATTTTGTTACGTATCTGATGTTTTAAACTTGTGTTGAGCCACATTTTTTTTGGGAGCATTGTTGTTAAAGGCTTAGTGTCGTGGAAGTGAATCAATTTAATTATTTCGTTGTTTAAATTATTATTTTTGGTAATAAAGTGATTGAAGTGAATTGATATTTCATGATGATTTAAGGGATGTGACATCCTACTTGTGTACTATGATATTTTTCTCATATTATTCTATATATTTTATTAATGGGGTTAGTAAGGTGTTACACTTCACCCCACAATATGTAAGGCAAATTCTTTTCTGTACATACACTCATCAGATTGCTACTTATGCCAGGAACATACCATACATCTTCAATCTATATAGTTTTTTCCATTCTTAAATTTCACTCGGACATTTCCAATTCCTTTAGCATTCAAATACTCATCATTAACACATCTGATCTTGGTCTCTCTACCAGAGTCAAAATTAACCAACCATTGCTTGTTTCAAATTAGGTGATTTGAGAAACTAGTGTCCATATACCACCAGTTCACCATTTTTTCACCTACATTCTCATATGCCATCAATAGCACAGGTTCATCATCAGAATCTCCTCTGGCTATGTTGACTTCTTCACCCTTGCTAACCTTGTTTGACCAATAATCAACAACGAAATGGCCAAACTTGTTGCAATAGTAGCATTGAACCTTTCTCTTATCAAACTTCTCATTTCCCTTCTAAATATTTTTGTTTCTTCTCATCTGGATTAGAGAGTTATGACTTCTGAGCACCATTATCATTCTTTTTCTTATTCTCTAGCCATGCTTGCTTCTTGTTATTTTTTATAAAGAAGCTTTCAGAGTCTGTTTTGTTTTCCTTTCGATGTTTCTTTCAGTTACACGCAATTCTTGTGCCTCTAAACTATTCTGAAGCTCTTCAATTCTCATGGTGCTAGTGTCTTTCAAATGTTATATTCCTACAACTATGTAATCAAACCGAGGAGTAAGGGATCTTAGTATATTTTCAATGATTACTTGTTCAAAGAGCGTTTCTCACAAGAATTCATCTAATTTGTGACCACAATCACTTTGGAGATTTAATGAGTCATCTTTACATTGTTCTTCAAGATGAGATTCTCGTACTACTTGCGTAGGGACTGCGACTTTACTTTCTTCACTTATGTGTCATCGTCATAACACCACACAAGTGTATTACACGCCACCTTCATTGTCGTCGAGGTAACAATCTTCTCAAACACCTTGACATCCACTCATTGATGGATATAGAACAATGTATTTTGATCCTTCTTCCTTGTTTCACGTTACACATTACTTTGTGCTTCTGTTGCATTTTCTAGAACATACGTTTAACCATCATTGTCGAGATCAATAACATCTTGAGCGCCAAACAACACACACATCTTAATCGACCGCTGATTCTAATTTTTTCCGTCGAGTATTGGAAGCTTTATATTTAAGTTACTGTTTTCGTCGTTCATCTTTGTTCTTGTGCAAATCGTTGAATTCTCACCAACACTCAGGTTTCTCAAACCCTAAGAATCAAGATTGTGATTCTCTTCAATTCTATATGAATTTGAGGAATGAAATCAATCACATATATCACATGTACTCGTGTTTCTATGTGAATCAGAATCGGAGCTCTGTATACTATTTGTTGGAGTTAACAACGAAACTATATCCTTGCACAAGAAGAATAAACTGATGAAAGAACTACATATAGAGAAAGAGAGAGATATTTTGGATTTCATCAAACTCAGTATCAATTTCCATTATTATTGAATTGTAACTAACTTTAGATATATCTACATTAACACAAATTCAAATACAAACCAATTACAAACTCAAATGAAACTAAATAACTTAAATTTGAATTACATTTAACACTTAGAACATAGAACTAGACAAAGCTCAAATCTTATTTCAATTATTTTTTTACCCCACTTATTTTTTAATGAGGCCAACTGAATTTTATCTATGTATTTTTCATGCTGTTAGGTTCAATAACATTTAAAATATACTAGTGGAGTGCACTCTTTTCTCCCTTAATAACATGAGTTTTAACAAGACTCTCATTTATCATGCATTGACTTGATACTTTTAAGTAAAAATCAACATGAACATTAGACTCTTTTAAATAGGAGCCATCATATACAAATTCTTCAAATAAAAAAGAATATAATGCATGATAAAACTATCTTTAAAAGAAATTTAATATCGTTGAATTTTCTATCTATGTCAATTTGATTTACCCGAGGACGATCTTGTAGTACGGTGCAATGATGAGTGCTCCTAAAGTTTTCAAAGACAGTGACTAACCTCTTTTTTCTCTGCTCAGTACTACACCAACTTCATTTTTTGAACCGTAATCATTTGTCAAGTTTGACATCACGAAAATGTTCAAATCCAGTAACGTTTGCACTATATTGTCATGACATAGACACTCACTATTCTTTTTCTATTTTTTTATTATATAATACTCCAAAAGAGGATGCTTCCACTAAGGTTGTACCAATCTGAAGGGTTGTTCAAATTAAAGATACAGAAACACTGAATAACTTTGTTTCTTTCTATTTGTCTCATTGATGATTGTTGTAAATTAAAGTAGCTAATAGCTATGTAATGTTTGTTAGCCCAAATATAAAAAGGAAACCAAACCAGTGACTGTGTATGTAAGATACTAAGATTGAAATCTTTTTGCCACATAAGATTCTCCTGTCACCATGTTTTCAAGTAACTTTGTCTGCTTTCCTAGCTTTGTTTTTATCAATGATACCAACAAATTGGTCCTTTTTTACCATACTTTGCTGCAGATTTACCTCATTGCATTCAAAAATCATGCAATGCATGACATTGGTGCTTTATTATAAAACTCGTTTTTTTAGTATGTTATTTACTAAACTTTTATATTAGTATTAATGAATGATAGTACTTTTTATAAACTAATTCAAAATTTACTTTTCATACTTATTAACTACATTTCTTAGTTATCCAAAGTCCAAACAATATGCCACACTGAATGAACATTTCACCATCCCATTAATTGTTTCTTTGAAAGAAGACCTTCCCCATTAATGTGACATTCATGTAACATCAATCTAGAATATACCTCATCCATCTCAAATACTTCACACATATTAAAAAAATATAAAATATAAAATTATTCTTATTAAAATACTCTTATTATCTATTATATATATATATATATATATATATATATATATATATATATATATATATATATATATATATATATATATATTAAATTTAGAGTCTGTTTATTTTAATAATTTTTACATTGATACATATTTTTGTTTGAAAAAATTATTTAAAAAATTGATTAAAATATTTATTCTAAGAATATTAGTGTAAGTATTTCAGCTTTTTACCATAACTTTTTTTAATATCAAAATTTAAAATAAAAAAAATCATTTAAATTTAAAACTATTTTAATAATTTTTCAATAATGTATATTTATTTTACCGAATAATAAAATAGTCTTTCAATATATAAATTTTATTTTAATATTTAAAAAAATCATTTTTTTTAAATATAAAATAAAAGAATCTATTTTTTTAAAGTTAAAAAAAAACAGACCTCAGAAAGATACATTGAGTATTAATTAGAAGATATATTTAACTAATTAATATTAAATTAAAAAATTGAAAATATGAATACTTTTAAAACAATTTAAAATATGAATATTTTTAAAGATAACATAATAAAAACACTATTATTTAATTTTAAATTTTATATATATATATATATATATATATATATATATATATATATATATATATATATATATATATATATATATATATATATATATATATATATATATATATATATATATATATATATATATATATATATATATATATGTTAAATGGTCCAACAGATTCTATATTATAGGTAGAGAGGGCGTATCAATCAATTTGCATAGAATAGTTATGTGGGCCTGTACTCACAAAATTTTGTCTAGTGAATTAGTCTATATTCACTAGCTCATCCCATAAAATTGTTTATGGGAAATGAATTTTTAAGTAACAGTTGTACAAATCTGAAAAACTCAATGCAAACTACTTTTGGGGGCTGCCAGAAGAAGCTCTCAAAAATGTCAGATAGATGGTCTAAGCGCGTTTGACCTCGTAAAAATCACTTCCATTCAATTCAACCCTCTTGTTGACACCATCTTCACCGAACACAACATAAAAGAACAGAACACAAACATAGTCCAAAACAAACCTCGTTTTCAATCCAATCAAAGGTTGAGTTGAGTTCATCCATCATCAATGGGTGACATAGTGAAACTAATATTAACAAAACCGATCCAGTTAGCAGACCAAGTAACAAAAGCCGCCGATGAAGCAAGTTCCTTCAAGCAAGAATGCGGAGAGCTCAAATCCAAAACGGAGAAGCTCGCCGCTCTTCTCCGGCAAGCTGCAAGAGCGAGTTCCGATCTCTACGAACGTCCTACAAAACGGATCATCGAAGAAACCGAACAGGTACTCGACAAAGCACTTTCCTTAGTCCTAAAATGTCGTGCCAATGGTATCATGAAACGTGTCTTCACCATCATCCCCGCCGCCGCTTTCCGTAAAACATCTTCTCATCTCGAAAACTCCATCGGTGATGTTTCATGGCTGCTCCGTGTCTCCGCCCCTGCTGATGACCGTGGCGGCGAGTATCTCGGACTTCCTCCGATCGCTGCCAACGAGCCTATCCTCTGTTTCATTTGGGAACAGATCGCTATACTTTACACCGGTTCACAAGAAGATCGCTCCGACGCGGCAGCTTCGCTTGTGTCGCTGGCGCGTGGGAGTGATCGTTACGGGAAGCTTATAATTGAAGAAGGTGGGGTGGGGCCACTTTTGAAGCTGATCAAGGAAGGGAAAATTGATGGACAAGAGAACGCTGCTAGAGCTATTGGTCTTCTTGGTCGTGACGCGGAATGCGTTGAACATATGATTCATGCTGGTGTTTGTTCTGTGTTTGCCAAAATTCTTAAAGATGGACCTATGAAAGTTCAAGGTGTTGTTGCTTGGGCTGTTTCTGAACTTGTTGCTAATTATCCTAAATGTCAGGATCTTTTTGCGCAGCATAATATTATAAGGTTGCTTGTTGGTCATCTTGCTTTTGAAACAGTGGAAGAACATAGTAAGTATGCTGTTGTTAGCATGAAAGCGACTTCCATTCATGCTGCTGTTGTTATGGCCAATAATAATAATAATTCTGGTTCTAATCTTAATCCAAAGAAGGGGAATGAAAATGGAGACGATGCTGTTGGTGGCGGAAACGGAAACAACAAACAAGGTCGCGTGTCGGTGTCGCATCATCCGTTGGGGGAAAGACCTAGAAATCTGCATAGAGTGATCACAAGCACTATGGCGAAACATGCTGCTTCCAAACCTACTCAAGGAGATGAAGCAAATCAAAATCAGAACATTTTGTCAAATTCCAATCCTCCTAATGGAAATGGACTTGGTAATGGTAATGGTAAGCAAGGAAGTCATAATAATCACCAGAGAAACTATTCGCATTCGGGAATTAACATGAAGGGGAGGGAATTGGAAGACGCGGAGACTAAGGCAAGTATGAAGGAAATGGCAGCACGAGCTCTTTGGCATTTGGCTAAGGATAATGTGGTGATTTGTCGCAGCATAACAGAATCAAGGGCTTTGCTGTGTTTTGCTGTTTTACTTGAGAAAGGACCGGAGGCTGTGCAGTACAATTCAGCGATGGCGTTGATGGAGATTACTGCGGTTGCTGAGAAAGATGCTGAATTGAGGAAGTCAGCATTTAAGCCTAATTCTCCTGCCTGCAAAGCAGTTGTTGATCAAGTGCTTAAGATAATCGAGAAACCAGATTCAGATCTACTCATTCCTTGCGTCAAGGCGATTGGGAACTTGGCAAGGACATTCAAGGCTACCGAGACAAGGATGATCGGTCCATTGGTGAAACTTCTTGACGAAGGAGAGGCAGAGGTTTCTAGGGAAGCGGCGATCGCGCTTAGGAAATTTGCCGGAAGTGAAAACTACCTTCATGTGGATCACTCCAAGGCAATTATTAGCGCAGGCGGCGCAAAACATTTGATTCAGCTTGTGTATTTCGGAGAACATCAGGTTCCAGCATTGGTTCTTCTCTCCTACATTGCATTGCACGTGCCGGATAGCGAAGAACTCGCACTTGCCGAGGTTCTTGGAGTGCTTGAATGGGCATCCAAGCAATCTTTCATGCAACACGAAGAAACACTAGAGGCATTGTTGCAAGAAGCCAAGAGTAGGTTGGAGCTTTATCAGTCTAGAGGCTCAAGAGGATTCCATCATAAATTGCATCAGTAGGAAGAATAGGACTACATTGTCATCATCTTTGTAAATGTAAAGGTTTTTCAGTCATTTTCGATTCTTATCTGTTGTTCTACTCTCTCTGATTCTATTTATAAGAAAAAATTTATTTTATAGATTCATTGAATATGTAATGTATTTGATATCCATATATCTACAAAAATAAACTTTTTCTTATAAATAAGACCAGAGCTGATATCATTTTTCTGAGGGTGTATAAAATCAATTTGGCTCCAATAAACTCGTGATTTATTGTGAAGTAAATGTAAGATTCACATTTGATGTATTAATCAATGGTTGATAATACTCGCTTTACGCTTTAAAGTGAGTGGTTGTGATTGCTGTTAACAATTATTTACCAACTATTATGCGTTGGACCAAATAGAAAAAATTCTGAAAGAATACTTTAAATGATTCTTAGCTTTTATTGCACGAATAGAAAGAAAGGAATATATTTATAAAAAATAAAAAAAAAGTGAAGTTGACATGAGGTTTGGAAGTGGATGGTGGTCAAATATTCAACTGGTGGAGTAGACGTGTTCAAAACTAAGGCACGTCAAAAGTTTACTTTCTGTATATGATTCCATCATGCCATAATAAAATATATCTGCAAATTGTTGTTAGTTAATAACTTAATTTCGGAGGATAAAATAAACGTGAAAAATGACAAGTAAATGAGTAATTATTAGTATAAACTAAGAATACGAAGGAAATTTCAGATAATGGGAATGAAATTCAACGTAGAAGGAGCAAGATTGGGAAAATTGTCAGTGGAGTTGTGTTGGAAGATTCCGTGCACACCCTGGCCAAACGGGCTATATCGTTCTTGTCATGGATTGGGCTTATATTCAGCCCAAATTGATGATGTATATTCTCGTTTGAAGAGGATTCTACTTGCCAAACCACACCCCTCCCCCACTTATATCTGACATTTCCCATTTTAAATGAAAAGACAATATTATCCTTGAAACAAAATCATTATCCCATTTTCACATTTCTGGTTTAGAAATGCAATTTTCAAAAGTTAAGAGTGACATTGGGAATTTCAAAACAACTACAGGCGATTTCATTTTTCTTAATTTTATAAGTGACATCGGAAATTACAAAAAAAATCCAGTACGTTTTAACGGTAATTTCATAATATCTAGTATTATTTACCTGAAATTCCAATATTTCTGGTCAAAAATATCGAGATTTTTAAAATTTCTAGTAATTTCAACGAATTTATTTTGATTTTTACCGGTAATTTCAAATTCTCGGTGATGTTAAAAGTTTTATTTTATTCCGGGAATTTCAAATTCTCAGTCGTGTTAAAAATTATGTTTTATTCCGGGAATTCAAATTCCCGGTGGTATTAAAGTTTTTGTTTTCTTGTCTTATTGTTTTTTACCTTTGTTTGCAGTAAAAACCAGAGGACGGTACCATTGTTAGGAGAACAGTTGATCAGGGTAGGCCTGCGAGTGGTGCTTCTGATACTGATACATCCCATCTACGGGCATGACGAGTTGTCTCCATCGATTCACAACGGAGGCAGATGGTCGAACAGGTGAAACATGGTCATTTTCGAGCACCTCGTTGTCGTGGAGCTCTTGGAGTTCGATCTGCATCTCAGACCACATATGAGGTGGGTGAAGACGTTCCTATAGTTGACTCAGTGGTTAATCTGGTGGTTGAGGAGGTCGTTCATCCTGTGGTTGAGCCGATAGTTACTCAGGAGGTTATGGAGGAGGTTGTTTAGGAGTGTAACACCCTAATTTTTGCCCCTAAGTTTGTGTTTGCATTTGCATCATTTTGCATACAAACAAGATCATGCACTAGTTCCTAGGTCCTTTTTTGGTTGCAGGTTTATGCCTCACAGGGGATCACCATTGTTTTTATGTTTGTTTACGTTTACTAACCATTAATTAAAATCCAAAAATATTTTGTCTTCTTTTATTAATATTTTCAGGGGAAAAACAGGTGAAAAGTGCCAAAAATAGTAGTCCCGTAGCTTGAATGAATTTCACAGATAAAAAATTGAAGTTGATCCACAAATAATTCAAATTTATCGGATCAAGGATTTCCCAAATTAATTGATTTATTCAAGAAATTGCAAGGTCCATGTGTTTATTTCCATGCCTTCTTCGATAAGTAAGAGAATCGAGCCAAAATAACCATGCAATCAAAAGAGAACAAAATTTTCAAATTTTGACTTGGTTAATCGATTAACCAAATGAATTTCCCTCCAAATTTGAATTCCAAGCCTAATTTTGTTTTTCCAAAGCAAGCTCCATTCTGTAACACCCCAAAATTTGTCCTCTAATTTATTATCAACTACGAGCAGTTTACGCTTCATTCTTACATCATTCCGCATATCATCGCATCGCATTTGAAAACATAAATAAATCATTCATCATCCTTTGCATGAGGTGTGTGGTCGATCGAGGCTTGCCAAACATTGGAGTTCAAGAGAAAAATAATATCCCAAAAATAATCAAAACCACTTCCAAGCTAACCAACCAAAAAAGGGAGATTTCACATTTTCCTTCCATTTTCTTTTCACTTTCCTTCCATTTTCCTTCCACTTTCTTTCCACATTTCCTTTCACTCTTTCCCTCTTGTTTTTCCACTTCAATTCCACTCCATTTCCCTCGGAAACTTCTACCATGTTCTACCATCTTCTAGAATGTTCCTTCTCCAACCCTAACCCTAACTAACTACTAACCTAGCTCCATTGCTAAATCCTAACCTAACTACCAAAACATAATTTTGGATCCCAAGCCTAATTTTGGGCCCCAAACCTAATCCATATTTAATCCATTTTCATCCAAACCAAAAAAAAAAGCACACACACAATTTTCATTCACAAGTTTCCAAATTTCTCATTCTCTCATAATCACTTTTTCTCTCTCACTTTTCCTCCATTTTCCCTGCTTTCACCAAAGCTTTTTTTGAATAAGCTCTTCAAGTTTCACATTGAAACTTGAAGATCTTGAAGCTTAGCCTCCAACCTCCATTGATTTGAAGATTGAAGAAGAAGAAGCTACTGATTTTTGGTGAAGGTTTCGACTTATCGGAAGCGCACGAAGGTTCAAGCATCAAGAACGCATTTATTTTGCGGTTTCGCGGTTTTCGTGGTTTTCTCTTCGATCAAGCTCCGATTCTTGCAACATTCACCGAAGCACTTCTCCGCTTCGTAGGTTGGTGATCTAAATCTTTTCTCCTTTAAGTTATTCTCTTCATCTTGCCACTTTTGGCGTTCTTTAATTGATTTTCGTTTTGCTTGCGATCGATTTCGTTTCCGTTATGTGTTGCTTGCGATTTGTGATTTGTAATGGATTAGAATTTAGGTGTAGATAGTTATAGGTGTTAGCATGTGTAAATAAGCCCCAATTAAGTAGAAATTAGTGTTAACATGTTCCTAGGTGTGTTAGGGATCATTAGAAGTGAGTTTGTGGCCAAAAATACTTATTTCTAAACTTTTTTCACATTCTGGTTCAGTGTTAACCGGTTAACCATTTGGTTAACCGGTTAACGCTTGCGTTTTAGCCACAAACAGTGCAGTTTTAGGTTCGTTAACTGGTTAACCATTTGGATAACCGGTTAACGCTGTTAGTTTTTGGAATCTTGGCTTATTTGATAACTTAGTTCTTGTTTCTAGTGCCTTTAATGTTTATACATGTTTAGGTATTGATTTTAGGGAATTTTTGGGTCCATTTCCAGTAGCTCATTCCCCCATTTCGAGTCGTTTCGACGCGTTTCCGTTCATGTCGCGTATTATGCATTTTTGTGTTACTTTGTGTATAGCTTGATTTCTTGCATTTTGTTGCCATGTTTATGCATCATTTGGCATGTGAATAATCATGTTGCATTCTGTTTTACATCTTTTGCATTGCATTAAATCATTTTGCATTTCCATTGTATCAATGTATGTGACATAATCATGTATGTATGTGCATTTGGTTGCATTTGTTTGCATGCTTGATCATATCATTCCCATCAATTCAATTCTGAATTTTGCATTGAGTTTGACACTCTTGTTGATCCATCATATTGCATATTCATGATCAATGCTCATTATGTTCATATGCATGTTCATGTGCCATATTTTGCATACTTGTTTCATAATCAACCATGTGATGCATTCTTGCATAATCCTTCAAAAATGTTCATGTTCTTTCATTTATGTATGATGATCCATGTTCAAATGCATGTTCATGATTAATGTAGTACATGTTTTATTGAGGTTGTGCACTAAAAAAATGAAAATAATCAAATCTGAATTTTGCATTTCATAGTTGTTTTTGCATATAGGTGCTGTAAAATGTATGTTGTTTGTTATGCTTGCATGCTGTATTTGACCTTTCACACCTACCTTTTCATGCTGCATGCTGGCTGTAAAAAGCTGATTTGTGTTATGCATTGTTTTAATAGTTGTTTGTGTATTAGGGGCTGTTGTAGGTGCTGGATTTTGTTTTTAGCATTCTTTTAGTTCTCCTAGAATTAAGATAGATTGAGTCCTAGAGTCATTAGGATTTAGTTGTTGTGTGTTTGCTTTATTATTTTTAATAAAATGCAACATTAATCTTTGTTTTGTAGGGAGGAAAAAGTATGTTTCCTTACACCTTATCCTTTTATTTTTATGCATTTCTTTTATGCATTTAACTCATTTTTCCTTCCATATTTGTGATTGGTAGGATTCCCCTTTGTTAGGATCAACTTACCTTCCTTAGGAAGTAAGTTGCATCCTTTTTCTTTTTTCTTTTCCTTTTGCTCCTTAGGATTAGAAAACCTCATAAACCATTAGGATCTCCCTTGTGTGCATAATAAATAACTTAGGGTTGGTCTTAGTCCCCCTTAGTTTTATCCTTTTCCGATTTTAGTCTTCTTCTCTCATCTTTAAACAAAATCTAAAAGACATTTAATAAAAAGATTGAAATAGTCTCTTGCGCATAGCCTTATTCCATGGGGAACTCATATTCATTCCATCTTGGAATAGTGTGGGCTTGTCTAACATGATGTACAAGTCTAATCATGAGACTATCTTCACAAACAATAAACTCCAAAACACTTCTCATAAAAGACAATCAACAAAGACATCGCGTCTTCTCTTCTCATCTCCTAATCTTTACGGACGAATGCTACTTGCCTCGACAGTTCAAACAGCGATACGGTAAACACCCTCGAGTCAGAGTCGGTAACACCTGAGCTAGAGCTATGGCAACATCATCTTTAAAAAACAAATAGTTCCCGCCTTAGTTAGACGAACTACGTCGACTCTGATCCTCATTATCCTGATGAGGTACGTAGGCAGCGGGATAGGGCCCGTTCGAGCACATTCTTTATTTTCCCTACATTTTCCCCATTCTTTCTTTTTGTTCTCTTTTTCAGTTCCCTTCTCGTTTCTCATTCTCATTCCAGTTAGCAGTTTTATTCAGAAGCATCTTATTTCTCACCCTTTGAAGCAAAACAAGCAGGCGTGGATCCCATCGGGTACGACGGACGGTCTGGGATGCTAATACCTTCCCAGGTCGTAACCGACTCTCAAACTCAGATATTTGGTTCACAAGGCCTCGTCCTTTCCTTCTTTCTCAAGTTTGTGCAGCATTACTTTTCCCTTTCTTTCGAGATAAAAATGCTTGGCTGGTGACTCTACCTCTTCCGCGCCACTTTCGCGTTTGTACTAGGATGAAAATCCCGGGAGCGACACATTCCACTAAATTCCATACCTAAAGTCTTTAAATAACACCCTCATTTCATTCATTTTTTAAGCTTTTGATAGCCAAAAAAACCCTTGTAAAATATCTTCCCAAACCACAAAAATCATTTAAAGCTCACTTTCTTCTTTGGAAAGTTATCAAGAATTTGCATTGAATTCTTGAATAACTTTGAGTTAAACCTTTATCCTTTTCATTTTTATTCATAAATTTCAGTAGATCAAGCTTGCTACTGGAGTAATTTGAAGTTTGTTCAAGGTAATTCATCTTCCTTCATTGTTACACCTTCATCACCATAATTCAAGATGTAGATGTTTGGTGTTATTGGTTGTTGATCATTTGGATCATAAATTATTGTTTGATTGCAGGGATCTCACTGTTTTTACACTTAAAAATTCGAGTCAATTCAGTTCATGGTCATAAGGTGTTTGGAAGTTGTTTTAAAAGAGGATCATGCTAAATTTTGGCCCATTTTTTGCCTCTGGTGCAGTGTTAACCAATTAACCATTTAAAGTGCAAATTTGTTAACCGGTAACCAGTGTATTTTTGCATAGAAATTCAAATTTTCAACGTGTTAACCGGTTAACCGATTAACACTGTTCCAGTGGCACTTTTTCACTTGTTTTATACTTGTTTTTGCTTTCTTTTGCTTATTCTTATCCCATCTTCTTATTTTTACCTTGGGAGACATTTTTGGGACTGATTTCTCTTTAAATTCAATGGACTTTGGGTGTATATTAAAGTTGTTAATATTCATTAGTTTAAACTACCTCTAAGTGAATTATTTAATTCACTTTAGGTACTTTGCATTAATGATATATTTTCTTACTTGCATCCACCAAAATGAGTGATTCGACTTAAAGATGAAAGAATACCATAAGTATAACTCAATTTGGTATTCATCTTTATTTTTGTGTGGCATTGTGTTCGGATGACGATTGACATATCGTTTATCTCACGTGCATTAACACTAACATCATTAACCTTAATTGGTTTTGGCCGACCTCATTTGTAGGGTAATTACTTTGTAAATTACTCGGTGATTGCTTAACATAGACCTAAATGTATCCCTACTTAGGAAAAAAAATCCAATTGGATACTTGCACTTTCGTGGACCGGGCCTCGTGTTGGTCGCGTCATCCCAAGGTGGTTAATCATTTGTGTTAGATCTACGACTTTTGAACCTTGACGCGTAGTTGCTTTGGGTATCCCAATATTCTTTCAAGTTTCATTGAATTTGGGTCTAATCGCATCGGTTAATCACCATAGTGTAAGATACTAAGAGAAATTGGTTGCCTTTTCATTTTTGGCACTAAGTGTTTGGTTACTTCTTTTGGTTGTGGATGATTAAGTTCACAATACCATTATTATGTACATATTATTATTACTATTACTACACTAACATTTTAATTTTCTCTTGCACCTTATCCTCTTTACTTTATCTCTTGTTCCTTTATCTCCGTTACTTTTATTATGATTTTATTATACTTTATCATCCATTATCATGTTTATGTTTATATTTATATCCTTGTGATTTTTCCTTTATCCACTTAGACAAAAAATATTAATAAAAGATTAAACATCTAAAAAACTTGTGATCTTGATCTTGGACTATGGCTACTATCCTTAGCAATATAATTGGAGTGTTGGACTTAGATTCTAGGACACCTTCCCTCTGCTTTAATCATCATGGAGTTGGTACTTTAGCCTTTATTTGGCCATTCGCCGGCTTATGTTTTTAAGGATGGAACTCTTGTGCTTATGCTTGAAAGTATCATCAAGTTTGGTTAGATCTTTCCTACTTTATCTCTTTTATTTTCTTTTTAGGATAGCCTCTTCATCTCCTCCCTTTCTTCAAAAATAAAAAGACTTAAAGTCATTCAAGTTATTTTATGCCTTTGTGCACCTTTTTCTGTTTTCTTTGTAAGATTAAACTATGAGTCATTTTTATCTAGTAGTGTGTAAGTATCTCGTATCTCCATGGTTGTAGTTTGATGTATTGAGTCTCTTGTCATTCGTTGGGGTTTAATAGCATACTCGTTGATTTATCCGAGTTGGTGCCCTCCCCATAATGATGTACGATTTCATACCCTCATTCTCATGGTAGATTTGTGAGGCTATCCACTTGAGAATGACAAGTTGTATTCGCTTAATAAAATCAATCAAAACCAACCAATTTTCACTATTTGTACCACGAACTACGTGGTTTTTATCTTACATTGCACATTGTGGGTACGTAGGCATGAGGTGGTAAGCCTTTCCAAACATAAAAACATTAAAAATTAATTATTTTCTCATCCCCCACTCTCATTTAACAAACCATTTTCAAACCAAAAGCAATAAATTTTTCAAAGGGCTCCCATGGAGTACCACATACATTTTGGGTGCTTAAAGCATTCCCATTTTGTAGCATATCCCATTACCCTTTCTCTGATTGTTTCTTTAGCTTTTTGCTTTTAGGTTCATTAGGATTTATTCTCTCTTTTTATTCCTTTTCCTTTTTTGGAATGAAATAAAAGTGCGATGGCGACTCTGTTTACTTTGAGTTAAGTTAATAAATAACTTATACTCGTGATTTACCCGCTATAGAAAAGTGGCGACTCTGCTGGGGAGTAATCTCTAAGTGGATTAGGCCTACTTTGATTTATTTATTGCTTTGGTTTGATTTGTTTGTTATTGCTTGTTCTATTTTTGTTTGGTGATCCTCTGTGAGTGAGATATATCTTGTACCTGGATATGAGTGAACTTATGATAGGACGGAGATATTCGAAGAGATATGCGGCGGAGTAATCCAATGCAATATCAATTTAATAATCACCACTCAGTTAGGCTCTCTTGAATTACTAATGCCATGGCGAGTAATTGTATCAGGGCATTACTTTTCCGACCTGGAGCTAATCATCTTGAGGACCGTAGAACCATTAACCTATTCAGGCCATTTTAGGAACGTAGTGCGGAAGCTATCCAGGTGTAAACCTAGGGTGGTTGTCACGCGATACTACACTCGGATGGGGTCCTCTTGAGGAAATTATCAGTTGGGGAGTACTACAATGTACCGATGGTATCCGAAGGATAGCTTCTAACTCCGGGAACCTCTGTTAGAACCTTTTTTTGTTTTCTGCAGGTACAATGTAGACAAAACCTTAGTACATACCTTTGTGTGTCAGTGTTTCTTATCCCTTGACTCCATGCTCATGACTCAGAATCTTGACCCGTGTGCTTTGCGTGATATTGTTTATGGTTATTGCATCCATGAATTCATGCATCAATAACATCATTGCAACCATTTTCAAGGAAAACAACTCAGATTATTGCAAATATGGACAAGGCAAATGTTTCTTTTGTGAAAGATTTAAATAAAAGTTGTTATGCTCGTGCTCTCGATGTTTCACATGTTTGCAATAATAGAGTTAATTCCTTGAAAATGGAAAGTAAAAAAAAGCATTGCATTCATCATTTGCATGTATGCATTTTCCTAAGAAAAAGTTCGTTTCTCATTCTGTCCTTGTACCAGTTGGTTGATTTCTCGGCATTTGTACCAGATTCTAAGTGGTTACTGAGGGATAATGGAGAAGACATGGAATATTGATCCCATGTCAAGTTTTAAGGTGATGACTAATCCGATGTATGAATCTCCTCCGGACGACATTGCTCCACAGTTGGATGTTCTTATTCAGTTTCAATTTGTACAAGGTAGTCTGGTTGCTCAAGTTGATGAAGGGGATTCCCGATTTCTGATGTATATGCCAAATTCTCCAAATGTCCACCCTGTGACTAAGGCGATTAATCCTATAGTTATGGAACTCGAGGAAGGACTTCAGGATCTGAAAGAACAATTTAAAATGAATATAGGACCCGAGGCATTTGTTTTTAATGCACATGACTTATGTTTGGTACCAGACGTGGTTTTTCCTTTGAAGTTTATGATGCTTGGCTTTGAAATATACAAGGGTGTCAGTTGTCCAAAGTACCATTTGACGATGTTCTGTCGGAAGATGGGCGCCTATATCAAGGATGATAAGCTGATGATTCATTACTTTCAAGAAAGTTCATATGGAGGATCCTTGATGTGGTATATGAAACTCAAAAGGAATCATATCCAGTCTTGGGAAGACCTAGTTACTGCTTTCGTGAAACAATACGAGTACAATGTTGATATGGAACCGGACAGAGATCAACTTCGGACCATGTCCCAGAAAAACAAGGAAACCTTTAAGGGGTATGCGCAAAGATGGTGTGAGTTTTCCGCTCAAGTCAGTCCTCCTTTGGAAGAAAAAGAGATGACCAAGATCTTTTTGGAAACTTTCAGTCCTTTCTATTATGAGAAGATGATTGCTAATGCACCCAATAATTCCGCTGAGGGTGAACATGTGAATGAGACTATAGGAAGGTGGTCGTGAAGGACGATTAACCAAAGAAGGAAGATTTGTTGGATTTTATAAAAATAAATAGGGTGAAGCCAATGCTATGTCTCAGGAAAAGCATAGGAGAGGTAATCAACGTCATTATCAAGTAGCGTTAGTAACTCCAGTTGTTAAGCAAAACTATGTTTAAGAGAAAGCGCAGTTTACTCCAATCCCAATGAATTACAGTAAATTGTGGTCCTATTTTTCTCGAAACTCGGTAATGACACCCAGAAAGACCAGAGCTATGAGATCTCGTCCTCCTTGGTGCGATCCAGATGCCAGTTATGAATTTCATGGTGGAGTAATATGGCATCTAGTTGAGGAATGCAAGGTTTTCCAAGAACAAGTTCAAGAGATGATTAATTATGAGGTGTTAACCTTTAAGGGAGGAGTACCATTTGTGAATGGAGAGCCTTTATCCTGAAGACTCAAGAGGGTCCTTTCCAAGACAGTGGAATCAAGAGGGTCGAAGATGTGCCTATAGTCAAGAGCTCAGACTGGGACAGTCTCCTCAAATCCTTAGTTCATTTACTGCAACTTTATTTGTAAATTTTCATGATTGTTAATGCTTTGTTTGCATGTAAGAACTTGTTTGTTTTGAATATTAATCATAATGCAATGAATATGTTTATCTTGAAGTGATTCATTCACTTTCGCTCATTTAATTTGTTTTCTGCATTGCAATACCAATTTCTTGTCTAAACTCTTGGAGGGAGGATGATGAGGTGAAAACGCAAAATTTCTGGTTGTGTGCATTTGAATAAGACCCTTCTGATGATGTAAGGCATTGTTTCAAATTCCCAAACACCGGAGATATAAGGAAGATAATCCCTTGTTAACCACTTTGAGCCTTGAAGTAGGAGTTTCTTTTCTAAATGAAAAAAACCTTCACATTTAACCTTGGGGAAGGGTAGTTTTCAGTTAATTTGACCAGGTGTCTAAATTTCAAAAGGAGTGTGCGTCTAAGGAGACCACAACGGTTATCCTTCATCAATGAATGAAGAAAACATTCACAACCTTTTTAAACAAAGTCAGATAAGTCAATGTCACATGATTTGATAAAAAAGATAGAAAAAAAATAAAGAAAAAGCCCTCTAAGTAAAAAAAAATATTGAAAACAAATGGCTTAGGAAAAACAAGGGCATCCCGCTGGACATCAAAAACTAAAAAAAAAATAGTCCAGGCAAAAGTTAGGGAAAATAAAAAGAATGAGAATCGCAAAAAGCGAAAAGAAATGATTGTAAGGAAAATCATCATCAAAAGAACAAATTTGTGTGACTATCAAGTCAAAAGATGAAAGGGTGATTGTTATTCCCCTCAATCCTCATTGGTTTTTAAACTACCAACCTCATGGGTTCTTAAACCATCAATTTTTATCCTTTTGAGAGATGGATCTTTGTGTCGATTAGGTAAATATAGGACTAAAGAACATCACAGAGATTGGGTGGGTACAAATAACGTTTTTAGCCTAAAAATCCTTTTTCTGAAAATCATGAACCAAGTCAAGTTATAACCTTCAAAAGACCCAATTGAAGCAGGGTTTATTTTGAAAGTGTGCTTTAACAAGATAACGTTCCTGGCTCCCATGAATTATGCTAAAAGATATTTGTTGGTATTGTATATGCATTCAAAAATCAATGTTGTAACCAAACTAGTGATTGTTTCACAAGGTTTTGCGATATATTTTCAATAAAAACTTCAAGATAACATATGTGTTTCATTAGAATTAATTATTCTCAGAATTAACATTTTCTGCTTGCATACATTTGTCTGACATAATGAAAGCTTACATGTGAGTATCAGTGTTGAGTTTAATATTTTGAGGTATGAAACTCTGATGAGTGGTCGACAATCATCTCAAGAATGACCATATCCAGAGGTATGTTGCATGAATACTTTGTTGAGTATGAGCAAGTCTGTTTTCCCAGTTGATGATTTCAATAGGGGCAAAGTTTCAAGATTTCGTTGATCAAAGAATCTGCCAAGTTCAGTTATTCTAAGGCAGTTACGTTGAGATTCGACGAGTCCCTCAAAGAGTTTGAAGACATCGGGGCATATTATCTAAAGTCTTTATGTTACAAAGTTTCCTCTTAGTGTAAAACCCTTTGTAGACCATGCAGTCTGGGGCAAAAACTATAAATTGTGAACTCAATGATATCCTAAGCAATATTTATTATGCGGAAGTGTTGCACCCCAAAATTTTCCCTCACCTAGACAAGACATTGTGTACTAAGGTGTCCCAAGAGGTTCACAAGGTTCACAAGATATCTCAAGAGGTTCACAAGGTCCATAAGGTTCACAATTAGTCAGGAAGTTTGACAATTCCCTCAGACAAAGCATCCTCCTAAGCAATGCATCCTAAACTAGGGTTTTGAGTTTCATCAGGCTAAATGGATTTCCAAGGCTTCAAGTGAGCTTCATAACATCCTATATGTCTTCAAGAATCCCTATGTCAAGTTTCAAGGCTTTCCCAAAAGGTTTGCTCAGTCAAATGATCAGATAGGCTAAAATCAGTCAAAGCAGTTAAAAAGTCAAACTGAGGTCAACTGTGGTCAAACCAAAGTCAAACTTCATAAAGGAGATTTCATCAAGGAGATTTTAGATCATCAAGAATCAGGAGTTTCTAAATTAGGGTTTTCACAGGAAAAGTCAACTGAACTTTGACCAGCCATAACTTTCACATGCTTCATCAAAAATTTCCCATCCAAAGCTCATTTTGAAGGAAATTGAATTCTCTACAACTTTGTGTCTCACAAGCCAAGCCTAAAAAAAGCTTCATTTGAAAGGTATGAGCCAAAACATTATAGGTCATTTCAAAAGTCAACAAAAAGTCAACATCTTCCAAAGGGCATAACTTGAAGATGGTAAAGGATATGGACATGAGACCAAAGAGGTTGGTTAGAGGACTCTCTAAGCTTTCCAAAATGTCCAAGAACACCTTCATAGCCTTAAAATTGAAGGGTTTGTGCCTTTGCAAAGTTGAGAAATTTTTGGGAGGTTTGTGAAGCAAATGAAGTCTTAAAACCAATTTTTGCCAAATGGGCCTACCAAATTCCAATCGAATCTCAAGGATAAGGTCATACACGACCCATTGACTATTTTTCCATATTTTTATGTTTTATATTTTATTATTTTGGATTTTATTTAATAAAATTCAATTTTAATGAAAATAATATATAAAAAGTCAATCTAAAAATCTGATTTTTGTTCTAGAATGATTGAAATATCATTTAAAGATGATTGAGATGATCAAATTTCGTGTCAAGCCCCTAAGGCATGAAAATATTTAATTTTTCTCACTTTTGGAATCATATCTTTCTTCATGATCAAGACATCCAAAAAGCCCAAAGAAAAGATTGGTTTTTGACCTAATTTGCTTCCATTATATGTATACAAGTGATCACAAGCATAGGGACACGATTTGGCAGCCTCCAAGAACACTTTTCACATTCAAAAATTTCACTAAAATTTCAATTTTTGGTTTCCTATTTGTAGGCCAATTGAAGGTATTCTAAGGACATAAACATGATCCTTGGGCTCTCTTGATACTATTTACACCATCATAAGCATCCATAACCTCATATATAATGGAAACCGAACACATGTTCTTGACTTTTTTTTATTTTTGATTCCATTAATTTATCCATTATCAATTGTTTTTGTGCTTCTAACTTTGTTTGTTATCATGTTTAGATGATTTATGGGCTAAAATATTGAAGAAACTGTGACTAAATCTTAGAATGGCATGTTAGGGTTTCAAGCTTTGAATTAGGGTTTATTGATTCGGCTAATATAAACACATTCTAATAACATAAATAAGTTAAGTGAACTGTATTGATCATGTTGGGATGATCAATTTGGTAAAATCGTATGTATATAAAATGTTATGAATTTTGTAGGTTTTCGTATGCAGGAAAATTCCCAGGAAATCCTGCAAAATTCCAAGGAAGAAGATGAAGTCTGAGTGGCGCCAAATTGAAATTCAAAATTTTTTTTTGTTTTATAATATTTTATTACTGATTATATGCTGAACGCGCCCCATGTGGCTCAGCTGGTTTGAGTGTTTGTGTGTGAATGTGATGGTCCTGGGTTCGAATCCCCCCAAGCCATTTTGTTTTTGCGTTTTATTTTGATTTTTACAGGTTTAATACAAAAGGACCAATACCCAGCATATGTTCATCAAATGTGTTTGGCCTGGTGGTAGTGATGTTGGTCTGGGAGAGTGAAAGCCTAGGGCCTGGGTTCGAATACCAGCCCCAGGTATGTTCTTTTTCCTCATTTTTTTGTGTTTTTTTATGTTTACTTAATTTAATTAATTTCTTAAAAAATGATTTCTAAACAAATGTTTATAATATTTTCTTCTTAAAATCAAATTGTTTATATTTATTTTATAAATTTATATTTATTATTATTATTGTATATATTTTTGTAAATAAACGAATTAGGTTTAAATTAATAATCAAAAACCCTAATTTTCATAACCCTAACCCTAACCCTAACCCTAATTTTTCTTAACCTTAACATTTGACCTAATTTTTTATAAACTATAACTAATCATTAATCATTTTTTTAAATATGTGAATAATGTATTATTTGTTTATTACTATTAAAACTTATTTTTAAATCTAAAAAAATCTTTTTTTAATATTAATTTGTCTTGTTAATTTCTTATTTCTTTTATTTTTATTTTTTTCTAACCTTTATTCTTATTTCTTATTATTACTAATATTATTGCTTATTTATTTATTATTTATCTTTATTATATTTCTCGATTATATTGTAATTGTCCCGAAGCTTTGTAATAGTTTAGGTTTATATTCTTTGCTTTATTTTTATTGAATATATTTACTGTGTGGTTAGTAATTCTAGGGTGTGATAACATGTTTGTAATTAAAATCAACTTAGAATAATTAACTTAAATAAGATAAATATTTGAAGACGAACACGCACACACGTAAGTCGATCTTTGATCGCCATCTTGCACTTCTAGGGTTACCTGTCAGTTGCCTATTTCAAAAGGTCAAGTAAGGTGTCTTAAGCAAAGTCCCTTCGAGGTTGCCTATGATAAACGATCTTGTCCCTTCGAATAAAAGATGATAAGTCTCTATGAATTGCTAAAGACACCTTACAGTTGCCTATATTCAGATGTCCTTACACATGTCCCTTATACATCCAAGGTAATGACTACCTATTCCTTAATAATAGGGATAGTCTTACCATTGAAAGAACATACGAGAACACGAAAGACTTAATCTAGGGTAGGTACCTCATAGTTACTTGCTCACATTTCAAAATACTCTTCACACCACACTTTTCAAACAAATTTTCAAAAACAAGTATTTGTATACATCCATACGAGGATCATTACAATGTACTTAGAAAGTTTCTAATCACACACTACACCTTTTTCAAAACAATTCAAAGTGAGCTAAATAACTAAGAGCCCATGGATATAAAGGGTGCTAACACCTTCCCTTTATATAACCTACCCCCCGAACTCAAAATCTTTTTAAGGTCTTTCCTGTTCTTTTATGTCCTTTCCTTTTGGATAAAATAAAAGTCGGTGGCGACTCTTGTTATCCACAACATTTATAGAAAGTCAGTTCTCCCACCGTGTTACAGGAAGTAATCAGGTTTCCTCTATAGTTGTTAATCAGATGTTGGTCCCCTACAACAATTTTGATATCTCTAGACTTTAAAAACTAGATTGAGAGTGCATTTATTTTGCACATATACTTTGTCTCCCTAGGAAGAATCTATTGAAGCTTCCCCATTGAAGACGAACTTTATACCTCGACAGTAAATGTTCTCTTTTGATTTGTAGCAAACCTCGGCAGAAGGTGACTCTATTTCAAACTCTTTGGTTAATATCGGTAGTGGATTCTCAAGTAAATCTTAAAATAGAATTTTCAATAAACCTCGGCAACATGTATGTTCTCAGTTAACCTCGACAGAAGGTATTTTCTTTCCAGGAATCTCGACAGTAGATATCTCAGATGATTTCAAAGAAATATTCCAGTTAACCTTGGCAGAAGGTAGTTCTATTTTCATTGATTAACCTCGGCAGAAGGTGTTTCCTCCCATTTCCAGGTAAGTCTCGGCAGAAGATTTCCAATTGACCTTGACATAAGGTGTTTTATTTATAGATTCTCTAGTTAATCTCGACAATAGATTTCCAACAGACTTCAACATAAAATTTTTTTTCCAGGATCTCAGCAGTGGATTTTCTGGTTAACTTTGATGCTTCTAAGTTTCGACAGAAATTGTTTCTTTTCAGAATCTCGGAAGTAGACTCCCTGGCTAGTCTCGGCAGTAGACTCTTCCAATTGATATCTTTTGAAATTCCCACAGTGGATCTCGGAAGTAGGTTCTTCAAGTGGAATTTGTTTAAAGATTTTGTTCAAATCCTTCTCTTGATTTACCTTAAGTGGTCACTTTAGAGGGTAATTGGTAATCTTTTATTTGACTTATGAATGAGGAAAGAATGTCAACAGGTATTCCAAGAACGTCAAAGTTTTGATGAGTGTAACTCACCTCTCCCAAAGCAGGGTTTCATCTGGATGTTTCTCGAAACAAGATCTTTGAGAAGTCCTGGAATTTTGATATTATTTATGTTTTGCTTCTCCAACAACAAATAGGATCAAGGATTATTTGCTGCATAAACATCCCCAACTGAGTTTTTGATTTCTTCCTCAACAGATTATCCTTGATTTGAGAAGCCATGTTCCTGTCACAGGAATCCCTAGCTTAGTTTTTGATATCTTCCTCAGCAGATTATCTTCGACTTAAGAAGTGAAGTATATAGGATAATCCATAACTCATATTTTTGTTCCTCAAGCTTAAGTCGGTTATACCCCCTAGCAGGAGTATTGATATAACAGTCAGTTGGTAGGTTTTCTTTTATCTGGTGGGGGTATTAATTTAAAACCTCTTACAACTTGACTTTTGGCTATGATGTTAACTTCTGGTATCCCCACGTGGATTGGAAAGTCAGAAAGGTTTCAGTGATGAATGATCCTCAGAGGTCTTTCTCTCGTAACTCCAGTAGATATGTATGCGATGGTTTCCAGCAGGCTCATATTTAATCCCCAGTAAGTCTTCCACCATTTATCCAAGCAGAGTAAGTGTAGTGTGTTAATTGTCCCTCACATGGATTGATGTTTCTTGAAAGACATGTTTAGAGCCTATTTTGTAGAAGCATACTTCAAGCTCTTTGTTTTGATGACGTCAACATTATCCACGCTCATTCCAGATTGCAAAAAGTCGAGATGACAACAAACAATCAAGACCATGGCTATGCATCATCAATGGAATGTTTCCGATCGATTCAAGCTTATGTGCTACTCTTTCAAGACTTGTCTCAAGGCTTAGGTATATCAATAATTACTTCTTAAATATGATATACAAGTGTTCAACATAATCTTCATAATTTTATTACATGTGCATATTTTTTGAAAAAGAAATTGGAACTGGTTTAACACTTTTAATAGAAATATTTTTCTGTATTTTAACAGTGTTAACCGGTTAACCATATGGGTTAACCGGTTAACGGCAACAATTTTTCAAATCTGTGGTAACGTTCATGGGCGTTAACCGATTAACCTATTTGGTTAACCAGTTAACACTGAAGAAATGTTGAAAAATTGTTTCTCTTCAAATTCAAATATTATGTTAAAGTTATACCTCTTTATGATTTTATTTCATAAGTTTTTATACCTTTTCAAAAGAAATTCTTTTTAAATTTTCATACCTTTTTGAATAGGTGTTTCAACTATTATAAATTCTAAAAATTTCAAATTCATAAACACCTCCTAGACAATTTCAAATATTTTCATACAATCAAATTCACTTTATTCAAATTCTTTTCATCTTTCAAAAGTGTTCATAAGTTCATATATTTCATATTTTGTCTTGAACACTTGTGTTGAATATTTATAGTGAATTCTTGATTATAGGAGAAGATCAATTTTTATTGATATATTTCATTGTACTCTCACTCAAAACAATACTATAGAAAGTGTCTTTCTATTTTGTGACTTGTGTTCTAAGGATTGTTTGGACATAAGGGTAAGTGTGGCAAGAGGATTGTTCTTGCACACTTGTTTGTATAGTTTGCTAGAAAGTAGGCCTCACCATTGAAGGTGTGATAGGTTGTATTGTTCTAAAGAAAACTAGTGGAAATCTCTTTCGTGTTGAAAGGGGACTGGATGTACCTTCGGATTGTGAAGGGAACCAGGATAAACCTCCGTGTCTTCTTTACTTTTCTGCCTTACATTTTTGTTCTTTAACCGTAAAAGCAAAATCCATCCATCTAAGAAAAAGAATCGAGAAAATTTTGATAACACCTAATTCACCCTCCCCTCTTAGGCGCATTCTGATTCTACAATTGGCATCAGAGCAGGTTTAGGTAACATGTTCCTACAAGATCCTATGGCTTCTGCAAACTCGAATCCCGGTTTCAAAGATGGTGGAAGTAGCAACAAGCCTCCGCTCTTCTCCGGCGAATACTTCGATTTCTAGAAAATCAGAATAAGGGCACATCTTGAAGCCCAAGGAGAAGGCATATGGGAAGCAATCGAAGAAGGTCCGCATAATGTCGTCAATGTGATCAACGGTGTTGGAACGGCGAAGTTGAAGAATATGTATGATGAAGATGATAAAAGAAAGATCCTAAATGAGAAGAAATCAATCAACATACTTCAAAGCGCTCTTAGTATGGACGAATTTTTTCGTGTATCACAATGCAAATCAGCGAAGGAAATCTGGGATACTTTGGTAGAAACACATGAAGGAACAACAGAAGTTAAAAGATCAAGGCTTAACACGTTGAGTCAAGAATATGAAATGTTCCGCATGCAGCCCAGAGAATCTATTATGGATTTACAAAAAAGATTTGTTCATCTAACCAACCATTTGATTGCACTTGGAAAGACCTTCACCAACGATGATCTTAATTTGAAAGTTCTAAGGTCTTTGACAAGGGAATGGCAACCGAAAGTGACCGCAATCTCGGAGAAGAAGAGTCTCTCAACAATGACATCCGCATCTCTATTCGGCAAACTTCAAGAGCACGAATTGGAACTTGGAAGGCTCGAGAAGCATGAAAGTCAAGAGAAAAAGTCCAAAGGAGTTGCTTTGAAGATTGACATGAAGGATGACAAAGATGACGAGATCTCCGAAGATGAGAACTTCATGCTTCTTGTTAAGAAGCTTGGTATGTTTTTTAACAAAAATAATAATTCTTCTTTTCCTAAAAAGAATAAACATTTCAGGAAGAAGGATGCATCCACATCGAATCAAGAAGTTACATGCTATGAATGTGGAAAGCAAGGTCACATAAAACCAGATTGTCCAAGACTTGCGAAGAAAGGAGGATTCAAAGGCAAGAAGGACTTCAAGAATAAAAAGGCTTATGTCGCGTGGGATGACAATGAAGTTAGTTCCTCATCGGAATCGGAAAGCGACGAATGTGCAAATATGGCGTTAATGGCGTCACATCACTCCGATGAAGAAAATGACGAGGTTAGTAGTAACTTTTCAATTTATGAAAATGATGCACAACAAGTCATAGATGAACTTCTAAAGGAATGTAAGACCTTGTACAAAAATATCTCATCCCAAAAGAAGAAAATATTATCTTTGGAAGAACAAAATGCATCTTTTGAAAAATACATTGAAAATGAAAAACAAAAGATAATGGATGAAAAACAAAGTCTTACATGTAAAAATTGTGAGTCATTGTCTTTTAAAATTGTTCAACTCAAAAGAGTTTTAGAAAGATATGAAAAAGGTCAAATTGGCTTGGAGGAAATTCTTAGGCACCAAAGATATCCAAATGATAAAAGTGGCCTAGGATATTCTAAGTTTTCCAAACCAAGCACAAGTGAAACCGTTTTCGTAAAAGCTAGTGAACAAATTGTTAAGGAAAAGACTAACAATGCTAAAACTATGCATCAAAGTCATAAAAGGAAAAGGATTATTAAGAAACAAAAATATGTTCCTAAATTCAAAAGTCAATTTCAACCTATTTGCTTTTATTGTGGAATCAAAGGCCATACACCTAATGCTTGCTAAGTGCGCAACATTGGTGTTGCTAAAGGGCATTATGTGTGGGTTGAAAAGGGTACTAACTATCAAGGACCCAAAGCAATTTGGGTACCTAACAAAACTTGACTTTGTTTTGTAGGTATGCTTGAAAACAACTTCTACGCAATGGTATCTCGATAGCGGTTGTTCAAAGCATATGACGGGCGACATCAACAAATTTTCAAGTCTAACACTTAAGGCCAAAGGATACGTTACTTACGGTGATGATAATAAAGGAAGAATTCTTGGAGTTGGAGCCATTGGTGCATCTCCTCATACAATCATCGAAGACGTCCTTTATGTGGAAGGCCTTAAACACAACCTTCTTAGCATAAGTCAATTGTGTGACAAAGGGTTCCGAATCAACTTCACATAGGAGGAATGTTTGATAGAACACGAAGTCACTCATGAACTCTTGCTAAAAGGTAAACGATTTAATAACATTTTTATGATTTCTTTTGATGACTCTCTCTTGAAGGTGAGGTGCTTAATGGCAAACAACAATGATGCATGGCTTTGGCATAAGAGGATTGCTCACATTCACATGGAGCACTTGAATAAATTATTAAAGCATGATCTAGTTGTTGGTCTTCCAAAGATGAAGTTTATCAAGGATAAGCTTTGTGACTGTAGTGGTAAAATCGTGAGTGTAAGCTATTGATTAACTTAACTCGATGAACACAGAGTCGCCACCGCGCTTTTCTTTATTTCCGAAAAGAAAAAGGTAAAAGAACGAACAAAAACCTAGGAATCTAAAAGCAAAGCTAAAAGAAACAAACAGAGATTGGGTAAGGGGATTGGTTATGAACCGGGAAGGTTTTAGGCACCCGACTCGTCTGTGGTACTCCACGGGAGCCCTTTGAAATATTTATTGCTTTTTGGTTTGAAATTGGTTTGCTTGAAAATGATTGAAGAGATGAGGAGAAGAATGTTTTTTAAGATTTTGTGTTTGATGAGGTTTTTAATGCCTCATGCCTACGTACCCACAAAGTGCAATGCGAGATCAAAATCTCGTAGTTCGTGGTACAAAATTTGAAAAGAAACAAATGGGTTGAATTGATTTTAGAATGTAGAGATAAGTCGTCATCCTTTAGCGAATAATTCCACTAGAAAGGATGAATCATATCTAAACATGTGAAAAAGAAAAGGTGCACAAAGGCACAAAAACAATTGAATGAGTTTTGAGTTTTTTTAAAGTATGTAAGAAAATGGTTTTGATATATTTACATGAATTAACATTTGTTTAAGAAATAAAGTGAAAAGATTAAAAATCGCTTGACCGAAGTCAAGGTTTGATTATGAAAGCATTTGAAGTTTAGAAAACAAGAAGATTTTTGAAATAGGGAGAAGTTTTGAAAATTTAAGAATGGGGAAGAGATGAAGGGACTAATCCTAATGCTTGAATTAAAAGTTAAGAAAAGAATTTACCAAACCATAATATGCACAATTCTTCAAAGTTCGGAATTCCCTCTTCAAAGGCTAATGAAATAACTTGAGGCCGAGGTTTCTAATCCATTCCAGCTTGAGCAAGAGGGAAGATCTTAAAGTCTAAGTCCATTCTCCAAAAGCTTGGGATAGTAACCATTAGTCCAAAATTAGAAGTCACAAGTCTTTTAAGTGTTCAATCCTTTATTAGTGTTTTGATATCCAAATGGACAAAATAATAAAACAAGTAACAATATGAACATAAACAAATGATATATGATATAATATGATAAAGCATAATAAAGGAGATAAAGGAGCAAGAGATTAAAATAAAAGGATAAGGTGCGAGAGATTAAATTTAAACGGATTATATTCACATTATTATAATATTTACAATATAAGTGGTATGATGAACTTAATCAAGCACAACCACAACAAGGAATAATAAAATCGAGGCAACCGGATCCAAGTGGATCTTAATTCGAATCGGGACAACTTTAGGTCTATGTTAAGCAATCGCCGAGTAATTTACGAAGTAATTACCCTACAAATGAGGCCGGCCACCACTAATTAAAGTGGAAAATATTCGTGTTAATACATGTTAGAGAAACTATATAATGGATCGTTCTCCGAAAACATGCCACACTAAAAGAAAAAGGAAGGTCTAATCTTAATCGAGATTTTCGTTGAATTTCATCGAAAAACAACCTATCACGATCTCAAAGTATGGAGAATGATCCAAATGATCATTCATCCATAGATTTGAAATAATGAAGATTAAACTAATCGGAAATCAACAATCCCGAATCGGAGATTGTCATTGACCAAAAGAGAAAAAGATGAAGAAAATGGATCTAAAAGACTAGATCCATAAAAGAATTCAAAATATTTTTTAAATCATTTTCTAAAACTCTTTTTCTTAAAAATTCCTTTTCTACAAATGTTTCTAAAAAACTTTTCAAATATTTTTCTAAAACAACATTTCTTAAAATTCTTTAATCAAAATAAATTGTAAAAACATTTATAAAACAAAGTTTAATTAAATGGAAACAAGATAAAGGAAAAAAAAGAAAACAAAAGGGAATGGGGATGGTGGGTAGATCCGTGGGAGGTGTTGACATCAAACGGATCCAAGTGATCCAAGCCCAAACAAGTCATAACAATCAGTTTATTAAAAATGAAAAAAACAAAAGGAAGAAGCAACATCTTCTTCTTCATCGTGAAAACAGAAACAGGGGAGAAAAAGAAATCTCAAATCGCGACGGAACAAATCTCCTCCTCACCTTCAATAATCAACAACACTTCTTCTCTTTCGCCGAATTCGGCTTCTTCTTCTCTCTTCTGATTTTCGGATTTTTGTTGATGTTTATGGTTGAAGATCAATTGAAGATTGTGGGTGATGGAAGGAGAAAAGGGGTTAGGGATTTGAATTGATTTGAGCAGCAATTTGAGAGGCTATGTAAGCTTCTCTCTTGGAGTGAAGAAGGGGTCCTATTTATAGGAGTATTGATGAAGAATGAAGCTACCGTTTTGTGCCTTTGGGGGTTGCGTTTTGCCTTCGCAAGTTTCTCGTATGCACTGAGTTTTGGTTTTCAATTCTGTTCTTGTTGCCTTGCGTTTTGCTTTAATATGTTTTGCGTTTTGATATTGTGAATGAGGGATGCGTTTTTGCTTGAAACAGGTGCGAAGTCCGTGCAGCTTTGTGAAGCTTGCTTGAATTGTTTTGGAGTCTTGGCTTGTGAGTTGTTGCTTGTTGCTGCAAGATGGCTGAGGCTTGGAAAATGTTATTGTTGATGCGCCGTACGGAAGCCTGAAGCAGGAAGCTTGCAAGCAAAAGGCTTGGTGCGGCTTGGACTGCTTGGTGCGGCTTGGACTGCTTGTAAGGAAGTGTGGGGCTTACGGCATAAACTTGGAAATTGGGCTTGTTGTTGTTTGTTATTTGCAGGATTTTTAGTGAAAAACAAATCACGTGCGCGAGGCCTTTTGGCTTGGCAAGTTGATATGGCTTGATGTTTTGTTGTTTTGATTTGAGCCTGCGGCTTGCGGATGGCATGTAGCTTTGGGCTTTTGTTTTTGATGCTGTAAAGTTGTTTGCGCGGGATGACGTGAAGTGTGGCTTGTCTTGGATTGTGATGTAGCTGAAGCCTTGTGGGGCCTATTGGCTTTGTGAAGTTGTAGGAAATACTGGCTGGCGTGGGACTTTGTTGTTGTGGTACAGATTGCTTGGAAAACTTTGTGCTAGGCAAGTTGATGTGAAGCAATGTGTTGTGGAAAGGCTTTAGGGTGTGGGCCTCACATGGGGCTATTTGCTTTGAACTTTATTTTTAATATTTGAACCAAAGTTGTGGTAAAAAATGAAATTGGTTGTTAAAAACAAAATTGATAAAAAAACTTGATTTATTTGGATAGAAATATAAGATACTAAAAATATTGGATAAGGGATATAAAAATAAAAAATGATTTAATGTGAGGATAAAATTGGAATATGAATGGAACAAATAAATTGAATATAAGAAATGGATTAAAAATGAACGGAAAATGAAAAGACTAAATGAGGTAAATTGGATGTCAAAAAAAATCGAAATATAAATGGATATGGATAGAAATGGGTAATATGATGTGATTTAGAAAAAATGGAAAAGAAATTGAATAGAATGGATAAGAAAAGTATTTGCGAATAGATAATATTTGGATAATGTGGTTTGGTAAAAAGTCGAAAAGAAAATGGATAACGAAAAAAAAAGGGTCATAAAAAAAATATATGGACGGATGAATGGATACAAAAAATGGTTTAATCGGAAAGAAAAATGGATAAGGAAATGATTTTCAAGCCCACAACCAACCTCTGATTTTTACAAGCCAACTGATGAAATGGACACAGCCAACCAAAGAACCACTGAACAGTTGAATAAATTGCAACTTACCAACTGTCATCTGAAAACTGCCTGATTATTTCCTTGATAAACTGAATCCATACTGAGGAAAATAAATCCTCAGATGAATCACTGGTGAACTGATGAATCGAGCCAGACTTCACACACAACATTTCCTGATAATCTGATGATTTTGGTACTCAACACCACTTGAACTTTGAAAACGCACTGTCCGAGAAATGAACCATTGGCACACACAACTTGCAGTCGACACAATTTTCTAATAGTTTGACCAATATTAGGTCAAACATCCATCTGAAATCGAATTGTGACTAAACAAACGCATCTGAATTAAAATCATTGCCCTGTCTTTGAAAACCTGTAACACAGAGAAGAAGAAGAATACTGCAACATATTTTTGGTATTTTGGTTAGTGATCAGTGAATATAAACAAATAATGAAGAAGTAAAAAAAATGGTGATCCCCTGCGAAGCATAGATCCTCATCTGAGAAGAAACTCGAAAGCCAGTGCGATCTTGTTTGTATGCAAAATGCAGATGATATGAGAAGAAATCTTAGGGCAAAAATTAGGGTGTTACAGCTGCCCCTATTTAAGTTTCTTCAATCCGGAGATATGAAGATTGACATCTTCGTCTCTACAAGATGGGAGAGACTTAAATACAGAATACCCAATTTTTGTCCTAAGACAACAATGATATAATATGAATATGATATGCAAACCCAAGATCTCTGTGGGGAAAATATGACCACCAGAGAAAAGCAAAAACTTGGGGACACAGAAGAAAATCCCGCCAGGGAAACAACAACAGACAACCAAAGAGTTACCAGGAAAAAAAATCACTGGATAACAAACTCCACTTGGGAAAAGATATGAAATAATCAAAGAACAGACTCAACCAGGGAAATAAACACCCTGCCAGGAAATATCAATCAAACAAAGTATTTGAATCCAAGAATGGAGAAATACTGTGTTGGATAAGAATCATCAACTACATGTTTACTGGGTAGGAAATACAACAGACTCGACTATCAATTTACTGGATAGGAGCAAAATACAGAGGGATAACCTCAACTACCTTTTTACTGGGTAAGAAAAATTCTCAACTACCTGATTTACTGGGTAGAGAAAATAAAGGACTCGACTATCGATTTACTGGATATGAGTGAAATAACGAGGGATGACCTCCACTGCCATTTACTGGGCAGAACAAATTCTCAACTACCTGATTTACTGGGTAGGAGCATGATCAACTACCTGATTTACTGGGTAGGAACTCAATCAAATGGAAACAACTTCTATTTCCTTTTTACTGGGTAAGAAAAATTCTCAACTACCTGATTTACTGGGTAGAACAATCCTCGACTACCGGATTTACTGGGTAGGAGTTTAAGCAAAGAAAAACAAACTCTATTACCATTTTACTGGGTAAGAGGCAGAAATCTCGACTACCGAATTTACTGGGTAGGAGTACAAGTAAAAGAACTTGATCAATTTGGTAATATTACCCACTATTGATTTACTGATAGCTTAATTCCAAAATAATATATCCACAAAAGGGGACCAAAGTTCAATCCAAGAACAAATTGGAAAGAAACGGTCAAACAAGACTCATCCCGAGGAGGAAATATCTCAACTGGGGAAAATTCCATCCAGATAATAAACTGGGGAGGAAGCTAAATCAAAATCATCCACGAGAACCAAGCTCAGTGGGGAAGTAGAAAGGATTAACTATTTCTGCTTAATGGTCGACACTCTAAACTTGAGTGGAAGACAACACACACACTCTGTGGGGAAAGTCCACACCAAAGAGCAGATAACAATAATAAACGCAAGAATGCAAGCAAACCATGCTATGCTTATGCGTATGAATATGCTTATGAAAATGCTGACAAAACAGACATAAAGATAAGAAACAGGTGACATAAACACCACAACAACCGGATACTCGGCTAATCCCAGGCAACAATGCAAGGAAACATGCTGGAGATTCAACTTGAAATCTGCAGGGGAATATCATAAGCCATCAAAGGAATAAAATCCTGCTACAAGGCTCAAATCAAAGATAAAACAGCATCTGCTAGGAATATCATCCTGCTGAGGAAAGGTAATAATCTGCTGAGGATGAAAATATTCTGGATAAAAATCAAAATTCACGACGAATAACTGTTATACCACTCCTGCTCCACTTGGGGATAGAGTGCAAGACTTGCTAAAATCACATAGGAACCTGCGGGAAATCAACACATGCAGACCTACTGGGGATCCATATGGGGATATCAGAAGTTAACGTCATAACCAAAGTACAGTTACGAGGGATTTTAAATCTATACCCAACATAGGGTAAAAGAAAACCTCTAAACTGACTGCTATATCAATACTTCTATATTCAAGGATGCAAACAATCATGTTGAGGAACAAGAGCTCAGCTGGGGATTCCCAATGCTTCTCAATATAACTTGCTGAGGGGGAGATCAACACTCAGCTAGGGATTCTTAAAAACATCCCTTCCAACACCTCTTCTGGGGAATACATACCATCTCCGTTCATGCTTATTGTTGGGGAACAAAATATCATCAACATCAATCTGTCAAGACTATTCAGGAACTTCTCATGGACACAACCGAATCAAACCCTGCTTTGGGAGAGACGAGTTACACACATCCAGACTTTACCATTCTTGGAATCACTATCGATATCCTTTCTTTGTTCATATATCAAAAGAAAAATGTTTTTAAAATCTTCAAAGATTAAATTTATTAAATTTGTTTCAAAAATCATCATCAACAATAAATTGAAATTTTGTAAACAGAAACAATATAAAGAATTGCAAACAATTGGATAAAAGCTCAAATTCATTCATAGAATGGTAGTCAGCAAATGGCATGACTCCATGGATCATTACAAATTTGAAAAATGGTAAATACATGGAAAAGGGCTACATTGAGATACAATGATCACTATTCTCCCTATCAACTTTGAACTCCACTGTGTCCGAAACTTCAGTCAAGGATGAGTGAATAAGAATCTTTGATGAATAATTCTTCTGAGGGATAAAATCTGAAATCCTCGGTTACTACAAGTGATTCAGTCTGTCGACGCAGTTACTTGCCATGATCCCTAACTTTTGCCTAGATTGCCCTTTCGGGTTTTCAATCTACCGGGATAATTATTTCTGTTTTTGTCTCTAATTTTTGCCTGGACCGCCCTTTCAGGTTTTCAATCCACCGAGACGCTCATTTTTGCCTAAGCCGCCCTTTCGGGTTTTCAACTTAGCGAGCTGTTCTTTTAGTTTTTTAGGCGAAGTATTTCTTGACTGCATCCGCATTCACAGGACGAGTGATCTCCTCACCATCCATAGTTGCAAGAATTAATGAACCGCCAGAGAAGGCTTTCTTAACAACATATGGGCCATCATAGTTCGAAGTCCACTTGCCCCGAGAATCTTTAAGGAAAGACTGAATCTTTTTGAGCACGAGGTCGCCTTCTCTGAATACACGAGGTTTGACCTTCTTATCAAAAGCTTTCTTCATTCTTTGCTGGTACAACCGACCATGACACAAAGCTGTTATTCTTTTTTCTTCAATCAAATTCAACTGATCAAATCTACTTTGACACCATTCAGCCTCAGTCAACTTGGCTTCCATCAGAACTCTCATTGATAGGATCTCAACTTCGATGGGGAGCACTGCTTCTGTACCATAAACAAGTGAGAAAGGGGTTGCCCCTGTTCAAGTGCGGACAAATGTACGATACCCATGCAAAGCAAAAGGGAGCATCTCATGCCAGTCCTTGTACGTCACAACCATCTTCTGAATGATCTTCTTAATATTCTTGTTCGCAGCTTCAACAGCCCCATTCATCTTCGGTCTATAAGGAGAGGAGTTATGGTGTTGAATCTTGAAATCTTCACAAAGCTCTTTCATCATCTTGTTATTCAAGTTCGAACCATTATCAATAATGATTCTATTCGGAACACCATATCTGCAGATAATATTATTCTTGATAAACCGAACCACAACTTGCTTGGTCACATTAACATACGATGTCGCTTCCACCCACTTGGTGAAGTAGTCAATTGCCACAAGAATAAAACGATGTCCATTCGAAGCCTTGGGTTCAATCATGCCAATCATATCAATTCCCCACATAGAGAAGGGCCATGGGGAAGAAATCACATTGAGATAAGCTGGTAGCACGTGGATCTTATCAGCATACACCTGACACTTATGGCACTTTTTCACATACTTGCAACAATAAGATTCCATTGTCAGCCAATAGTAACCTGCTCTCAACATCTTTTTAGCCATTGCATGCCCATTGGCATGAGTGCCAAAAGATCCTTCATGAATTTCTTTCATTAACATGTCTGCTTCGTGTCTATCCACGCATCTGAGCAAGACCATGTCAAAATTTCTTTTATAAAGCACATTTCCATTCAGGAAGAAATTGTCTTCCAATCTCCTCAAAGTCCTCTTATCTTTATCAGATGCCCCAAGCGGGTATTCTTAACTCTGGAGAAAACATTTGATATCGTGATACCAAGGCTTGTCATCATGGACCTTTTCAACTGCAAACACATGAGCTGGTCTTTCAAGTCGCATCACACTGATCATGGGAACATCATTCCACTGGTGCACTTTTATCATAGAAGCTATGGTTGCTAAAGCATCTGCCATCTGATTCTCATCACGAGGAACATAATGAAACTCAACTTTAGTGAAGAAAGTTGATATCTTCCTGGCATAATCTCTATAGGGGATTAAGTGGGGTTGATGAGTTACCCACGTGCCCTGAATCTGATTAATTACCAAGGCAGAATCTCCATACACATCAAGATGCTTAATCCTCAGATCAATAGCTTCTTCCAGACCCATAATGCAGGCTTCATACTCAGCTTCATTATTAGTACAAGGAAAAGTCAACCTTGCGGCAAAAGGAATATGTGAACCATGGGGAGTAATGATCATTGCCCCAATTCCTCTTCCGCGTGCATTCAAAGCACCATCAAAAACTAAACCCTATCGAGATCCAGGTTCCGTCCCTTCCTCAATCAAAGGTTCATCACAATCTTTCACTTTCAAAAACATCACATCTTCATCTGGAGAATCAAACTTGATCGGTTGGTAATCATCAATCGGTTGATGTGCCAAATAGTTAGCCAAGATACTACTTTTTATAGCTTTTTGAGTTCGGTACTCGATATCATATTCTGATAATAACATTTGCCAACGAGCAATCCTCCCAGTCAAAGCAGGCTTTTCAAAGATATACTTGATTGGATCCATTTTAGAGATCAACCAAGTCGTATGATTCAGCATATACTGGCGAAGACGCTTTGCAGCCCAAGCTAAGGCACAACAAGTTTTTTCAAGCATGGAATACCGAGACTCACAATCAGTGAATTTCTTACTCAAGTAATAAATTGCATGTTCTTTTCTTCTAGATTCATCTTGCTGACCAAGCACACAACCCATGGAATCTTCCAACACAGTCAAGTACATGATCATCGGTCTACCTTCCACCGGAGGAGACAGGATAGGAGGTTCAAGCAGATATTCTTTAATACTTTCAAACGCTTTCTGGCAATCATCTGTCCAGACACAACCTTTATCTTTCCGAAGCAACTTGAAAATCGGAGCACATGTGGCAGTCATGTGAGAGATAAACCTCGAAATATAATTCAATCGGCCCAAGAATCCTCTTACTTGCTTTTCGGTTCTTGAAGCAGGCATTTCCAAAATAGCTTTTACTTTATCAGGATCAACTTCAATGCCTCTTTGGCTGACAATGAAACCTAGCAATTTGTCGCTCCCAATAAATGAGGCTAGCCCAGATAAGGTACAGACGCGAACGGTCGGCGAAAGGATGAAATGAAAAGAGTCGCCAGCTAGGCATTTTTATCCCGAAGGAAAGGTAATGCTGCATAGACCTAGAAAGATATGGATAAGACGGTTGCGAACCAGAGAAACTGAGAAAGGGGGTTGGTTACAACCTGGGAAGGTATTAGCACCCAGATTGTCCGCCGTACTCGACGGGATCCACGCTTAAAAGATTTGTGTTTTAAAGGGGTAGTGTCAGTGCAATCTGTGTATAAAAGAGCTGGAAAAGGATGTACAGGTGTCAGTGTAAAAGAAGTGTAGTGTATGTGTGAAGTGTCAGTGTGAGAATAAGAATGAAATGCTCAAGATTTTGAGGCTTAAAGAATAAAGATGGAAAGAGGGGGGAATATACAGAGACTTTTTGTTCGATAACTGTTAAGTTATGCCTACGTATCCTCTCATGCAATGAGGAAGTCAGAACACCGTAGTTCGACCCAAAGAGACTGAAAGGTAAATTGACTTGTGAACTGCTTACTTGTCTATGCTCAAGTGTATGACTTGTCTGGCTCAGGTGCAAACTGTCTTGCATTAGACGGAAGAAGCGAATTCTCGTTTGTGAGTGAATAAGATGAGAAAAGAATCCCGGAGGAGACGATTATTGTTTGTTTTTGAGTTTTCAATCTTTTGTTACTTTTTGAAGTTTGTCATAAGTTAATGAGCTTAAGCATAAACCAAATGGATTTAGTAAACTCATCACATCTTCCCTCTGATTAGGGGTAATGAGAATACCTTAAGTGTGAAGTCAGCTTTTCACACTTAATCACCATGGTGTAGGATTAAAATCATTAACCTACTTGTGATTATTTAGATGTTTTTGGTGTTTTTGTTTAGTGTTAAGTAATGAGATTAAGCCATAATCAGGGATTAAACAAACTCATTACACCATCCTAATAGAAGGATAATAGATGAGAATGTTTAAGCTGAGGAAAGCTCCTCAACTTAATCCATGATTAGGGATTAAACTCATGACAAAACAAAGCCTTTATAAAATGGATTTTAGTTAATGATTAGATGATGAAGTGAGTTTTAGGGTTTGTAAGACAGCTTGAGGGGGACTTGTCCATTAACACTAGGGTTAGTCCTTCTTAACCAATTAAGGAAGAATTAGAACCCTAATGCAAGGCCCAAGTTACAAGCTTGATGTCTTGATGATTATTAAGTGAATTGATTAAAGGATTTAAACACATTAAGGGTTTAACACTTAGGATTAAAGTTATACACTCCATCCTAATAGAAGGATGCAGGCATAAGCTTAATCACAAAGCCTTAAAGCCTTTAGGGTTTAATCCCTGATTATGAGATGAGAAGAGAAGACTCAATGAGACACAAAGGTAAAAACTAAATGGGGGACTAATCAAACCCTAATTATTATCATGCTTGGTTGTTCCTAAGGTTTGTGAGGTTTACAAGAGACATCTTCAGAGAAACCACCAGGAAGCAGATGAAAGGAGCAAAGAGGAGCAAAGTAACTTGCTTCATTTAAGAAGACAAGTCACTTGAAGAAAGAAAGTAAGATGAAGAAGAAGGAGCAAGCTCAATTTCAAGCACAAGACAAAAGGCAGCAATGATGCATAAGAGAGATGAAAAGAGTTTGTGAGAAGTGAAGGCAAATTCACTTCTCAAAGTAACTTACCACCTGAAAAGTTAGTGAAAGGAATACAATGCAATGCAAAATGAGATGAAATGGGATGATGCAAACCAAAACCAGAAGCATGTGTATGATGCTAATGATGCTATGAGATGATGCACACATGAGGCAAGGCATGGGAATGATCATACAAACATATGGATGCAAAAGAAGCATGCTTAGAACCATGGTGTAACACGGTGGGAGAACTGACTTTAAGTTATGTTGCGGATAGCAAGAGTCGCCACCGACTTTTATTTTATCCAAAAGGAAAGGGTATAAAAGAACAGGAAAGACCTTAAGAGATATTTTTGGGTCCGGGGGGTAGGTTATGTAAAGGGAAGGTGTTAGCACCCTTTACATCCATGGTTATCCATGGGCTCTTAGTTACTTAGCTCACTTTTGAATTGTTTTTGAAAAGGTGAAGTGTGTGAATAGAAAAATTTTCATAAGAGTTAATAATGATCCATGTACGGATGCGTAAAAACTTGTGTTTGAAAATTTGTTTGAAATTTGTTAAGTGTTTGAAAAATGGAGTGAGCAAGCAACTAGGAGGTACCTACCCTAAAATTTTAAGTCTTTCTTGTTCTTTATCCTTTAATTGGTAAGACTATCCCTACTATTAAGGAGTAGGTAGTCATTACCTTGGATGTAAGGGACATGAGAGGGACATCTGTTTTGTGAAGGCAACCGTGGGGTGTATTAAGCATTTAGGAGGGACTTTCATCATTATTCGAAAAAGGGACTTGATCTTTAAAGGCAACCATTAGGGACTTGATGATTTTTCTTTTAAGGGACTTGCTTTTTACACCCCACTTGACCTTATGATTAGGCAACAATGAGGGATAGCCTTAGAAATGTGAGATGGCGATTTAAAATCGACTTACGTGTGTGAGTGTTCAATATTATTTATCTTATGATTATTTGTGATCTAAATTAAGTTTTAAATAGAATACACGTTTTGCACTCCCTAAATTACTAACCATAATATAAAATTAAATAAATTTACATATTCACAAAATTACACCAAGAAGCAATTACATAATTATAAGGAGCAAATTAAAAATAAATAGCAAAAATAATTATAGAAGCAAAATATAAATAATAAGCAAAAATAGTAAATAAGCAAATAATAAATAAAATAGGGGTTAGTAATAATAATAATTAAAAAATAGGGTTAGTAAAAATATTAAAAATAAATGAGGTTAATGAAATAATAATAATAATAAAATATATAAGATTAGTGAAGCAAAAATAAATAGCAATATAGTTAGTAACCATGACAATAATTAAAATAAATAGAATTAAAAAATATTATAATAACATGATGAGAATAATAAACACAAAATTTTAATATATAAACATTTATTTAGCAATAAGAATAATTAAATAATTACTATAACATAAAATTTTTAAAACATAATATAATTATAAATTTTAATCATTACAAATTTAATTATTTCTAAACATATATTAACAATTATTTATTAAAAGATATTTACATATTACATGAAGAAAATAAGTTTTAAATATCATATTCACAAAAATTAATCATATTTACCAAATTTATATTAAGTATTATATTTACAAAAATTATTTATATTAAAGATTATATTAAATAAATATATACATGATAATTATATTAAGAATTAGAAAATAAAACCATTTAGAAAATAAAATTAGGGTTTGTTTAGAAAAATATTTTTAAGGTTTAGAATAGAATATACAAAATTTATTTTAACTAATATATATATCATAATTTATTTACATGAATAATAATATAATTTTTTGAATTACAAAATAATTTCTGGATATTTAAAAATATTGAATAAAACATTTTATAAGGTTATTTTTTATAATATATAATTATGAACAAAACTTAAATTAAATAAAATTAAGTAAAACAAAAAAAAAATAGAATAAAATGACAAAACAAACCTGGCTGGGATTTGAACCCAGGTCACCAGGTTCACAAGCAGCATGACATACCACCAAGCCAGTCCACACGCAGGCAGCAAAGCAGTGAGTCCCATAGGTTTTGTTCTTTGTTGTGAAAAACCTGGAAAAATAAAAGAAACAAAAGGCCTGGGGTGGTGTTGAACCCAGGACCTTATGAATACTCAAACACGCGCATGACCGCCTAGCTGGAAGAGCCCACCTGATATCAATCCATCAAACAATAATAATATGTAATATTCAATGCATTAATGGAGAAAACCAAAAAATATTTGCCGTGGCCAGGATTCGAACACTGATCATCAGGTTACACGCGCGTTCCTCCCACCACTGGGCCAAGCATGCTTTGGTGAATAAGATCAGAAACAATGCAATAAAATATTATAATCAATGTTCAAATTTCCAGAAGCGCGCCATAGAACTTCTTCTTCTCCAAATTTCCTGCGAAATTTGTTTCCCTTTTTCCTGCGAAATCTGTTGCAAGTTCTTCATGGTTTCAAACCTGCGAAATCCAAACACTCACAAAACAGCATCGATTCATTAAATTAGTTAATGTTTTATGATCCTTGTGATTCATAGAACATTCCTATGTTCTTAGAATTCGTTTAAATTTATTGAATCATCAAACCCTAATTTCAAGAGTGAAACCCTAACAATGGCCGATTCTAATTCAGGCCATGAACCTTTGGTTTAATGACCCAGAAACAACCTACATGACATCACAAACACAATTATGCAAGCAAAATTCAATAACAAGCAATGAATCAATTGAATCGAAAAAAATATTTTCAAGCATAAACAAGCCACGGGTTCATCATTATGGCACGATTTGGATGCGTATGGATGATGGTTTATGATCAGTGATATCCAATGAAGCTCTCCATGTTCTTATTTTACCTTCTAGTGCTCTGAATCAAGGAATCCGAATATGAGTTTTGGATGGATTTTTGAGGTTTGGAACTTACACTTAGAGGCAGCAAATTCGTGAATGGGCAATGGCAATGAGTTTAGTACTTATATGTGAATGAATTAGGTTAAGAAAATTGAATTGTTGTGTGGAGATTTTGATTCAAAAAGATTGAAATTGATCATGGTTTAAAATTCAAATATTTGTTCATGAAGGCTTGCTATTTTTGGATCAATCTCATGATTTCCTTCCCTTTCAACTTCAATCATCATTTAAGACTTTCTAGAAGTCTAATCCACATAAAATCTCTTATTTTCATATTTTATTTATATTTAAAATGATTTTTAATGATTTAAATCAAAATAAATAAAAATAAAATAATAAAAATTCTGAATTTTAGTCATTTGGGTCGTGCATGATGATAGTGTATGGGTTGGATCATAATTTGACAAGCCCATTTGGAGAAAATTGGTTCTAGACCTCCATTTTCATCATAAACCATCACAAAACTTCCCAACTTTGCAAGAGCACATCTCCCTCAATTTTAATGCTATGAGGGTGTTATTGGACATTTTGGAAAGCTTGAAGAGTCCTCTAAACAACCCCATTGGTTTCATGTCCATATCATTTACCAATCTCAAGTTATGCCCTTTTGAAGTTGTTGACTTTTTGTTGACTTTTGAAATGACCTATAATGTCTTAGCTCATACCTTCCAAATGAAGCATTTTTGGGATTGGCTTGTAAGATCAAAGTTGTAGAGAATTCAATTTCCTTCAAAATGAGCTTTGGATGGAGACTTGGTGATGAAGCATGTGAAAGTTATGGCTGGTCAAAGTTCAGTTGACTTTTACTAAGGAAACCCTAATTTAGAAACTCCTGATTCTTGATGATCTGGAATCTCCTTGATGAATCATGATCAAACCTTGATAAAATGATGAATTTTACTTCATATACTTGATGTAGGAAAAAAATCATGAAGTTTGACTTTGGTTTGACCACAGTTGACCTCAGTTTGACTTTTTAACTGCATTGACTGATTTTGACTTATCTGATCATCTGACTGAGCAAACTTCTGAGAAAAGTCTTGAAACTTGTCATGGGGGTTCTTAAACACATATAAGATGTTATGAAGATCACTTGAAGTCTTGGAAGTTCATTTAACCTGACTAAAGTCAAAACCCTAGTTTTGGATGCACTGCTTAGGAGGTGCATTGTCTGAGGGAATTGTCAACTCTTATGGCCAATTGTGAACTTTGTGAACCTTGTGAACCATCATAAAATGTCTTGTGAACCTCATGGGAGGTATTGTGAAGCTTGTGAACCTTGTGAACCTCATGAAGTGACTTTGTAGACCTCATGACCCTCATGAAAGGTTATGTAAACATTGTGAATCTTGTGAACCTTGTGAACCCTCAAGAAGTAACTTGTAGACTTCATGAACCTCATGAAAGGTCTTGTAAATGTTGGGAAACTTGTGAACCTTGTGATCCTTCTTAGAACACAAAGTCTTATATTGTGAGGGCAAATTTTGGGGTGCAACAGTTGCCCCTGTTCAATTTTCTGAAACCTGAGGGGTTAGATTGGTATGTTTGCCAATCGTGACCTGGAAGGTTGAAGGGGATTGAACACAAAAGCCCAAAAATTTGCACTCACCAGTGCATAAAATGGTACAGATGGCTAGTTGAATATGATTGAGTGGGCTTAAAGATGCCACTTGGAGGGAGATTCTTCAGATACATGTCTTGGAGGATGAAGCAGTCCAAAATATGGAGGTATAATGGTAGCTGTCAGGAGGATAAAGCAATCCTGAGGTACGAGAAACTGTCAGGAGGATAAAGCAATCCTGAGGTATAAGATGATAGCTTGTCAGGAGGATGAAGCAGCCCTGATGTAATAATGTGTTTTTCAGGAGGATGAAGCAATCCTGATGTAGTAAGAAGCTGTCAGGGGGATAAAGCAACCCTGAGGTAAAGAAGCTGTCAGGAGGATAAAGCAATCCTGAGGTATAAGATGATAGCTTGTCAGGAGGATGAAGCAGCCCTGATGTAATAATGTGTTTTTCAGGAGGATGAAGCAATCCTGATGTAGTAAGAAGCTGTCAGGGGGATAAAGCAACCCTGAGGTAAAGAAGCTGTCAGGAGGATAAAGCAATCCTGAGGTATAAGAAGCTTTCAGGAGGATAGAGCAATCCTGATGTGTAAGAAGCTGTCAGGGGGATAAAGCAACCCTGATGTATTGATAAAATATGTTCCCAAGAGGATGAAGCAGTCTTGAGAGATAATAAATCTTCAGGAGGATACAGCAGTCCTGATGGATGGTTATGCTTTCAGGAGGATAAAGCAATCCTGATAATCATAAGTTTGTTTGCTGGATAATTAACCTGAAACCAAGGTAGCATTTGTATAATAATATTAGTTTATGCAATATGTATGCATGTATGATATGATGCACTTAAGTAATGTATTATGTATCTATGGATATGTATGTTATGGTATGAAGTAAATGATGTATGTATGATATGATGCTGCCGGAAGCGTCTGGATATTCTTCATATAACGACTGCTGGCCGGGGAAAATAAATCCCGATTTGTTGCTGAAGAATATGAGGAACTTACTCCCGTCTTATTTGATAAGAAGGTATACATAACCTCCTGTCTGCTGGGGATAGTAAGGATAGATATAACCTCTCGTCTGCTGGGGATAGTAAGGTTAGATATAACATCCCGTCTTCGTTCGTCGTACCCTTATTGGAAAGTAAATTCCCGAATATCCGTATGAGGATAAAAGAGATGGATATAAATTCCAGGGGAGATGAGACTTTATGAAGATGGATTTGTCCTACTGAGGGATTTGTAGCTGTCTTGTTAGAGATGAACCGGCGAAGCTTCGTGGAAATCCTTCCCTCGTTCGTCCTTAGTAAATACTATTACTGCATTTTCATGCATTTCTGGTAAACATCGATCATATTAAGCATTTCTGGTAAACATCAATCATATTCACAAGCATAATACATTCAAACACAACCAATGGACGTTTCGCTTATGTAAATAGGGTAAAAGTAAATCAGGATTCAAAGATGGAATTTTATTTATATCAAAGAATGACCCATACACGGGTAAGTTTGTACAAGGAGACATAAACCCTAGTAAGAGGATTTTGCCATAAAGTTTTTACAAAATAAAGAAAATCAGCTATGTGGGAAACAATCCTATTGAGTTTCAATTCTACTATTGCCATTATCTTCAAGTATCTCATCTTCTGCTGTTGAGACGAAAACGATTGAATTGAGCTTTATCTGTTCGAGCTTGAGTAAGTAGTACAACTGGTTGCAGTTTCATGGGTGATCCCAACGAGACATAGTCATACGCTTTAATCCCTAACTTTTGCCTGGATTGCCCTTTCAGGTTTTCAATCCACCGGGATACCCTTTTTTGCCCAAGCCGCCTTTTCAGGTTTTCGACTTGCCGGGTGTACATCTTTTTATATATATCCCTAATTTTTGCCCAAACCCTTTTGGTTTGCCGGGATGCCCTTATTTTTGCCTAGGCCTGTCAACCTAGCGGGTCTCTTTTTATGCGTAGTATTTTTTAACTATGTCTGCATTTACAGGCTGTGGGAAGTCTTCACCATCCATTGTAGTAAGTATCATGGCACCTCCCGAGAACACTGTCTTGACTACATATGGACCTTCATACGTTGGAATCCACTTGCCCCTAGGATCACCCTGTGGTAATATGATACGCTTGATTACCAGGTCACCAGCCTGATATACCTTCGGCTTAACCTTCTTGTTAAAAGCTTTGATCATCCTTTTCTGGTACATCTGGCCATGACAAACTGCTGCTAATCTCTTCTCATCAATCAAATATATCTGGTCAAGTCGGGTCTGAATCCACTCATCTTCATCCAAGCCTGCATCCTTCATAATTCTCAAGGAGGGAATCTGAACTTCAATGGGCAGAACTGCTTCCATACCATAGACTAAGGAGAATGGGGTTGCCCCTGTTGAAGTACGTATTGTAGTACGATAACCATGAAGAGCAAATGGCAACATCTCATGCCAATCCTTGTAAGTAACAGTCATCTTCTGTACGATCTTTTTAATGTTCTTATTAGCAGCTTCAACTGCCCCATTCATCTTTGGACGATACGGAGAAGAGTTGTGATGCTTAATCTTGAACTGCGTGCAGAGATCAGTAATCATAGTGTTGTTCAGATTAGAGCCATTGTCAGTGATAATCCTTTCAGGGATGCCATACCTACATATGAGATTATTCTTAATTAATCGAGCCACCACATTCTTGGTAACAGATGCAAATGAAGCCGCCTCTACCCACTTCGTGAAGTAATCAATAGCAACCAGGATGAAACGATGCCCATTAGAAGCGGTAGGCTTGATCTCACCAATCATATCAATGCCCCACATGGCAAAAGGCCAAGGAGCAGTCAACACATTCAAAGGTGATGGAGGTACATGGACTTTATCAGCATAAATTTGACACTTGTGACATGTTCTGGAGTGTTGATAGCAATCAGCTTCCATGGTAGACCAATAGTAACCTGCTCTCAAAATCTTCTTTGCCATAGTATGACCACTAGAATGAGTGCCAAAGATCCCATCATGCATATCTTCCATAATCTCAGTTGCTTCCTTCTTATCCACACAACGAAGCATAGTTGAATCATGATTGCGCTTGTACAGAATGCCATTACTCAGAAAGAACTTAGCAGAAAACCTTCTCAGAAACTTTCTATCTTTGACAGATGCCCCTTCAGGGAACTCCTGAGCTTCAAGATATCTTTTCACTTCATAGAACCAAGGCTTCTCCTCTGCCCTTTCTGTGTCAATCTCATTGCAGTATGCAGGCTTTTCAAATCTGTCAATAGTAATCTTGGGAGCTTCATCATCCCAGCTAATCTCAAACATAGATGCCATGGTGGCTAATGCATCTGCCAGTTGATTCTCTCTTCGTGGAATATGTCCAAAGGTAATCTCTTTGAAATGTGGGATCAAAGACAACACATGCTCTCTGTAAGGAATGAGGTTATCATGCTTGGTGTCCCAATCTCCTTTGATCTGACTTACTACCAGGGCTGAATCTCCATACACATCAAGGAACTGAATCTTCATATCAATAGCAGCTTTAATACCCAGGATATATGCCTCATACTCAGCCATGTTATTGGTACAATAGAAACAAAGTCTGGCAGTAATCGGGGTATGACAACCTTCAGGGGAACTAATCACAACACCAACACCATTACCAAGTGCATTGGAAGCACCATCAAAAACCATAGTCCATCGGGATCCTTGTTCAGGTCCGTCATATTGTCCAGGTTCTTTGGTAATAATCATAATGTCTTCATCAGGGAACTCAAAACTCATTGACTGGTAATCATTTACTGCTTGATGAGCCAACTGATCCGCAACAACACTTCCTTTGATGACCTTCTGAGTAGTATACTGTATGTCATATTCTGTCAAGATCATTTGCCATCTTGCAATTCTTCCGGAGAGAGCAGGTTTCTCAAATACGTACTTGATTGGATCCATCTTCGAAATCAACAAGGTAGTATGGGTCAACATATACTGTCTTAGTCGGCGAGCAGCCCATGCCAAAGCGCAGCAAGTTTTCTCGAGCAGTGAGTATCTTGTTTCACAGTCGGTAAACTTTTTGCTAAGGTAGTATATTGCCTGCTCTTTTCGACCAGACTCGTCATGTTGCCCCAGCACACACCCCATTGAGTTGTCTAACACTGTTAAGTACATAATCAAGGGTCTTCCATCAACTGGTGGCATCAAAATTGGAGGTTCTAGCAGATATCTCTTGATTTCATCAAAGGCAGTCTGGCACTCATCATTCCATTCCATCACCTGATCTTTCTTCAGCAACTTGAAGATTGGCTCACAGATGGTAGTTAACTGGGAAATAAATCTTGCAATGTAATTCAATCGTCCCAAGAAACCTCTAACCTCCTTCTCAGTACGGGGGGCTAGCATCTCTCGTATAGCTTTCACTTTTGCAGGATCCACTTCAATACCTTTTCCACTGACAATAAAACCCAAGAGCTTTCCAGACCTAACCCCAAAAGTACACTTGTTTGGATTCAATCTCAACTTGTATTTCTTCAACCTTTCAAACAACTTGTGCAGATGATCAAGATGTTGCTCTTCATCCTGAGATCTGGCTATCATATCATCCACATATACCTCTATCTCATGATGAATCATATCATGAAACAAAGCCACCATAGCACGCTGATATGTTGCCCCTGCATTCTTCAAACCAAATGGCATCACCTTATAGCAAAAAGTGCCCCACTGTGTCACAAATGTTGTCTTCTCCATATCTTCAGGTGCCATCTTGATTTGATTGTAACCAGAGAAACCATCCATAAAAGAGAATACCTTATGCTGAGCAGTGTTGTCTACCAGAATATCAATATGAGGAAGTGGAAAATCATCTTTGGGGCTAGCTTTGTTTAAATCTCTGTAATCTACACACATACGTACCTTACCATCTTTCTTAGGAACTGATACCACATTTGCAACCCACTGAGGATAAGAAGTTACTGCTAAGAACCCTGCATTGAACTGTTTCATTACCTCTGCCTTGATCTTTTCTGACATCTCAGGACGCATACGACGAACCTTCTGCTTCTTTGGACGGCAATCTTCTTTCACTGGTAAACGGTGAACCACAATGTCTGTATCCAACCCTGGCATATCTTCATAAGACCAGGCAAAGATCTCCACATAGTCACGTAACATCTGAATCAACCTGCTCTTGACACTGTCCTCTAAATCAGCCCATATCTTGACCTCTTTTCTGTTTTCTTCAGTTCCCAGATTCACAACTTCGACTGGCTCTTCATGTGGCTGTATAGCTTTCTCTTCTTGTTGTAATAACCTAGCAAGCTCTACAGGTATTTCACAATCGTCCTCATTTCCGTCTTCAGTTTGATAGATCGGATTTTCGAAATCATAATTGGCAATAGTAGAACTGTTATCAACAGGATCCAGAGTGGATGAGGATCTGCATTTTAGTGATGTGGGTGTGTGTAAGAACACATAGCTGATAAAGTAAAAATAAAAAGAAAAGAAAGACAGGGAACACAATATTTACTAAAACAAAACGTCCACTGATTTTATTGAATGAAGTATGCAAATGAAATGACAGCCCGTAACAAGCACACCATTGTGCCCCGGGTAAGGCACATGGCTTGAAAGTTTTATTGTTCAAGAAATTACAAATTTAAAAACAACAACACAGTAATAGTATTTACTCCTGACTAAAGGAGATAGGGATAACATCTTCAGCTTTCCAATTATTGAGTCCAGCACCCACAGTAGGAAAAATCCAAGCATCCAAGTTGTAGTCTTCATCATAGTCTCCCACAGCATTGACCTGGTCTTTCATAACCCCTTGATTGGTGATACGAACAGCACGAGCACGACGAACAGCCTTCTGGGACTCTGCAGTGAAACCCAAACCAAACTTGTCAGACTTGTATGGGATATCAGGAAGCTGACCCCAAATAGTACAACCACCTTCATCCACCACAGCTCTAGCATCATTGAGGGAGGCCATTGCCATTGTTGGAGGTTTTCTGGTGACCACAGGAACTTTCTTCACAACAGGAGGAGCTACATAATCCTTAACAACCCAGGGAACCACTTCAAATGTCTGACACGGGGTTTCAATGTATTCACCTTCCATTTCCAGATACTTGAAAGTGTTTACATGGCTGACAAAGTATTCTTCTTCTTCATAGACAGTAACAACCTTTCCGTTCACCGGATATCTCAACTTTTGGTGCAATGTAGAGGTTACAGCACCTACCCCATGGATCCAGGGACGACCAAGCAGACAAGAGTACGAAGGACGAATATCCATCACAAAAAATGTAGCAGTAAACACTTGGGAGCCAACTTTGATTGGAAGATCAATTTCCCCATGTACTACTCTTCTAGAACCATCAAAAGCCTTTACCACAATATTACTGGGCTTCAGCACAGCATCTTCAGGACTCAGCTTGTTCAGGACTTCCTTGGGCAACACATTCAAAGAGGAACCATTGTCTATCAGCACATGTGACAGGGTAGTGCCCCTGCATTCAATTGAAATATGCAAGGCCCTGTTATGATCCCTCTTGGCAGGGGTCAAATCAGCATCAGAAAATCCTAACCCATTATCATAGGTCAGGTGGGCAACACAATTCTCAAATTGGTCAACAGAAATGGCATTGGGTACGTGAGCAGTCTTTATAAACTTGATCAAGGACTTGGCATGAGCCTCAGAACACAGCAACAAGGACAGCATAGAAATCTTTGAGGGAGTATGCCCCAATTGATCAACAATGTCATAATCACTCTTGCGAATGATTTTCAATACTTCCTCCATCTGCTTGGAGAGATCATCAGCAGCTGGCACATCAGTAGATACAGGCTCAATAACAGGACCCTTGCCCCGAGCATCAGTGGTGGAGGTAGCAGCAGGAGTAACTGCACTTTTAGAAGCAACTGGAGGAGAGAAGACCCTTCCACTACGCGTGATCTTACTAGATCCAGCAATATTATCAATGTCAGCAGGCACATCAGGTAAAGGCTCCTGCTTAACACCATGGATGTAAACATCATACCCATAGTGCCAAGGCACAGCTTTATCAGATGTATAAGGAATAGGACCAGGAGTAGTAATGATCAGAGGAGCCACTCTGGCTTTAGCAACAACTTTCACAGGACCTTCAGCAGTAATCTTGATTGGACCCTGATGAGTGATTTTAATAGGTCTCTTCGAAGTGATTCTTACCGGCACTTTGTCAACCATATCAACCTCTTCAATCTTCCTACCTTGAGTCAGATGATCCACCATACTTTCTACAGACGACGGAGTCCTCTCAAACACTATAGTATACTTATCCATGAGACGTTGAATTCCATCTCTCAATATGAAACAACTATCCGGCTTATAGGTACAATACAAACAATCTTCATGACAACCTGGAAAGATCCCAGCCTAACCTCTTTTTGATAACAGACAATGGTGTGGTCAACTCCATAACTGAATAGACATGTAGATCTTCATCAATGGCATTGACAGTCTTCTCGTGATTTGGCATTGGAGCAGTAATCACATTGGGAGTACCTGGTGGGTCAAACTCAATCTCCCCAGCCTCAATCATATCTTGAATTTTGTTTTTCAAGATCCAGCAATTATTAGTATCATGACCCTGACAGTTTGAATGATATGCACACTGTGCATTGGGATTGTACCTGGGTGAGGTAACATTAGGATTCTGAGGAGCTTCCTTCAAAGTAATGAGTTCAGCTTTCAACAAATGTTGCAATGCCTGAGCCAGTGACATGTTGATCTTCGTGAACTGTCTTCTAGCCCTCTGTTGGTTGCCCTGTGGCTGCTCTGTTGCAGGAGTTGGATTTGAAATATGAACTGCACTAACAGACTGATGCCTTCTATTACGATCAGGTTGACCATAAACAGCATTGGATTCTTTCTTCCCAGTGGGAGGCTTCTTTGCAGTACCTGATGAAGAAGTACCCACATGGATCTTGCCATTCTTTATACCATTCTCTACTCGCTCTCCTGTCATGATCAACTCAGTAAAGCCAGATGATGAGCTTCCAATGAGATGACTGTAGAATGGACCATTCAGCGTACACATGAACATGTCAACCAATTCCCTATCAGTCAAAGGGGGTTGAACTCTTCCAGCTAAATCTCTCCACTTCTGAGCATACTCTTTAAAACTTTCTTTGGCACCCATAGACATGCTCTGAAGCTGCATGCGAGTGGGGGCTAAGTCAGCATTGTATTGATATTGCTTATAGAAAGCTTCAGCAAGATCATTCCAGTCTCTGATGTTAGCACTCTCCAGCTGATAATACCACTCCAACTGAGCTCCAGATAAGCTCTCTTGAAAAAAGTGGATCCACAACTTCTTGTCAGCAGTGTGAGGTTGGATCCTTCTGACATAAGACCTCAAATGCAGCTTGGGACAGGAGACCCCATCATAAACAACAAAGGTAGGAACCTTGAAACCAATGGGTATGACTACCCCAGATATCAAACTCAAATCCTCAAAATCCAGCCCAGAAGATTTCTGCAATTCCATAGCATTCATCCTATCCACCAGCATCTTGAATTTGTCTTCATTAGGATCATGGTAGTAATTAGCCTCAGAATCAGAGTCCCCCATAGTGTTGTGGAGACTGCCTCCCTCTTTCTCAGATTCTTCAGATTCATATTCTTCAACCTGTTCTTTGGTCTTGACAGGACCTCTGAACCTTCTTCCCATGTTGAGCAGGCCACCTGACCTTCTAGTCTTCTTAGTCTTCTTGGCCAGCAGTGTCTTCAATTCATCCTGCCCCTTGGATAGGTTCAGGATCAGCTCTTGGAACTGTGCATTCTGTGCCTGAAGATCCTTAACTGATTGTTCAAGAGCCATTGCTGAAATAAACAGCGAGAAGATGAGAAACCTGTGCACAATTAAAAACCTGTGATGCAATGAAATGGTATGTGAATGCGTATGCAATGTTTTCAAGGACCGCAAGATTTAAATTTGCTTAAACAAACAAGAAGATAAACTTTTATTAGTAATAAATTTGTTTTGCCTCTTGGGCTTACAAAAATGAAAATGAAATAAGTACAAAAGATGGGGTTTTAAGTCTCCCATGGACGTTTCCTCTTTGTGTTGAGGTATGAGTTGAGGTTCCGTTCCTCATGAAGTTGCTTTGTTAATTCTAGGATTCTTGCTTGGCTTGCTTTATAATGAGCCTCGAAAGTATCCCTTTGCTCCTTCAGTTGGATCCATGATCTCTGCATGTCTTCCATATCAGTAGGCATGTCTGGGTGAAGGATGGTATAAGCTGTGTCTCCTTCAGCAACGGGTTCCATGGTAACTGGCAGGACGGAAGGATATGGCATCATGAGAGTCTGAGCACGAGATCGCACCCATCTGAGATAAGCTTCCATAGGAATAGTGTACTTGGGCTCCAGTGTCTTGCTGTCAACCCTGTTTACTTTTCCCCAAGCTCGTATGAATCTCTGACGGTAACCTTGAAGATCGTTGTCGTAATCAAACACAATGCCCTGAATCAACATGTCATGTGGACCATCACTTCGAGCGTAACCAAATTGTCGTAAAGCTAGAGAGGGGTTATAGGTGATGCCTCCTCTTATGCCTAGAAGTGGCACATTAGGAAACTCCCCACAACGGTCAATGATAGTGACATTCTCCATAGATCTGGAGCACCAATGAATATCTGAGTGAGAAAGTGACATGATCCTCTTGGACCATCTGAACCCTTGCTCATTCTTCATTACTGAGCGAGGAAGGTGAGAAATAAACCACCTAGAAAGCAAAGGTATGCAGCACATCAAAGTTCCTCTTGCCCTCGTAGTACGGGTGTGAAGAGAATGTAGGATGTCTCCAAGCAATGTAGGCACTGGATTGTGACTCAGGAAAATGTTGATGGCATGAACATCTATGAACTGATCTGGATTGGGGAACAGTACTAAGCCATAAATCAGTAAGGCTAAGATCTCCTCAAAAGCATCGTAGCTCATGGCCTTCAAGAACATTTGAGCTTTATCCATTAATACCTTGGCAAGAATGCCCTTGACTCCACTTCTCGTTTCCAGAACAATGTCAGACTTCTTCAGACGTAGGGCTGCAGCAATAACCTCTGGTTTAAGCTCTCTTTCCAAACCTGTGAATGGTTTTTGATCAAGAACAGGTATGCCCAGAAGTTTAGAGAACTCCTCCATTGTAGGAACCAGCTGATAGTCAGGGAATGTAAAGCAGTGGTGCTTAGGGTCAAAGAACTGAAACAGGACACTCATCATGTCTTCATTGAACCTTGAGGTAACTAGGTCCAATAGGTGACCATGTCTCTTGATGAACTGGGAGTGATCAGACACTTGAGAAACCAACTCTTTAAGCTTGGGAGGTATCCCCACAAAGTTGATCCTGATGGTGTTTCTACGAGCAGAAGCCATGACCTGCAACAAAGAACAAAGATAAATCCCTTGGTCCTTGAAATGGTTAGTGAAAATGCTATGCTTATGATGCATGATGATGTCATGATGTTATGCTCAATCACAAACATGTGGCACACACAAACAAGTCACATCATAGCCCTAGGTTTAAAGGCTTGCATGAGGTTTAAGGTAAGTACCCTCCCCTGAAGTTAGATGGTTCATCCTGTCCTACAAAAGTAACCAGGTTCTAAGGGATCTCAATATCATTGATCCTTCACAAGGGTGGTTGTTCAGAAGGCAACTTACTTGCCAACCAAAACCCTCCAAGTTTAAGATCTCAATGAGTGTAGTATCGAGTGTCAACCAACTTCAGTCTGCACCAAAGCCGGTTACCTCACTACTTTCTAAAGGCCAAGATGAGTTAACTAGGGTTCTAAAAGTTATCTAGTGCATTGACAACGTATGGCAGCCTCATATTATCCTCAACTTGACTTAAGGAACATAAGCACCAACCAAGAAGTCGCACTAACTATGGCCACCAGATCAACCGTATCGATATACGTCGTACAGTTTCCTTGGTCTATTGCCATTTACCTAAGGTACACTAGATCCGGGTTAGGACCTTTCACACATAAGAGCCCAACAAGTAAAGTAAAGCAAACAAGGCAAACAATTTAAGTGATCTAATTCCTAAGGGTACCCCTCTTAAATTTAAATCCCCAGCAGAGTCGCCAGTTCTGTAACACGGTGGGAGAACTGACTTTAAGTTATGTTGCGGATAGCAAGAGTCGCCACCGACTTTTATTTTATCCAAAAGGAAAGGGTATAAAAGAACAGGAAAGACCTTAAGAGATATTTTTGGGTCCGGGGGGTAGGTTATGTAAAGGGAAGGTGTTAGCACCCTTTACATCCATGGTTATCCATGGGCTCTTAGTTACTTAGCTCACTTTTGAATTGTTTTTGAAAAGGTGAAGTGTGTGAATAGAAAAATTTTCATAAGAGTTAATAATGATCCATGTACGGATGCGTAAAAACTTGTGTTTGAAAATTTGTTTGAAATTTGTTAAGTGTTTGAAAAATGGAGTGAGCAAGCAACTAGGAGGTACCTACCCTAAAATTTTAAGTCTTTCTTGTTCTTTATCCTTTAATTGGTAAGACTATCCCTACTATTAAGGAGTAGGTAGTCATTACCTTGGATGTAAGGGACATGAGAGGGACATCTGTTTTGTGAAGGCAACCGTGGGGTGTATTAAGCATTTAGGAGGGACTTTCATCATTATTCGAAAAAGGGACTTGATCTTTAAAGGCAACCATTAGGGACTTGATGATTTTTCTTTTAAGGGACTTGCTTTTTACACCCCACTTGACCTTATGATTAGGCAACAATGAGGGATAGCCTTAGAAATGTGAGATGGCGATTTAAAATCGACTTACGTGTGTGAGTGTTCAATATTATTTATCTTATGATTATTTGTGATCTAAATTAAGTTTTAAATAGAATACACGTTTTGCACTCCCTAAATTACTAACCATAATATAAAATTAAATAAATTTACATATTCACAAAATTACACCAAGAAGCAATTACATAATTATAAGGAGCAAATTAAAAATAAATAGCAAAAATAATTATAGAAGCAAAATATAAATAATAAGCAAAAATAGTAAATAAGCAAATAATAAATAAAATAGGGGTTAGTAATAATAATAATTAAAAAATAGGGTTAGTAAAAATATTAAAAATAAATGAGGTTAATGAAATAATAATAATAATAAAATATATAAGATTAGTGAAGCAAAAATAAATAGCAATATAGTTAGTAACCATGACAATAATTAAAATAAATAGAATTAAAAAATATTATAATAACATGATGAGAATAATAAACACAAAATTTTAATATATAAACATTTATTTAGCAATAAGAATAATTAAATAATTACTATAACATAAAATTTTTAAAACATAATATAATTATAAATTTTAATCATTACAAATTTAATTATTTCTAAACATATATTAACAATTATTTATTAAAAGATATTTACATATTACATGAAGAAAATAAGTTTTAAATATCATATTCACAAAAATTAATCATATTTACCAAATTTATATTAAGTATTATATTTACAAAAATTATTTATATTAAAGATTATATTAAATAAATATATACATGATAATTATATTAAGAATTAGAAAATAAAACCATTTAGAAAATAAAATTAGGGTTTGTTTAGAAAAATATTTTTAAGGTTTAGAATAGAATATACAAAATTTATTTTAACTAATATATATATCATAATTTATTTACATGAATAATAATATAATTTTTTGAATTACAAAATAATTTCTGGATATTTAAAAATATTGAATAAAACATTTTATAAGGTTATTTTTTATAATATATAATTATGAACAAAACTTAAATTAAATAAAATTAAGTAAAACAAAAAAAAAATAGAATAAAATGACAAAACAAACCTGGCTGGGATTTGAACCCAGGTCACCAGGTTCACAAGCAGCATGACATACCACCAAGCCAGTCCACACGCAGGCAGCAAAGCAGTGAGTCCCATAGGTTTTGTTCTTTGTTGTGAAAAACCTGGAAAAATAAAAGAAACAAAAGGCCTGGGGTGGTGTTGAACCCAGGACCTTATGAATACTCAAACACGCGCATGACCGCCTGGCTGGAAGAGCCCACCTGATATCAATCCATCAAACAATAATAATATGTAATATTCAATGCATTAATGGAGAAAACCAAAAAATATTTGCCGTGGCCAGGATTCGAACACTGATCATCAGGTTACACGCGCGTTCCTCCCACCACTGGGCCAAGCATGCTTTGGTGAATAAGATCAGAAACAATGCAATAAAATATTATAATCAATGTTCAAATTTCCAGAAGCGCGCCATAGAACTTCTTCTTCTCCAAATTTCCTGCGAAATTTGTTTCCCTTTTTCCTGCGAAATCTGTTGCAAGTTCTTCATGGTTTCAAACCTGCGAAATCCAAACACTCACAAAACAGCATCGATTCATTAAATTAGTTAATGTTTTATGATCCTTGTGATTCATAGAACATTCCTATGTTCTTAGAATTCGTTTAAATTTATTGAATCATCAAACCCTAATTTCAAGAGTGAAACCCTAACAATGGCCGATTCTAATTCAGGCCATGAACCTTTGGTTTAATGACCCAGAAACAACCTACATGACATCACAAACACAATTATGCAAGCAAAATTCAATAACAAGCAATGAATCAATTGAATCGAAAAAAATATTTTCAAGCATAAACAAGCCACGGGTTCATCATTATGGCACGATTTGGATGCGTATGGATGATGGTTTATGATCAGTGATATCCAATGAAGCTCTCCATGTTCTTATTTTACCTTCTAGTGCTCTGAATCAAGGAATCCGAATATGAGTTTTGGATGGATTTTTGAGGTTTGGAACATACACTTAGAGGCAGCAAATTCGTGAATGGGCAATGGCAATGAGTTTAGTACTTATATGTGAATGAATTAGGTTAAGAAAATTGAATTGTTGTGTGGAGATTTTGATTCAAAAAGATTGAAATTGATCATGGTTTAAAATTCAAATATTTGTTCATGAAGGCTTGCTATTTTTGGATCAATCTCATGATTTCCTTCCCTTTCAACTTCAATCATCATTTAAGACTTTCTAGAAGTCTAATCCACATAAAATCTCTTATTTTCATATTTTATTTATATTTAAAATGATTTTTAATGATTTAAATCAAAATAAATAAAAATAAAATAATAAAAATTCTGAATTTTAGTCATTTGGGTCGTGCATGATGATAGTGTATGGGTTGGATCATAATTTGACAAGCCCATTTGGAGAAAATTGGTTCTAGACCTCCATTTTCATCATAAACCATCACAAAACTTCCCAACTTTGCAAGAGCACATCTCCCTCAATTTTAATGCTATGAGGGTGTTCTTGGACATTTTGGAAAGCTTGAAGAGTCCTCTAAACAACCCCATTGGTTTCATGTCCATATCATTTACCAATCTCAAGTTATGCCCTTTTGAAGTTGTTGACTTTTTGTTGACTTTTGAAATGACCTATAATGTCTTAGCTCATACCTTCCAAATGAAGCATTTTTGGGCTTGGCTTGTAAGTTCAAAGTTGTAGAGAATTCAATTTCCTTCAAAATGAGCTTTGGATGGAGACTTGGTGATGAAGAATGTGAAAGTTATGGCTGGTCAAAGTTCAGTTGACTTTTACTGAGGAAACCCTAATTTAGAAACTCCTGATTCTTGATGATCTGGAATCTCCTTGATGAATCATGATCAACCCTTGATCAAATGATGAATTTTACTTCATATACTTGATGTAGGCAAAAAATCATGAAGTTTGACTTTGGTTTGACCACAGTTGACCTCAGTTTGACTTTTTAACTGCATTGACTGATTTTGACTTATCTGATCATCTGACTGAGCAAACTTCTGAGAAAATTCTTGAAACTTGTCATGGGGGTTCTTAAACACATATAAGATGTTATGAAGCTCACTTGAAGTCTTGGAAGTTCATTTAACCTGACTAAAGTCAAAACCCTAGTTTTGGATGCACTGCTTAGGAGGTGCATTGTCTGAGGGAATTGTCAACTCTTATGGCCAATTGTGAACTTTGTGAACCTTGTGAACCATCATAAAATGTCTTGTGAACCTCATGGGAGGTATTGTGAAGCTTGTGAACCTTGTGAACCTCATGAAGTGACTTTGTAGACCTCATGACCCTCATGAAAGGTTATGTAAACATTGTGAATCTTGTGAACCTTGTGAACCCTCAAGAAGTAACTTGTAGACTTCATGAACCTCATGAAAGGTATTGTAAATGTTGGGAAACTTGTGAACCTTGTGATCCTTCTTAGAACACAAAGTCTTATATTGTGAGGGCAAATTTTGGGGTGCAATGTGAACCTTGTGATCCTTCTTAGAACACAAAGTCTTATATTGTGAGGGCAAATTTTGGGGTGCAACACATGGATATACATGAAAAGTTATGAAATTCAAATGACATACAACATGGCAAATGAAATATGCAATGATCACATATGGTCTTAACATGTCCTAAGATGTATTATGAATCAAATGGATGCACAAAATGTCATGGCAAGTCATAGTATGCAAGCAAATGGAAGATGGATGCAAATGAAGGCCCAAATTAGGGTTTATGATCAATGCACAAAACAAAAATCAAAACCAGAAGCAAACATCATGATAAAAAATTGAAAATGCAATCAAAGGAACCCTAAACCTATACAAACTCACTGCCCAAAGGAGGGGTTCTAACTCTTAATCTAATGAGGGTTATGAATTTCTTAAGATTGCTAGGGTTTTAAGGTACCTTGTCAAGAAAAATGCCAAACAAATAGGAAATGCAAGATCAATTCATTCCAATTTAAACCTATGAACTACATGCTAAACAAGATGCAATGCAAAAAGAATCAAGGTCCAACTCTTAAAGGCTAGGCAGAAATGAATTTTTGAAGATTGGATCAAAATAATGCTTTGAAATGAAATTAATTCCATGGAAAATTGTCAAAAGACATCAAGATCAAAAAAGAAATTTGGTTTGAGAGTTGGACAATGTTCCTAAATGATTTTAAATGTTTCATGAATTTTTGTGTGATTTTTAAATACCTAAAAGTATTTTTAATTAATTAATTCTCATTAATTAATTAAAAATAAACTTTTAAATGATTTAAAAATAAATTTTAACGCAAAAAATAAAAATAAAAATGTTTTTGGTTTCTGAAAATTAATAACAGCTTTGACAAAAAATTTCAGAATTTTCCAAAGTGTTTTACTATTTTAAATAAAATGAAGAAAACAAATGAATTTAAATGAAAATAAAACTGAATTTAAATGAAAGTAAGCAGAATCAATGGCTGAGGTTCAAACTGGACGCGCGGGAGTTGACTGCGCGCGTGATCCAGTGGCTGGAATTCAAACTGGCTAAAATGGATTAATTAAATTAATTAAGTGAGATTAGGGCTAAGTGGAGAATCTGGACACTTGAACACGCGCGGGAATTGACTAAGTCAGACAAATCAACGCACCACATTCAAACCTCATTAATGACCCTGATTAAACCCTAAACACTTTCAGGTGGCCGGAGAAGACTTCCGGTCGTCTTCTTCGGCGAGACCCTCACCTGAAAGTTGCTAAAATCCTCAAAACTCCATGAAAATGAAAACTAAATGCCCAGAATCAAACCCCATTCGAAACTAAATCAAAACCCCCAAACAAAAACCATTTTTCATGCATTAATCAGGCAAATCGAAGCAAGACATTTCTAGGGCAGAAAAGTTTCAGAGCAATCATACATGCTTATCTCTCAACCATTTCAAAAAGTAAAAACATCAGAGTGATCAGCAAAGCATGAGGAACATTTTAAGAACTTAAAAACTCTTTTTTGGAGAAAAAAAAGTTCTTGAGGTACCTGAGCTTGAGCTTTCTCAGTTTGCAACTTTCTGACCTCCTTTCTTTGTGCAAACCACTCCTCTTGAGCTCCTGATGAGGTCCTGATACTTGGAAGAAGTTTGTGATGGCTGGTTTGGAAGATTACAGAAGTTCTGTTTAAGGGGGGGTGGTGATCGTGTTTTTGATTCAGGGAGTTTCAGGCTATGGTGATGGGTGCTTTTTAACCAGTGAAGTATGTTGAGTTTGTTTGTGAAGTTTATTTGTGTGTTTGCAGCTTGTGGAGAGTGTTTCGAATGCTTTTGCAAATGGGGTGAAAAATGAGAGAGTTGTGTTCTTGGTGCTTTCAGGCTTGTGTTCTATGTGAAATGGCTTGCTTTTGGTTTGTATAAACAAGTGTGATAGGTCAGATGAGTTGATGTGTACTGCTGTGATTGGTATGGCTCAAGTTGCTAAAATGTCAAACTTGTGTAAGAGAGGTATGGGTTACTAGCTAGCCAAGGAAAAATGGGGTGTCCTGCGCAGCAAGAAGTATGGAGAGCCCTAGGATTGATTATGGAGTCAGCAAGCAAGTGGATTCAAACTTGAGTGAGTTTTTGCAACTTGCCTCACTTTTGCTTCTTTTGAAATTTCTTGCTCCATAAGTCATGAAAATGAGTGACCCCTTGGCCCATTCTGATTTTTAGGTCTTGGTACATGCTTGTATGAAGATTAGAAGTTTATTTGATAGCTCAATTTGCCTTGGCAAGTGAATTTGCCACTTTGCCTCTTTGGTAGAAAACCTCATATTTTGTGATTTTTGCCAACTTTGACAAGCCATAACTTTTGATCAAAAATGAATTAGGTCAAGTTCTTGTACTTTTTGAGAAGGGAATGATCCATTCTACAACTTTCATGACCAAAGTTTTTCCATTTGAAGCATTTTTGAATCAAAAAGCAAGGGTTGAAAAAGTTTCCCAAAATGACAATTTTCAATATAAGTCAACTTTCCCAAAAAGTTAACTTTGCAAATGACTTGAAATTTCTCCAATTTTGTGAACTTCTAACATCTTCTATGATCAAATAAAGATCATACACAATCAAAATGATGAAGAACACCCTTTGGTTGGGTCATTGGGGGCCTCAGATGCCCTGATTTTGCACTGACTTGCCCAGAAAGTCAACTCTTGATCAGATGACTTCCCCATGGAATTTCTTCATGAAAATTGATATGCATGCTCCCTATACCATATAGAGACCAATAGAAACAAGAATGACCAAAAAATTTGGAGTTATGGCCTCTGAAACCAAAACCCTAATTCTAGGTCATTTGTGCAGTCAAACCTGGCTCTGCTTCCATACCATTCTCAGTTCTTGTGATTCTTTGACATTATTGACTTTGAGAGGACATAATATGATGCTTGAACATACATGGACCCCTTTGAAGTGATTGATGACCTTTGGAGTGGCTCAAGAAGCTCTCAGATTGCTCAAATCACAAACCCTAGATGCAGGTGACTTTGAAACAATGCAGTGAATCAAAAATGTGGTATGAGATGCTATGATTGGATTTATGCATATGAGATGATCACAAGCCATGGTGTGAATGGGTGAGGGAAAATTTTGGGTGTTTACAGCTACCCCTATTCAAACATGAGTTAGCTGTGCAGGATGTAAGCGACGGCTTATCAGGCAAACAAGATAACTTGTGGTTGAATACCAAAGACAGTCCAAAATTTGCACTCACAGAATGAAGAAGAAAAGGGATATAGATTGTAAAGGAAAATAAAGTATAATATAAAGTGCGGGCGACGGAGGACGACCGTCGAGCAGAGGACGACTACTGGGGAAAGAGCAATGACGGGGACGGTCGGCATGCTGGGGAGAGTGTGTGAAGTAAAGCAATGACGGGGACGGCCATCATGCTGGGGATATAGGAGATTATGATGGGGACGACCATCAAGTAAAGCTGTAAGATTCTCTGGGGAGTATGTAAAAAGTAAATGACGAGGTACGGTCATCAGGTTCATAAAGTAATGCAAACAACGATGGGGACGGCCATCGGGCTAAACTGATGAAGGACGATCATCAGGAAAAGGAAAAGGGACCACGACGGGGACGGCCATCGGGTTAAAGAATAAATGAAATAATGATGAGGGACGGTCATCAAAGGTGAAGGACGATCACCTAGCAGGGGACGGCTGCTCTGTTGGGGACAAGATGAGGGACGGTCATCTAAGGTGAAGGACGATCACCTGGCAGGGTACGGCTGCCGAAAGTATCGCGACATAGGACGAATGCCGGATAAAAGGTCAACGATGGGGACGGCCATCGGATGAGCATGATGAAGGACGATCATCAAGAGGTGAAGGACGATCACCTAGCAGGGGACGGCTGCTCTCAAGGTCTATCATGACATAGGGCGAATGTCAGATGAAAAAGGTCAACGATGGGGACGACCATCGGATAAAATGATGAAGGACGATCATCAAAAGGTGAAGGACGATCACCTAGCAGGGGACGGCTGCTAAAGATATCACGACATAGGACGAATGTCGGATAAAGAAGATCAACGATGGGGACGGCCATCGGATGAGCATGATGAAGGACGATCATCAAGAGGTGAAGGACGATCACCTAGCAGGGGACGGCTGCTAAAGACATCACGACATAGGACGAATGTTGGATAAAGAAGAAATTTTGCTTTGCTGGCGACCTACTGGGGAATGGTAAACACGGACGAGTGTTTATATCCAAGAAATAAAAAGGTATAAGTGTTTTGGCGTTGTGTATAGATTAAAGATGCGGACGAGCATCCCTAAGACTACGATACGGACGAGTATCGGGTAGAAACGAATACTGACACGTGTTCAGAGATGATGATACGGACGAGTATCAACTGGTTAACAAGGAACACGGACGAGTGTTGATTCTGAGGGGACTCTTCTGGGGAACAGTAGATACAGACGAGTGTCTGAAGACAAGAGTGTTTGACACAGTGTATGGATCAAAGATGCGGACGAGCATCCCTAAGATTATGATACGAACGAGTATCAGGTAGAAACAAACGCTTGACGCATATTCTGAGATGATGGTACGGACGAGTACCAACTGGTTAACAGAGAACACGGACGAGTGTCGAATCTGAGAGGATATAAGGGGTGTGTACAAGATACAGACGAGTATCTGTATGAGTGAAACAGGAGTGATAAGTGTGAGTGGTGTAATGACAAGTGCTTAACTTGCTGGAGAGAGTGACACGGACGAGTGTCAAGAGGTATATTATAAACAAGTATATGCTTAACAAAGTGTTTAGGTAATTATGCTGGGGCTGGTGACACGGACGGGTGTCAAGAAAGTTATATATATATGTATCTGCGAGTGCAAAGGGGACGCTTTGGCTTTCTACTGGGGATATGACACGGACGGGTGCCACAAGGAGTATGTACTGGTGTTTGTGAGTATAAGGCAACTGCTTCAGCTTTAGCTCTCTGCTAGGGAATCTGGGGAGCATTCTATATATTATCGATGGATTGTCATTATTCACAAGTGTTTGATTCAGACCATGACTTATGTTTATGCAACATGTTTGATTTTTACCGTAATGCTCTGTGTTAGACGGAATGCTACACTTTGTGGGGTGAATATGATGCGAATGCTATGATTATGCAAAAGATACCGATCCGGGATTCGGGTCCCGTTGCTGCGAAGATCTCTGGCCGATCTGTTTGAAGTGGACATCCCAGCCGGGGATGAGATCATTGAGATGTATCTGCTTGGAGGAATAGGTCACTGATAGACCCATTTTTGGTGATAAGGGACCCAACTGGGGTTTGTAGAAGCTTTCTTCACTCTGTTGTGATTCCTTCGTGCGTCGCGCTTCTGGATAAAGGCTGAAGCTCTGTGGGGAGATGGTTTCCCGGCCTTACACCTGACTGTGGAGGAATAGTAAATGGTAACTCGGTTGGGGAGAAAGCACTTTGGGTGCTAAGACTTGAGTGAGTGCTGATTTGTCAGCTTGCTGGGATGAAGCTTTCATGCCCCATGTTGTGCTTTTGAATGCCTGCAATCCTGAAAAGATAGAGAAACGCACAAGTAATCCCGAGGTATCCCTTACCGGATTCCATCATAGGAGTTTAGACACACCTGGGAGTAAGTATATTTCCTGCAAGCACGCATTCCTTAAAAGAGAAACCATCTGCATCTATGCAATCAGTATCTTATAGACATCGGACATTTTGCAAATGAAAATAAAAATGTACGAGACGAGACATGACCGAAAATCTGATTTTATTAATTCATATGCCCTGAATTGGCAAGATACAGTCAAAGAAACATATCCCCTAAAATGAGGAGATTGTTACAAATTGAGAAACAAAATGTTGGCAATGTTGACGACGCTTCCAGAAGCTTCCCTTTTGCTATGACTCGTATGACATTTGACACTCTTCTCGTCTTGCTTTCTGAAGAAGGCTGATTCTGAAAGAGGCTTGATCCTTTTGAAGCTTACCAAGTTGTAAGTGATACAGACGAATTCCAAATGCAGTTGTTCGCTTATTCCCTTATTTTGCATGGATCGCCCTTTCGGGTTTTCAATCCACCGGGATGCCCATTTTTGCCTGAGTTGTCCAATGTGGCTTTTCAACTCAGCGGGTGTGCATTTTTTATTTATTTTCCCTTATTTTTGCCCGAGTCTTTTATTCTGTTTTTGACTCGCCGGGATGCCCTATTTTTGCCTGGACTTTCATTTTGTTTTTATGTCCAGCGGGTCATTTTATGCGAAGTATTTTTTAACTGCATCTGAATTCACAGGGGACGGGAAGTCTTCACCATCCATGGTGCTGAGCATCGGTGCTCCACCAGAGAAAACTTTCTTTACTACGAATGGTCCTTCATAGTTTGGAGTCCATTTGCCCCTGTGGTCTGTATGCGGAGGGAGGAGTCTTTTCAGCACAAGATCTCCTACTTGGTACTCTCGGAGCCTGACTTTCTGATCGAAGGCCTTCTTCATTCTCTTCTGATATAACTGCCCATGACAGATTGCAGCCAATCTCTTCTCTTCGATCAGACTCAGTTGTTCGTATTGGGATCGGACCCATTCTGCTTCGTTCAGCTTAACATCCATCAGTATCCGTAGGGAGGGTAGTTCAACTTCAACTGGTAGGACTGCCTCCATACCATACACAAGCTGATACGGTGTTGCCCCAGTGGATGTTCTGATTGACGTGCAGTACCCATGTAAGGCAAATGGTAGCATCTCATGCCAGTCTTTGTAGGTAACTACCATCTTCTGCACAATCTTCTTGATATTCTTATTAGTTGCCTCAACAACGCCATTCATCTTTGGCCTGTAAGGAGAAGAATTGTGGTGTTGGATCTTGAAGTCCCGGCATAGCTCTGCCATCATTTTATTGTTTAAGTTGGAACCATTATCAGTAATGATTCGCTTGGGAACTCCGTACCGACAGATGATATCCCTCTTCAGAAATCGGGCTACTACTTGCCTTGTAACATTTGCATATGAAGCTGCTTCGACCCACTTGGTGAAATAGTCAATGGCAACCAGGATGAATCTGTGGCCATTTGAAGCAGTCGTCTCAATCTTGCCAATCATGTCAATGCCCCACATGGCAAAGGGCCAGGGTGAAGACATCACATTCAAAGGATTGGGAGGCACATGCACCTTATCCGCATAAATCTGGCATTTATGGCATTTTCTGGCATAGGCACAACAGTCTGCATCCATTGTGATCCAGTAATAGCCTGATCTTAGCAACTTCTTTGCCATTGCATGCCCTCCCGCATGGGTACCAAAGGGTCCTTCGTGCACCTCGTGCATCAACAAGTCTGCTTCTGTTTTATCAACGCATCTGAGGAGTACCATATCAAAGTTTCTTTTGTACAGGGAACCATCAGTGTTCAGAAAGAAACTACCAGCAAGCCTTCTTAGAGTCTTCTTATCATTGGAAGATGCCCTAGGCGGGTATGTTTGATCCTCCAAGAAGCACTTAATGTCATGGAACCAAGGCTTATCATCCTTAACAACATCTGCTGAGAACACATATGCTGGTCTGTCAAGTCTGGACACTGAAATCCTAGGCACAAAGTTGGCAGCTTGAACTTTGATCATGGATGAAATGGTAGCCAGAGCATCTGCAAACTGATTTTCATCTCGAGGGATATACTCAAGCTTAACCGTTGTAAATAAAGTCAATAGCCTCCTTGTATAATCCCTGTAAGGTATCAGATGATCCTGGTGGGTGTACCATTTGCCGTTGGTTTGATTAACTACCAGAGCTGAATCTCCGAATACAGTCAATGTCTTGATCCTGAGGTCAATGGCTTCCTCAAGACCCATAATACAAGCTTCGTATTCAGCCTCGTTGTTAGTGCAGTTAAAGGTGAGTTTTGCCGAGAAAGGCATGTGAACTCCCTTAGGTGTAATGAGTAATGCACCAACACCACGACCATTCATATTAACAGCCCCATCAAACATCATAGTCCATTCTTCTTCCGGGTCAGGCCCTTCAGTGTGAATAGGCTCTTCATGATCTTTTGCTTTTATGAACATGATGTCTTCATCAGGGAAGTCAAATCTCATAGGCTGGTAATCATCAATGGGTTGCTCAGCAAGATAATCAGACAATACATTGCCCTTGATGGCTTTCTGAGATGTGTACTGGATGTCGTATTCTGTGAGGATCATTTGCCATCTTGCAACCCGTCCGGTAAGTGCTGGCTTCTCAAAAATGTACTTAACTGGGTCCATTTTGGATATCAATAAGGTAGTGTGGGTCAACATATACTGTCTTAGTCGGCGAGCAGCCCACGCTAAAGCACAACAAGTTTTCTCGAGCAGTGAATAACGTTGTTCACAGTCGGTAAACTTTTTGCTCAGGTAGTAAATTGCATACTCTTTTCGACCAGACTCGTCATGCTGGCCCAGCACACACCCCATTGACTCTTCTAATACTGTCAAGTACATTATTAGAGGTCTTCCTTCAACTGGAGGCATCAGGATTGGAGGCTCTTGTAAATACTCCTTGATCTTGTCAAAAGCCCTCTGGCAGTCTTCGTTCCACCTGACCGTTTGCTCCTTTCTCAGCAGCTTGAACAAGGGTTCACAGGTTGCTGTAAGGTGAGATATGAACCTTGAAATGTAGTTCAGTCTACCTAGAAACCCTCGAACTTCTTTTTCTGACTTCGGTGCAGGCATTTCTTGAATGGCTTTAACTTTATCAGGGTCCACTTCAATCCCTTTCTCGCTTACAATAAATCCCAGCAGCTTACCAGATCGTACCCCGAACGTGCACTTGTTGGGGTTCAATTTCAGTTGGTATTTCCTCAGACGCTTGAATAGCTTCAACAGATTTACCAGGTGATCTTCTTCTGTGAGGGATTTGGCAATCATGTCATCCACATAACATTCGATTTCTTTATGGATCATATCGTGGAATAATGTTACCATAGCCCGTTGATATGTTGCACCTGCATTCTTCAGTCCGAATGGCATCACCTTATAACAGAAAGTGCCCCAGGGTGTGATGAAGGTTGTCTTCTCCATGGCTTCAGGTGACATCTTGATCTGATTGTATCCTGAAAATCCGTCCATGAAGGAGAATACCGAGAACTGAGTTGTATTATCAACCAATACATCAATGTGAGGTAATGGGAAATCATCTTTTGGGCTGGCTCTATTCAGATCCCGGTAGTCAACACACATCCTTACTTTGTCGTCTTTCTTAGGCACAGGTACGATATTAGCAACCCATGGTGGATAGCTAGTTACAGCGAGGAACCCGGCGTCCCACTGCTTTTGTACCTCTTCCTTTATCTTCATTGCCATATCTGGGCGGGTACGGCGCAACTTCTGTTTTACTGGCGGGCAGTCTTCTTTCAGAGGCAGCTTGTGCATGACGATATCGGTGTCCAACCCTGGCATATCCTGGTAAGACCAGGCAAACACATCTGCATACTCCCGAAGCAGATCAATCAGTTGTTCTTTCACTGAGTTTTGTAGGCAGGCCCCGATCTTAACCTCTTTCACGTCTTCATCCGTACCAAGATTAACTGTTTCAATCTCCTCCTGATGAGGAGTGATAACCTTATCCTCTTGCCTTAACAACCTGGCTAGCTCTTCAGGAAGCTCAAAATCTTATTCAACCCCTTCATCGGCTTGATTGATTGGATTGTCAAAGTCATACGAAGCCATAGTTGTGCTGTTGTCGGTGCAGTCTGAAAGGCACTCTCTGCAAGGGTTTAGATTGTTCATTTTAGTGATTGATTTTAATCTTGTTTAGAAAAAGTGAAATGAAGTTTATCATTTTGAAAACATTGCCATTTTATTTTTGTACAAAAAGAAAAATGAAAAACAGTGAGCAGAAAAGAAAAGAAGACTCATTTGCAAAAGACATCCGATATTCATTGATTGATCTGTTTGCACAAAATTACAAGATGGCCCGATTACAAAATGAGTCTTGTCATCTTGGGCAAGATGCAAGACTTGATGCATGCTTAAAAATACAGGAAATAATAATTACTCTGCAGGAGTAACCCTTATAATTTCCTGGGAAGACCAGTTTGAGATACGGCTCCCCGGGATCCTTGGACGTATCCAGCTCTCCAGGTTGCGCTCATCTTCCGACTCATCTTCCAAGTTGTTTACAGCATCAGGGGTGAGCATCCCCCCACTGACAAAACTGGGCTTCTTAGCAGCCTCTGATTGATCTTGTTGAGTTGGTTTGTAACCCAACCCAAATCTGTCCTCTTTCTTCTCCACAGGCAACAGCTTGCCCCAGCCCTGGGCATTCCCTTCTTCAACAACCTTCCTGGCTTGCTGGTAAGATGTCATGGAGGTCCCAAGTATAGCAGATGCTTCATTAATGTTCAGGGCTTCAAATCCCTGACTCATGGTTTCATGGATCTCCCCGTCCATCTCAATATATTTGTATGTAGCCAGATGGCTAACAAAAATATCTTCTTCACCACAAATGGTGATGATCTGGCCCTCCCACTCGAATTTTAACTTCTGGTGAAGGGTAGACGTAACAGCGCCAGCGGCATGAATCCAAGGTCTACCCAACAAACAGCTGTAGGCCGGCTGAATGTCCATCACGTAGAAGGTAATTTTAAACATCTGTGGGCCAATCATCACAGGTAGATCAATCTCTCCTAGCACTGATCTCTTAGAGCCGTCAAATGCTCTCACTACCAAATTACTTGGACGCAATGCCAAGCCATCATACTCCAGCTTCACCAAGGCTTTCTTTGGTAAGACATTGAGTGAAGACCCAGTGTCTACCAGTACATGTGATAGAACAGCACCCTTGCATTCCAGGGTGATGTGTAAAGCCTTATTGTGGTTACAACCCTCAGTCGTGAAATCAGCATTGGTAAAACCCAATCCATGGCTGGTATTGACATTTGCTACCACGGTCTCCAGCTGATTAACGGTGATCTCCTCTGGCACATATGCTGCGTGCAAGACTTTTAGTAATGCATTCCGGTGAGCTTCGGAACACATCAGCAGGGATAGAATGGAGATTTTTGAGGGAGTTTGGTGAAGCTGATCCACCACTTTGTAGTCACTCCTCTTGATAATTCTCATAAACTCGTCTACATTTTGTTCAAAAGATGTCTTCTGTGTTTCTTTGAGAATGGGCTCTTCAGCTATTACACTCTTTCCCTTTGCTTTGGCAGCAGCTTCTGCTTCGGCATTAGGCCTTTGTGATTGCGAGGCAAAAAGGCGTCCGCTTCTGGTGAAGCCTCCGCCTCCCCCGACGTTATCAATCTGTGGAGAAGAGGTTGAAGAGTCAAGAGTGATTTTCTCCCCATTGCAGTAAAGGTCAGAGCCATAATGCCAAGGGATGGCATTACTGCTTTCATATGGAACAGGCCCAGGTACCGTGATGGTAACCGGGCTGACTGCAGCAGAGGAGGGTGTTGCAATAGTATGTGGATCATAGTAGATGGTGACCGGTGTCCTGGCAGGAGATGCCACTGCTTGTTGTTGAAAATTGTTGTTCGGAGGAATACTTGATGGATCATAATAAATAGTGACTGCTGAGATATTTGCTGGTGTTGTAGGAGAAGATTCTGAATAGAGGGGTGTTGTCGTTGTAGAAGTAATGTTTGTTGATATTTGGCTTGTTGAAATGATATTTGAAGCATTTGTTGATGAAACTGAAGAATTGTTTGGAATAATTGTTGTTGCAGTTGTAAGAGACTCTGGAACTGTTGTCGGAGGGATTGCCGGATTTGAAGGTATTGATGTTGTGATTTGAAGTAGACCATTCTGGATAAGACTGTTTATGCCGCTTCTCAAGTTATCACATCCATTTACCGAAATGTTGCAATAACCGCACCCGAGCTCACACCCGGGGAATATCTGGCATTCTAGGAGTTGAGCTTTAATCTCTACCAGGGGTGTCCGGATCTGCCCAACACTGGTTATCAAGAAAGACGGCCTATCTTCCTCAATAACATTAATTATGGGCCCTCCATGGTTGGGCATAGGGTTTTTGTTAACATTTGGCGGGGTGCAAAGTTTAGAGCTTTAGAATCTACCAAGTCCTGTACTTTCATTTGTAGAGCCCTACACTTCTCTGTACTGTGGCCAGGTGCATTGGAGTGAAAAGCACATCTGGCATTGGCGTCATAATTTCTTGGCAGACTGGAAGGATCTGGTGGCGCCAATGTCCTTAACTCAACCAAGTTGAGCTTCAGGAGCTGTGGCAGTAAAGCGGCATAAGGCATAGGGATCGGATCAATCACCCTATTGGCCTGAGATGGTCTCTGTTGAAATGGTCTTTGTTGATTGTTGTTGCTGTTGTTGTTGTTGTTGTTGTAGTTTCTCTGAGGCGGATATTGAGTTTGTTGCTGGTAATGGGGTTGTTGATGTGGTTGATATGCTGGTTGCTGAGGAATTGGAGTGGGAATGGTGACTGCTGCCACTGACCTATGAACATATTGTGGTCTGCCCCTGCTGGCCGGAATAGCATTAGTCTCACCGGTTCTTCTTGGACCTACAAAAGGTTTTCTGGGGTTGCTGGACGAGCTCGCACCGTTATCAGAAATTTTGCCCATCTTTAATAGGCTTTCAATCCTTTCTCCAGCTATGACTACGTCAGCGAAGCTGGTGGAAGAAAAGGCAGCTAGCCTGTCGATGTATGTCCCTTGGAGGGTGTTCATAAACATGTCGGCCATTTCCCTTTCCGACATGGGTGGCTGGACAGCAGCAGCAAGCTGTCTCCACCTCTGGGCGTATTCCCGGAAGCTTTTCCCTGGATGATTGAGACATTCCCATCAGGAGGGTCCTGTTAGGAGCCATATCCAAGTTGTACTGGTATTGTCTGATAAAGGCCTCAGCTAGGTCCTTCCAGCATCTGATGGTTGCTCTAGTCAAGTGAGAGTACCATTCCCTTGAAGCTCCTGTTAAGCTATCTTCAAAATAAAACATCCATAGCTTTTCATCCATGGTATATGCCTTCAGCCTCCCCAGAAAGGATTGTAAATGGGTTCGGGGACAGGAAGTTCCGTTGTACTTCTCGAAGCACGGAGGTTTAAACTTGTGGGGAATCCTTACCCCGTCCACTAGACCCATGTCCATAACATCAAAGCCCAAGGAATTCTGGGACTCCAGGGATCTCAGTTTCTCAGTAATTTCATCTAGCCTTCTGTCATAGGCTTCATCCCCAGCTCCCATCACAATGAATTGATCCTCTTGGGGGTCTTCTTGTAATACTCTGCCTGCAGTGGCATTCCCTTGCACATTAGCAGGGATGTTGATCTCTGGATGAAGGTGAGGCCCATACACTGGAGGATTAACATGAGGCTGAACCCTCTCATTGTTGCTTGTTCCCCCAGTCCCTAGATGGGGTTCCTCCTGGGTCTGCCTTTCTACTAATGCCCTTAATCTCTCTTGGCTCTGTGCCAATCCATTCATCACCTCCATAAACTGGGTCATCTGATTTCTCATCTCCAGTCCCTCATTGGCCATTTGAGTTCTGACCTCTGTAAGGTCCTGCTGTACTTGGTCCATTTGTATACTCGGAAGGTTGTTGCGAGTGGGATATCTGTGTGGACGGTTGAGTGGGAACACCCGTCGTCGAGCAATAGTTCCTGGATCACAACAGAGTTAGTAACAAACAAAACTAAAACCTACAAAACAAAACAAAAGTTAGTATGCAATGCAGTATGCTTATTTGTTTCCAAGGTATCCTGGATTGGCATTTGGTTTTGACCTTTCCAGACCCCTAAGGAAGGTGCTTTGATGTTGCTTGAGAGAAAAAGAACTCAGATGAAACAAACTAATGAATATATTACAAATGGTTAATCATACATAGTTTTGTTTTTTACAATACATGCCCTCTGAGGGGTCAAAAATACAACATAAAAGAAAAGTACATGAAATGAAAACAACAACAAGCAAAAGTCAGACACCAAGACCAAACTCATCCTCCCTAACTTCCTTCAGAAGTGCTTCAGTCACAGGGTCAGCTGGATGCTCTGTGAGGTTCCTGATAAGAAGATTCCTGGTGGTGATAGCAGTGGTTAGCTTCTTGTGTCTGCCCTGGTCCTTTGACCTCTTCACACCAGCCTTGAGCTTCAATTCTGAGATCTCCCTCTGGGCTGCTAATAGGGCTTCCTGTTGCTCCTTTGCATTAGCCTCCAACTGCTCAATCTTGTCCTGAGTTCTTTTATCCTCCTGAGTGCGAGTTTCAGTGATCCTGACCCACCTAGCTTGGCTCTCCTTCAGATAGAGATCAGTCCTAGCCTTCTGGAATTGGGCCTCTTTACAAGCATTCTTCAAAATCTGTTCTTCAGCCCTTGACTTCTTGATGTAGTCCTCTGACTTTTCAATCCTGGATAGATGCTCCACCTTAAGTTTTTCTAACCTTTCAATGTCCAGACGACCATCACTCCTCTCCCAGAGGGTTCTCTTCAGGGCTTCAGACAAATTCTCATTCCTCTCTTTTAGCTTTTCAAACTCCTCCAGGCTGACAGTTGCTGGAGGTGGTGCTGTGGATGGTCCAGGTGCATCTTCAATGGTGAAGGGCATCCCAGAAATTTAAGCCCTGGCATGAGACCACTCATAATACTAAGCTGAGGCCACATTGTTGCATCTCCCAAGAATGGCCATCCCTTTGGTCTGGACATTGTCCCAAGCCCAGGATGCTTGCCTGACAATAGCCAGATTAGGCTTGATCTCACAATAAAGGGTCTCAGCTAGATCTTGCACTCTAGGAGGGTGGACTAATGCATAACCCAGTTGTCTTTTGAATAGCAGAGGGTTGTAGTTAATGCAACCCTTCACCCCTATCAGAGGTACATTGGGGAACTGCCCACAACTAGTAATGATGTCCCTGCCCTTGGTGCTCTGGGTGCACCACCTGATGTCATCCGAGGTCAAAGCAACAAGTCTCCTAGCCCAATTCCTCTGTTGGTTAGGATTCAAGAATGCATCAGTCTTGGGCAAGTGCTTGAGCAACCAGGTATGGAACAAGGGAGCACAACACCTCACCAATCTTCCTCTTTGCTTTTCATTCCTTTGGTGAACAGAGTAGTAGAAATCTCCCAGTAAGGTGGGCACTGGGTTCCTTAGAATGAAAAGATGGATTGCATTCTTGCTAATAAACTTAGGCTCATCTGCAAATAGTATAACCCCATATATGCTAAGGGCTAATAATGCACAGACTGCCTTCCATTCTCCCAAGGAGGCCTTCAGGGTAGCCTGAGAGGTCAAGAAATCCAAGTGTAGACCAGAGATTCCAGCCTTTGCTGTCATGTTCTGCTCAATCAGAACTGGTTCCAGATACAATGCCCTTGCCACCTCTTCATTACTAGGAAAAGCCATCTCAGGGTTGAAGGGGACTCCTCCCCTGATAGGTACACCAATCAGTGATGAATACTCTTCCAACAAGGGTCCCAACTGAAAATTCTGGAAGGTGAAGCACCTCAGAGAAGGATCATAGAACTGCAGGCAAGTATGAATCAAGCTCCTCTGGGAAGGGTCCAAATCCATAACCACATCAAGGATGCCTCCATAATGTTCTCTGAATAGTGGTATATGGTCTGGAGTAATCAGGGCATGGGCCCTCCTGATGCCAGCCAGCTCAGGCTCAAAGAAATGATAGGAGATGTTGCTCTTTTTGGGTGTCATGTCTGCTGCTGAAGAGCTGAGACTGATGCTGATGGTGGAGACTAACACTGGAGATGGGCCACTGACAGGCTGATACTGGTGATGCAGATGACTGAAGCAGGTAGCTGATGAAGGTAGCTGAAGCAGATAGCTGGTGAACAAAAGGCCTATGCAGATGAAGGGGTCAAAACCAAGCCAAATGTAATATGGATACCCTGAAAAACAAATAAACACATGTTAGATGATGCAATGATGATGTATGTAAATGATATGCAAAGGGTTTGTGATCAAGCTGGATCTGATTACTGCCTTGGTATAAGTCCATATAGGTTCAAGAAATCCAGATGGAGGTTCATAAGTCAGTAACCAAGGTGGGGGACTCAAATAAAGAGTCACATGTCCTGGGTTAAAATCACAAGAACTGTCCCAAAATGGAGTACTCTTAATCAAAACAAAGTATCAGGGTATGCTGAGGTCAAGGGTACCTGCAAACCTGTAAACAACCCAACCCCCTCACAGGTGGTGTTCTAAAACAAGGATCCTCAGACTTGGATTAGTTATGAGAAGTGTAAACACTTCTAACCCAGAGGTACAGTGTCTACAATAACCATAAAAGATCCTCCTCTAATTCACCTCAGTTTCTGAAGGTCATAGTAAAGTTCATCCAGACTTAGCAGGCTTCCCAGATAGCCCTAGCACTACAGGAGATCCGTAGCACAGAGTTCTCAAGAAGAAACCCATATCTGAAACGTGTTTCATATTCCCGCACCAGACCGAAATGGAATGGGAAAGAACATGAACCACTCTAGCCTAGGTGTCACTCGGGTCCCAGGTATAGGACCTTAAACTCTCAATAGAACACCCACCCACCAAAGCAACAAAACCAGATCCAGCCAGAACAGTATGACAGTATGATGTATATAAAGCTGTAAAGAAAGCAGTAAACAAACTGTACATAAAGCAATAGATTAAACAAATATACAAACACAAATAGCACATAACACCCCAGTAAACACAAATCAAACAAGCGCTAGGAGGAACCCACAAAAAGAACCAGAAGCCCTGGTTACAACATAAATTTCCCCAGCAGAGTCGCCAAGCTGTCGCTCCCAATAAATGAGGCTAGCTCAGATAAGGTACAGACGCGAACGGTCGGCGAAAGGATGAAATGAAAAGAGTCGCCAGCTAGGCATTTTTATCCCGAAGGAAAGGTAATGCTGCATAGACCTAGAAAGATATGGATAAGACGGTTGCGAACCAGAGAAACTGAGAAAGGGGGTTGGTTACAACCTGGGAAGGTATTAGCACCCAGATTGTCCGCCGTACTCGACGGGATCCACGCTTAAAAGATTTGTGTTTTAAAGGGGTAATGTCAGTGCAATCTGTGTATAAAAGAGCTGGAAAAGGATGTACAGGTGTCAGTGTAAAAGAAGTGTAGTGTATGTGTGGTGTCAGTGTGAGAATAAGAATGAAATGCTCAAGATTTTGAGGCTTAAAGAATAAAGCTGGAAAGAGGGGGGAATATACATAGACTTTTTGTTCGATAACTGTTAAGTTATGCCTACGTATCCTCTCGTGCAATGAGGAAGTCAGAACACCGTAGTTCGACCCAAAGAGACTGAAAGGTAAATTGACTTGTGAACTGCTTACTTGTCTATGCTCAAGTGTATGACCTGTCTGGCTCAGGTGCAAACTGTCTTGCATTAGACGGAAGAAGCGAATTCTCGTTTGTGAGTGAATAAGATGAGAAAAGAATCCCGGAGGAGACGATTATTGTTTGTTTTTGAGTTTTCAATCTTTTGTTACTTTTTGAAGTTTGTCATAAGTTAATGAGCTTAAGCATAAACCAAATGGATTTAGTAAACTCATCACATCTTCCCTATGATTAGGGGTAATGAGAATACCTTAAGTGTGAAGTCAGCTTTTCACACTTAATCACCATGGTGTAGGATTAAAATCATTAACCTACTTGTGATTATTTAGATGTTTTTGGTGTTTTTGTTTAGTGTTAAGTAATGAGATTAAGCCATAATCAGGGATTAAACAGACTTATTACACCATCCTAATAGAAGGATAATAGATGAGAATGTTTAAGCTGAGGAAAGCTCCTCAACTTAATCCATGATTAGGGATTAAACTCATGACAAAACAAAGCCTTTATAAAATGGATTTTAGTTAATGATTAGATGATGAAGTGAGTTTTAGGGTTTGTAAGACAGCTTGAGGGGGACTTGTCCATTAACACTAGGGTTAGTCCTTCTTAACCAATTAAGGAAGAATTAGAACCCTAATGCAAGGCCCAAGTTACAAGCTTGATGTCTTGATGATTATTAAGTGAATTGATTAAAGGATTTAAACACATTAAGGGTTTAACACTTAGGATTAAAGTTATACACTCCATCCTAATAGAAGGATGCAAGCATAAGCTTAATCACAAAGCCTTAAAGCCTTTAGGGTTTAATCCCTGATTATGAGATGAGAAGAGAAGACTCAATGAGACACAAAGGTAAAAACTAAATGGGGGACTAATCAAACCCTAATTATTATCATGCTTGGTTGTTCCTAAGGTTTGTGAGGTTTACAAGAGACATCTTCAGAGAAACCACCAGGAAGCAGATGAAAGGAGCAAAGAGGAGCAAAGTAACTTGCTTCATTTAAGAAGACAAGTCACTTGAAGAAAGAAAGTAAGATGAAGAATAAGGAGCAAGCTCAATCTCAAGCACAAGACAAAAGGCAGCAATGATGCATAAGAGAGATGAAAAGAGTTTGTGAGAAGTGAAGGCAAATTCACTTCTCAAAGTAACTTACCACCTGAAAAGTTAGTGAAAGGAATACAATGCAATGCAAAATGAGATGAAATGGGATGATGCAAACCAAAACCAGAAGCATGTGTATGATGCTAATGATGCTATGAGATGATGCACACATGAGACAAGGCATGGGAATGATCATACAAACATATGGATGCAAAAGAAGCATGCTTAGAACCATGGATATACATGAAAAGTTATGAAATGCAAATGACATACAACATGGCAAATGAAAGATGCAATGATCACATATGGTCTTAACATGTCCTAAGATGTATTATGAATCAAATGGATGCACAAAATGTCATGGCAAGTCATAGTATGCAAGCAAATGGAAGATGGATGCAAATGAAGGCCCAAATTAGGGTTTATGATCAATGCACAAAACAAAAATCAAAACCAGAAGCAAACATCATGATAAAAAATTGAAAGTGCAATCAAAGGAACCCTAAACCTATACAAACTCACTGCCTAAAGGAGGGGTTCTAACTCTTAATCTAATGAGGGTTATGAATTTCTTAAGATTGCTAGGGTTTTAAGGTACCTTGTCAAGAAAAATGCCAAAAAAATAGGAAATGCAAGATCAATTCATGCCAATTTAAACCTATGAACTACATGCTAAACAAGATGTAATGCAAAAAGAATCAAGGTCCAACTCTTAAAGGCTAGGCAGAAATGAATTTTTGAAGATTGGATCAAAATAATGCTTTGAAATGAAATTAATTCCATGGAAAATTGTCAAAAGACATCAAGATCAAAAAAGAAATTTGGTTTGAGAGTTGGACAATGTTCCTAAATGATTTTAAATGTTTCATGAATTTTTTTGTGATTTTTAAATACCTAAAAGTATTTTTAATTAATTAATTCTCATTAATTAATTAAAAATAAACTTTTAAATGATTTAAAAATAAATTTTAACGCAAAAAATAAAAATAAAAATGTTTTTGGTTTCTGAAAATTAATAACAGCTTTGACAAAAAATTTCAGAATTTTCCAAAGTGTTTTACTATTTTAAATAAAATGAAGAAAACAAATGAATTTAAATGAAAATAAAACTGAATTTAAATGAAAGTAAGCAGAATCAATGGCTGAGGTTCAAACTGGACGCGCGGGAGTTGACTGCGCACGTGATCCAGTGGCTGGAATTCAAACTGGCTAAAATGGATTAATTAATTTAATTAAGTGAGATTAGGGCTAAGTGGAGAATCTGGACCCTTGAACACGCGCGGGAATTGACTAAGTCAGACAAATCAACGCACCACATTCAAACCTCATTAATGACCCTGATTAAACCCTAAACACTTTCAGGTGGCCGGAGAAGACTTCCGGTCGTCTTCTCCGGCGAGACCCTCACCTGAAAGTTGCTAAAATCCTCAAAACTCCATGAAAATGAAAACTAAATGCCCAGAATCAAACCCCATTCGAAACAAAATCAAAACCCCCAAACAAAAACCATTTTTCATGCATTAATCAGGCAAATCGAAGCAAGACATTTCTAGGGCAGAAAAGTTTTAGAGCAATCATACATGCTTATCTCTCAACCATTTCAAAAAGTAAAAACATCAGAGTGATCAGCAAAGCATGAGGAACATTTTAAGAACTTAAAAACTCATTTCTGGAAAAAAAAAGTTCTTGAGGTACCTGAGCTTGAGCTTTCTCAGTTTGCAACTTTCTGACCTCCTTTCTTTGTGCAAACCACTCCTCTTGAGCTCCTGATGAGGTCCTGATACTTGGAAGAAGTTTGTGATGGCTGGTTTGGAAGATTACAGAAGTTCTGTTCAAGGGGGGATGGTGATCGTGTTTTTGATTCAGGGAGTTTCAGGCTATGGTGATGGGTGCTTTTTGACCAGTGAAGTATGCTGAGTTTGTTTGTGAAGTTTATTTGTGTGTTTGCAGCTTGTGGAGAGTGTTTCGAATGCTTTTGCAAATGGGGTAAAAAATGAGAGAGTTGTGTTCTTGGTGCTTTCAGGCTTGTGTTCTATGTGAAATGGCTTGCTTTTGGTTTGTATAAACAAGTGTGATAGGTCAGATGAGTTGATGTGTACTGCTGTGATTGGTATGGCTCAAGTTGCCAAAATGTCAAACTTGTGTAAGAGAGGTATGGGTTACTAGCTAGCCAAGGACAAATGGGGTGTCCTGCGCAGCAAGAAGTATGGAGAGCCCTAGGATTGATTATGGAGTCAGCAAGCAAGTGGATTCAAACTTGAGTGAGTTTTTGCAACTTGCCTCACTTTTGCTTCTTTTGAAATTTCTTGCTCCATAAGTCATGAAAATGAGTGACCCCTTGGCCCATTCTGATTTTTAGGTCTTGGTACATGCTTGTATGAAGATTAGAAGTTTATTTGATAGCTCAATTTGCCTTGGCAAGTGAATTTGCCACTTTGCCTCTTTGGTAGAAAACCTCAAATTTTGTGATTTTTGCCAACTTTGACAAGCCATAACTTTTGATCAAAAATGAATTAGGTCAAGTTCTTGTACTTTTTGAAAAGGGAATGATCCATTCTACAACTTTCATGACCAAAGTTTATCCATTTGAAGCATTTTTGAATCAAAAAGCAAGGGTTGAAAAAGTTTCCCAAAATGGCAATTTTCAATATAAGTCAACTTTCCCAAAAAGTCAACTTTGCAAATGACTTGAAATTTCTCCAATTTTGTGAACTTCTAACATCTTCTATGATCAAATAAAGATCATACACAATCAAAATGATGGAGAACACCCTTTGGTTGGGTCATTGGGGGCCTCAGATGCCCTGATTTTGCACTGACTTGCCCAGAAAGTCAACTCTTGATCAGATGACTTCCCCATGGAATTTCTTCATGAAAATTGATATGCATGCTCCCTATACCATATAGAGACCAATAGAAACAATAATGACCAAAAAATTTGGAGTTATGGCCTCTGAAACCAAAACCCTAATTCTAGGTCATCTGTGCAGTCAAACCTAGCTCTGCTTCCATACCATTCTCAGTTCTTGTGATTCTTTGACATTCTTGACTTTGAGAGGACATAATATGATGCTTTAACATACATGGACCCCTTTGAAGTGATTTATGACCTTTGGAGTGGCTCAAGATGCTCTCAGATTGCTCAAATCACAAACCCTAGATGCAGGTGACTTTGAAACAATGCAATGAATCAAAAATGTGGTATGAGATGCTATGATTGGATTTATGAATATGAGATGATCACAAGCCATGGTGTGAATGGGTGAGGGCAAATTTGGGGTGTTTACACAATTTTCCAGAACGTACACCAAAAGTGCACTTGTTCGGATTCAGACGAAGCTTATACTTCCTTAATCTCTGAAATAACTTCAGCAAATGCTCAACATGATCCTCTTCAGTCTTCGACTTAGCAATCATATCATCAACATATACTTCGATTTCTTTATGCATCATATCATGGAAAAGTGTAGTCATAGTTCTTTGGTACGTCGCACCAGCATTCTTCAATCCAAAGGGCATCACTCTATAGCAGAATGTTCCCCATGGTGTAATAAATGTGGTCTTTTCCATGTCCTCGGGTGCCATCTTTATTTGATTGTAATCGGAAAATCCGTCCATAAAAGAGAACACATCAAACTTAGCCGTATTATCTACCAACATATCAATGTGTGGCAATGGAAAATCATCTTTCGGACTGGCTTTGTTCAAATCTCTGTAATCAATGCACATTTGGACTTTTCCGTCTTTCTTCGGAACAGGAACGATATTGGCCACCCATTCAGGATAAGTTGACGTCACAAGAAAACCTGCATCAATCTGCTTTTGAACCTCCTCTTTGATTTTTACTGCCATGTCTGGATGAGTTCTTCTCAGCTTCTGCTTTACATGTGGACATTCAGGCTTCAACGACAATCTATGCTCCACAATATCAGTATCAAGACCTGGCATGTCTTGATAAGACCAAGCAAATACATCAACATATTCTCTGAGAAGCTCTACAATCCTCTTCTTAACATCAGGATCAAGCAATGCTCCAACTTTGACTTCTTTCTTTTCATCTTCAGAACCCAAGTTGACCATCTCTATAGACTCTCCATGAGGCTGAATAATCTTCTCCTCGTGCTCAAGTAACCGAGAAATTTCATCTGGAATCTCTTCACTATCCTCTTCCTCAGCTTCAAACACAGGGAATTCAAAGTTGGGAGAGGGCATATGATCATTGTTTTCAATGGGTTTATCAATCAATCTGCACAATGATTTTATTTTTATTTTAGAGAATGAACAAAAGTGCAAACATTATGCAGATAAACAATTATTATATTTTGGTTTTTTTTTATGTTACCATTTTTCAGAATAAAGCAAAAATGAAAAACACATATGGAAATAACAAAATAACATTTTATTGATGATGATAAAATTTGAAACAAAGCCCGACAAACATCACTTTCACCTTGGGCAGAGTGAAAGGATTTTTGAAAGAAAATGAAAACACATTACTTTGAAGAATGAACAATAAAAGGAACATCAACAGCGATCCAGTTCTGGCAAATCTTTCCATGCGTAACGAAGTCAGGCATTTCTTTGTCTTCATCATCATCCATGATGGCAGCAGCGGAATGATCGTTGATAAATCCAGCACTTCGGAAGCCTTCTTGAATAGTCTTTGGATCTTTGATAACTACACCAGGTGCAAAGCCGATACCAAAACCTTCCTTGTTGTCGACAGCATCAATAATTCGCCCCCAACCATCAGACTGACCAGCTTCAAGCACTCGCAGAGCATCTTTGAAAGAGGACATGGGCATGGCATTCTTCTTAGCAACATTATCCACAACAGAAAGAGCTTGAAACGAAGTTCCCACCTCTTCCTCGGCATCAATATAGGAGAAAGAAGACAAATTACTCACAAGCATCGCCCTCTCACCTTCGATGGTCACCAATTTACCTTCTCTCACAAACTTCAATTTCTGATGAAGAGTGGATGTTACAGCTCCTGCCTCGTGGATCCATGGTCTTCCGAGGAGACAACTATATGCGGGACGTATATCCATTACTTGAAAAGTAATCTTGAATATAAACGGTCCAATAAGAATAGGAAGATCCACCTCTCCAATCACTGTCTTCTTCGACCCATCAAACGCTTTCACTATAATCCCATTGTGCCTCATAGGAGCACCTTGAAACGCAAGCTTTGACAAAGTCGATTTTGGCATAACATTCAGAGACGATCTGGTATCAACTAGCACCTTGGACATAGCATCTTCTTGACAATTCACCGAGATATGCAACGCCAAGTTATGATTTCTTCCTTCTTCAGGCAAATCCTCATCACAAAAGCTCAAATTGTTGCAAGATGTGATATTCGCTACAATACTATCAAATTGATCAACAGTCACATCATGGTCAACATAAGCTTGATCCAGAATCTTCTGCACTGACTGCCTATGAGCCTCAGAACTCATCAAAAGTGATAAAACCGATATTTTCGACGGAGTCTGCAACAACTGCTCAGTAATATTATACTCACTCTTCTTTATCAACTTTAGCACTTCATCATCACTATTACCAGATTGGCCCGATTGGGCAACATCATCCATAATCTGCTTACTTGCATTTGTATCTTCAACTCTCTTCGGAGGATCTGAAGAATACTCTCTACCACTTCGGGTGACCTTTGTCACATCAGCAATGCTAACCACAGACTTTAGAGTAGGAAGAGGAACTTCCCTACCATTCTCTACCATCGTAGCATTATACCGGTACAGAACAGCTTTATCAGACTCATATGGCATTGGACCAGGTACATTGATCACCAATGGAGTAACAACAGTCTTGCGACTATCAAAAGAAATAACCACCCTCTCAGGAGCAACCCTCTCAGGAAGATTGAACTGAGGCATAATGACATTTACTTCATTCTCATATTCATCTCTCTTCGCTGTTACTTCGATCAATTTATCGTCCATCATCTTTTGAATATCCCTTTTAACAATCACGCAACCACGAGGATTCACCGAGCAGATACAACATCCAACATAGTCGTGATCAATATCATGATATTCACTCAAGAAAGCATGCATCTCAACCAAAGATCTTCGGATATGACGGACTTCATAGATTTTGAACAACCCAGGACAACCATCAACCATATTCACAGTCTCATTACCATGCTTTGGCAATGGATTCTTCTGCACATTTGGATTAACATCATTGAAATACAGGACATTGTTCCTCATCAATTTCTGTACTTCGAACTTCAATGGATAACAATTCTCAACATCATGCCCCGGGGCACCTTGATGAAAAGCACAACGAGCCTCTGGCTTATACCACCATGGAATAGTCTCTGGAACTGGAGATGGAGGACGAGTTTGCACAAGATTCTTTGCAATTAAAGATGGAAGCAAGTCCGCATACGGCATCGGAATAGGATCAAAACTTGGCTTAGCCCGAGCTTGTTGATTACCACCTTGTTGCACAGAAGGTTGCTGATAACGGGGTTGATACTTTGGAACTGCCGGCACAGTTGGAGCCACGTTAATCATCGGTGTTACAGAAGCCACATGCTGCGAATGGTGCTGCGAATGGTGATTCCCACGACTGTGAGGTCTTCTATAACTTTCACGGGATACTGCATTGGTCTCATTTTCTTTCTTTTTCCCAAAGTTGAACCTTCTAGAGCTTGAGCCATTACCATTTTCTTGACACAACCGTCCCTCACGGACACCTTCCTCTAACCGCATACCCATACTCACCATCTCAGTGAAATCGGAAGGAGCGCTTGCTATCATCCTCTCATAATAAAAAGAACCCAACGTCTTCAAGAAGATCTTCGTCATTTCTTTTTCTTCCAGCGGAGGAACAATCTGGGCTGCCAGCTCTCTCCATCTCTGCGCATATTCTTTAAAAGTCTCTTTGTCCTTCTGGGACATAGCACGAAGTTGATCTCTATCAGGCGCCATATCAACGTTGTACTTGTACTGCCTCACAAAAGCTTCTCCCAAATCATTGAAGGTCTTGATTTGGCTATTATCCAGACTCATATACCACCTCATGGGTGCACCGGTCAAACTGTCCTGGAAATAGTGAATCAGCAGCTTATCATTATCAGTCTGAGCATACATCTTCCTTGCATACATCGTCAGATGGCTCAACAGACAAGTGTTGCCTTTGTACTTCTCAAACTCAGGCAGCTTGAATTTGTAAGGAACTTTAACATTAGGGACCAGACAAAGGTCATAAGCATCTTTTCCGAACAAATCCTTATGCTTCAAAGCTCTCATCTCCCTCTGGATCTCAACAAAGCGTCCCTGGAAGTCATCAAGTCTTTCAGCAACTCCAGCGCCTTCACTGGGCTCAGCATGGTAAATCATTTCATCATGGTGCGGAATAGTGTTCACAACAGGCGGTACAGTAGTCACAACTGGAGGAAGAGTAGTCCACACTGGTGGTGGGAGAGTATTAAATGCAGCAGTCTCAGGCTGATGAGGAGGACGATAACCAGCAGGAAAAAAGTCAACTGGCATGCCCCAAGGTGTGCTAGCAGGCATACGATAGCGAGGAGAAATCACAGTCTCAACAGGAATTGATGCGGTAACAACCTCTGAGATGACAATATTCTGAACAGGAGGACTAGGAGGTGGCTGATTCTGAGCAGCCACCAAACTTTCCATCATAGCGGACACTCTTTCCAAGCTTTCCCTCAGATAAGTAACCTCTTCGCGCAACTCGCGATTCTCTTGTTGCAAAGTTTCCATCACTCTTCTTCGATTAGCTCGAGTATCAAAGCGGTGAGTCAGCTTGACAGGAGAACTGAATGAAGACCAAGAAACAACATAAGATTCTTGGAGAACACTCAAAAAGCAAGACAAAATGCGATTATGATGCATGCTATGCGTATGCAAATGCAAAGATTTCAAAGGACTATAAGTTAACTTGCAATATTCATAAAGAGACATTTTTGAAATACTTAAAAACTCATTCTCATTAATATCAAAGTGAGGATTACAAATGAAGTACAAACATCAATAATCCTAATACATAAGAGGAAAAGTAAACTAAGCCTAGGGAATCATATCCGAAGAAGTCCCGAATCCTGGCTGATACTTCCGACGAATCCTCTTGATCTCATTCTTGTACCGATCTTCCATATCTTCCTTATCCTTCACCAACTTGTCGACAATGGCCTTCCAAGCACCGGAAGTAGGAGGAATAGTAGCTGGAGTACTAGAGGAAAATAAATCCTCTCTTGGCCTCTTCTTGACCCGCCGCTCAAGTAGCTCAATAAGATCATCCTTCTCTTTCAGTTGCTCCTGCATAGTAGTCCTCTCAAGTAGCCATTCTTCCTTTTCTTTCTTCATCTTCTCTAACTCTTCTTGAAGAACCAACTTCTCATCAACGGGAGGTAGAAAAGCAGACAATGGCAATATGGGAAACAAAGGCTCCTCGGGTGGATAAGGCATCTTGAGCTTGGAAGCTCTAGATCGAACCCACTGAATATAACAATCGGAAGGAGGAAGGTGTTGTCTACCCAATTGACCTCTTTCTTTCCTATGAACAGCATGCCAAGAATGAGCAATCCTTTTCTTCATCTATATATGATCAGCACCATTAAGAAAGAAGAAACGGGATAAAGCAAGATTGTTTGGAACATCCTTCAAACAATAACCGAACTGTCGTCTAGCCAGAATAGGGTTGTAGCTAATTCCCCCACGTGTACCAAGAAGAGGTACATTAGGAAATTCTCCACAACTATCAATAATAACTCCAGTGTCATAATGAGAACTATACCATGTCATGTCCTTATGAGAAAGCGACATCAACCTCTGAGACCATCTTCGATTCTCTCTATTGTCCTTGAAAACATCCGACTTCGGTAGGTGCGAAATAAACCACCTATAAAGAAGAGGCGCACAACATACAATCTCCCCGTCACCTTTGGAGGTCCTATAGTGAAATGCATGATACATATCTCCAAGCAAAGTAGGAACCGGGTTCTTCTTCAAGAAGATCTGAATAGCATTCTCATCCACAATACCATCCAAGTTCGGAAACAAAACAATCCTGTAAATAAGCAAAGCAAGAATAGCCTCAAATGCATCCTTATAACCCAAAGTAAGTGAAGTAAAAGCCTTTTCCATCAAGAACTTGGCATTAATACCACGAACACTCCCCTTTGGAAGAAACTTCCCATTAAGATCGGACTCCTTAAGAAACAGTGCTTTGGCGATGACCTTGATAGTAAGCTCCTTCTCTAAACCGGTGAAAAGAAACTCCTTGTCCAGAATAGGCAAACCTAACCAATGAGAATACTCCTCCAAATTTGGCACAAGCTGATAATCCGGAAAAGTGAAACAATGATGCAACGGGTCATAAAACTGAGCTAAAGTAGGGAGAATCCCCTCAGGTACATCGGTATCCAACATATACAAAAGCTTCCCATGACATCTTCGGAACTCTTGGGTATCAACAACCAAAGCTCATAGCTTTCTCAACTCTACAACATTAGGATTCTTGAAAGTGTATTTCTTTGTGTTCCTCCTTTCAAAAGTCATAGCCATGGACATCTGAAATTTTGCAAAAGTCCCTTATAAGTCCTTTGAAATCTTACGAACAATGCTCATGAATGTTATGATGGCATGTATGCAACAAACACAAACAAGATCACACAAGGCACACGGGCTTAGGTTCCGAGTCACGAGCATGAAGTCAAGGTAACAGAACACCAACCCACACAGGTAAGTACTAAGGTTTTGTCTTCATTGTACCTGCAGAAAACCAAAAGGGTGCTAACAGAGGTGCCCGGAGTTAACAACCATCTTTAGAATATCACCGGTACGTTGGATTACTCCCCAACTGATAATATTCTTAAAATAGACCTCGTCCGAGTGTAGTATCGCGTGACAACCGCCTTAGGTTTACACCCAGACAGCTTCCGCACTACGTTCCTAAATTGACTTAGATGGGTTAAGGGTTCTACGGTCCTCAGTATGATCAGCTCAAGGTCGGAAAATAATGCCACGTACGATTACTCGTCATGACATTGATAGTCCAAGAGAGCCTAACCGAGTGGAGATTTATCAAATTGATATTGCTTTGGACTACTCCATCACATATCGCTTCGAATATCACCGTCCTATCATAAGTTTCAACTCAGATCCGGGTTAGAATCTACCTCACACAGAGGATCACCAAAACCGAAACAGAACAACCAAATAACAAACAAGTCAAACCAAAGCAATAAATAAATCAAAGTAGGCTAAATCCACTTAGAGATTATTCCCCAGCAGAGTCGCCACTTTTCTGTAGCGGTAAAATCGTGAGTGTAAGCTATTGATTAACTTAACTCGATGAACACAGAGTCGCCACCGCGCTTTTCTTTATTTCCGAAAAGAAAAAGGTAAAAGAACGAACAAAAACCTAGGAATCTAAAAGCAAAGCTAAAAGAAACAAACAGAGATTGGGTAAGGGGATTGGTTACGAACCGGGAAAGTTTTAGGCACCCGACTCGTCCGTGGTACTCCACGGGAGCCCTTTGAAATATTTATTGCTTTTTGGTTTGAAATTGATTTGCTTGAAAATGATTGAAGAGATGAGGAGAAGAATGTTTTTTAAGATTTTGTGTTTGATGAGGTTTTTAATGCCTCATGCCTACGTACCCACAAAGTGCAATGCGAGATCAAAACCTCGTAGTTCGTGGTACAAAATTTGAAAAGAAACAAATGGGTTTAATTGATTTTAGAATGTAGAGATAAGTCGTCATCCTTTAGCGAATAATTCCGCTAGAAAGGATGAATCATATCTAAACATGTGAAAAAGAAAAGGTGCACAAAGGCACAAAAACAATTGAATGAGTTTTGAGTTTTTTTAAAGTATGTAAGAAAATGGTTTTGATATATTTACATGAATTAACATTTGTTTAAGAAATAAAGTGAAAAGATTAAAAATCGCTTGACCGAAGTCAAGGTTTGATTATGAAAGCATTTGAAGTTTAGAAAACAAGAAGATTTTTGAAATAGGGAGAAGTTTTGAAAATTTAAGAATGGGGAAGAGATGAAGGGACTAATCCTAATGCTTAAATTAAAAGTTAAGAAAAGAATTTACCAAACCATAATATGCACAATTCTTCAAAGTTCGGAATTCCCTCTTCAAAGGCTAATGAAATAACTTGAGGCCGAGGTTTCTAATCCATTCCAACTTGAGCAAGGGGGAAGATCTTAAAGTCTAAGTCCATTCTCCAAAAGATTGGGATAGTAACCATTAGTCCAAAATTAGAAGTCACAAGTCTTTTAAGTGTTCAATCCTTTATTAGTGTTTTGATATCCAAATGGACAAAATAAAAAAACAAGTAACAATATGAACATAAACAAATGATATATGATATAATATGATAAAGCATAATAAAGGAGATAAAGGAGCAGAGATTAAAATAAAAGGATAAGGTGCGAGAGATTAAATTTAAACGGATTATATTCACATTATTATAATATTTACAATATAAGTGGTATGATGAACTTAATCAAGCACAACCACAACAAGGAATAATAAAATCGAGGCAACCGAATCCAAGTGGATCTTAATTCGAATCGGGACAACTTTAGGTCTATGTTAAGCAATCTCCGAGTAATTTACGAAGTAATTACCCTACAAATGAGGCCGGCCACCACTAATTAAAGTGGAAAATATTCGTGTTAATACCTGTTAGAGAAACGATATAATGGATCGTTCTCCGAAAACATGCCACACTAAAAGAAAAAGGAAGGTCTAATCTTAATCGAGATTTTCGTTGAATTTCATCGAAAAGCAACCTATCACGATCTCAAAGTATGGAGAATGATCCAAATGATCATTCATCCATAGATTTGAAATAATGAAGATTAAACTAATCGGAAATCAACAATCCCGAATCGGAGATTGTCATCGACCAAAAGAGAAAAAGATGAAGAAAATGGATCTAAAAGACTAGATCCATAAAAGAATTCAAAATATTTTTTAAATCATTTTCTAAAACTTTTTTTCTTAAAAATTCCTTTTCTACAAATGTTTCTAAAAATTTTTCAAATATTTTTCTAAAACAACATTTCTTAAAATTCTTTAATCAAAATAAATTGTAAAAACATTTATAAAACAAAGTTTAATTAAATGGAAACAAGATAAAGGAAAAAAAAGAAAACAAAAGGGAATGGGGATGGTGGGTAGATCCGTGGGAGGTGTTGACATCAAACGGATCCAAGTGATCCAAGCCCAAACAAGTCATAACAATCAGTTTATTAAAAATGAAAAAAACAAAAGGAAGAAGCAACATCTTCTTCTTCATCGTGAAAACAGAAACAGGGGAGAAAAATAAATCTCAAATCGCGACGGAACAAATCTCCTCCTCACCTTCAATAATCAACACAACACTTCTTCTCTTTCGCCGAATTCGGCTTCTTCTTCTCTCTTCTGATTTTCGGATTTTTGTTGATGTTTATGGTTGAAGATCAATTGAAGATTATGGGTGATGGAAGGAGAAAAGGGGTTAGGGATTTGAATTGATTTGAGCAGCAATTTGAGAGGCTATGTAAGCTTCTCTCTTGGAGTGAAGAAGGGGTCCTATTTATAGGAGTATTGATGAAGAATGAAGCTACCATTTTGTGCCTCTGGGGGTTGCGTTTTGCCTTCGCAAGTTTCTCGTGTGTGTAACACGGTGGGAGAACTGACTTTAGTTATGTTGCGGATAGCAAGAGTCGCCACCGACTTTTATTTTATCCAAAGGAAAGACATAAAAGAACAGGAAAGACCTTTTAAAAGATTTTTGGGTCCGGGGGGTAGGTTATGTAAAGGGAAGGTGTTAGCACCCTTTACATCCATGGTTATCCATGGGCTCTTAGTTACTTAGCTCACTTTAAAATGTTTTTGAGAAGTGTAGTGTGTGTTTAAAAATTTTCATAAGAGTTTAATAATGATCCATGTACGGATGCGTAAAAAACTTGTGTTTGAAAATTGTTTGAAATTTGTGAAGTATGTGAAATTTGTTTTGAAATAGTGAGCAAGTAACTATGAGGAACCTACCCTAAAGTTTAAGTCTTTCTGTTCTTTATCCTTTAAATGGTAAGACTATCCCTATTATTAAGGAATAGGTAGTCATTACCTTGGATGTACAGGACAAGTAAAGGGACATCTGTTTAATGAAGGCAACTGTAGGGTGTATTAAGCATTTTTGGAGGGACTGTCATCATTATTCGAAAGGGACAAGATCTTTATGAAGGCAACCATTTAAGGGACTTGATCTTTTATTGTGAAGGGACTAGATGACTTTTCTTTGAATGGACTTTTTTCTTTATACACCCCACTTGACCTTGTGATTAGGCAACAATGAGTGTTTAATTTTAAATATTTATCTTTTAAATTAAATGATCTAAATTAATTTTAAATAACATACATGTTTACACTCCCTATTTTTACTAACCATAAAAATAAATAATTTAAATATTACAAAAAATTACATCCAGGAGCAATTACAATAATAATAATAAAACAATTTAAATAAATAGCAAACTAATAAATAAGCAAGAATAAATAAATAATTATAATAGGGGTTAGTGAAAATAATAATAATAATCACAATTTTAAAAATAAATGGGGTTAGTAATAAACATGGTTAATAATAATAATAAACAAAAAGATTATAATAAACAAAATTTTAATGGTTAATAGAAAAGTATGAACAATTATTATAAAATTTTAAGTTAGGTATAAAATTAATTATGAACATAAAAATAAATTATAATTATAAAAATTAAATTAGCAATTTTAAACATATAATAGAAATTATTTACATATATATTTAATTATAAACAATGATAGGATATTTATATATTATATAAAAAAAATTAAGAATTTGAAATTTTTAACATATTTATGTACAAATTAAATACAAATAATAATATTAAACAAAATAGAAAAAGGAATTAGGGTTTTGTAAAATAAAACAATTTATTTACAAAAAGAACAAAATTAATTATTTAATTAAGTATTAGAAAAAATTAATTAAGTTAATATTTAAATAAGAATTAGGTTTTTTTTTTAGAAAATATATTTTTTAGGGTTTATAAGAAAATAGATTGAGTTTTATATACAAAATATTACATGTAAAATATTAATCTAATTAATCAATTGAATTAAATTAAAATTATAATAAACAAGCAAAATAGAAAACAAAAAAAAGAAATAGAAAACTTACCTGGCTGGGGTTTGAACCCAACACCTTTGGCTTGCCAGCAGCAACACATACCACCAGGCTACCAGCGCACAGGTGATAGAAGAATGAGCCAAATTGTTTTTATGCCTTATCCTGAAAAATCACAAAAAAAGGAAGAAAAACCAAAAGGCCTGAGGGATCGAACCCAGGACCTTACCAACAAACACACAATCACGTTACCAATCCTGCTGGGTGAGCGAACCTATCATCATAATGGCAATAAAAAATAATATATACTATCTAATGCATAAACTGGAAAATAAGAGAAAAAAAACATTGGGAGCCAGGATTCGAACCCCTGCCCTTTAACAACACACGCGCTGGCTTTACCACTGGGACAAGCGTTAGCTTGTGCTATTAAACAGAAACGAATCATAAAAATATTAAACTCAAATTCAAATTCCAGCTTGCGCGCGCAGGGATCATCTTCAACCTCTGGATGTTTGAATTTGCTGCGAAAATTGCTACAAACTTACCTGCGATTTTACCTGCACTCAAAAAACCTGCGAAATTCAAATACTAACAAAATAGCAAAATTTCCTGAAATTGATTACACCATTGAATTCCTAATGAAATTTTCAGTCATTCTATGTCTTTAGAATTCATTTATCTTGGCTAGATAATGGAACCCTAAATGAAGCCGCAAACCCTAAACATGGTGAATCACGATTCAGTCACTAAACCATCAATTCAATTGCCCAGAATTCATCCTTGCACTTATCTAAACACAAACCAGAAATCAAACTTGATTAATATTACATGAAAATGCAAGAACAAGAAAAAATCGAAAGTGAGCAAAAACAGTTCGGATTTCTCAATATATCATGCTATGATGCAATGTAATGATTGGTTTTGCTTCAAGAATGTCCAAGGAACATTGCTATGTCTTTAGATTACCTTCAAATGTCCTGTATAATGAAAACCGAATTTGAGTTTTGGAGAGATTTTGGACAATGCAAACTTACTCTTGGGGGGTCTGGAAATCGTGGCTTGTGTTAGGGTTGCATTATGTACTTATAGAACAATGTATTAGGTCAGAAAAATTGATCATTTGTGTGGAATATTTGATCTAAAAAGATTCAAAATGATAAGCCTTTAAAATTCAAATATTTTTGTATAAACACCTTCTATTTTAGGCAAATCAACATGATCTTATTTCCCCTTCAATTCCAATCATATTTATGATTTTCTAGAAGCTTAATCCAATTTAAATCTTAGACTTTTATATTTTATTTTTATTTAAAATGATTTTTAATGAATTAAATCAAAATAAATAAAAATAAAATAATAAAAAATCTGATTTTTATTGACTTGGGTCGTGCATGAAGTTATAGTATGGATTGGGTCATCATATGGCAAGCCCATTTGGAAGAAATTGGTTTTAGACCTCCATTTTCTTCATAAACCAACCAAAAATTTCCCAACTTTGCAAGGGCACATATCCTTCAATTTTAATGCTATGAGGGTGTTCTTGGACATTTTGGAAAGCTTGAAGAGTCCTCTAACCAAACCCACTGGTTTCATGTCCATATCATTTACCAATCTCAAGTTATTCTCTTTTGAAGTTGTTGACTTTTTGTTGACTTTCAAAAGGACCTATAATGTCTTAGCTCATACCCTCCAAATGAAGCATTTTTGGGCTTGGCTTGTGAGACACAAAGTTGTAGAGAATTCAATTTCCTTCAAAATGAGCTTTGTATGGAGACTTGGTGATGAAGCATGTGAAAGTTATGGCTGGTCAAATTTCAGTTGACTTTTCCTGAGGAAACCCTAATTTAGAAACTCCTGATTCTTGATGATCTGGAATCTCCTTGATGAATCATGATCAACCCTTGATCAAATGATGAATTTTACTTTATATACTTGATGTTGGCAAAAAATCATGAGGTTTGACTTTGGTTTGACCACAGTTGACCTCAGTTTGACTTTTTAACTACTTTGACTGATTTTGACTTATCTGATCATCTGACTGAGCAAACTTTTGAGAAAAAGTCTTGAAACTTGTCATGGGGGTTCTTACACATATATAAGATGTTATGAAGCTCACTTGAAGTCTTGGAAGTTCATTTAGCCTGATTAAAGTCAAAACCCTAGTTTCAAATGCACTGCTTAGGAGGTGCATTGTCTGAGGGAATTGTCAACTCTTCTGACCTATTGTGAACTTTGTGAACCTTATGAATCATCATAAAATGTCTTGTGAACCTCATGGGAGGTATTGTGAACCTTGTGAACCTTGTGAACCTTGTGAACCTCATAAAGTGACTTGTAGACTTCATGAACCTCATGAAAGGTCTTGTAAGCATTGTGAATCTTGTGAACCTTGTGAACCTCATAAAGTGACTTGTAGACTTCATGAACCTCATGAAAGGTCTTGTAAACATTGTGAATCTTGTGAACCTTGTGAACCTTCTTAGCACACAAAGTCTTGTATTGTGAGGGCAAATTTTGGGGTGCAACAGCTGCCCCTGTTCAATTTTCTGAAACCTGAGGGGTTAGATTGGTATGTTTGCCAGTCGTAACTTGGAGGGTTGAAGGGGATTGAACACAAAAGCCCAAAAATTTGCACTCACCAGTGCATAGAGTGATACAGGTGACTAGTTGAATATGCTTGAGTGGGCTTAAAGATGCCACTTGGAGAAAAGTTCTTCATATACATTTCAGGAGGATAAAGCATTCCTGAGGGATGATAGGCTTTCAGGAGGATAAAGCAGTCCTGATGGATGATATGCTTTCAGGAGGATAAAGCATCCCTGAGGTAATGATGATAGTTTTCAGGAGGATAAAGCAATCCTGATACAGTGATAAGCTTTCAGGAGGATAAAGCAATCCTGAAGGAATAATAAGCTTTCAGGAGGATAAAGCAGTCCTGAGGTAATAATATGATTTCAGGAGGATAAAGCATTCCTGAGGGACAAGAAACTGTCAGGAGGATAAAGCAGTCCTGAGGTAATAATAAGCTGTCAGGAGGATAAAGCAGTCCTGAGGTAATAATAAGCTGTTAGGAGGATAAAGCAGTCCTGAGGTAATAATAAGCTGTCAGGAGGATAAAGCAGTCCTGAGGTAATAATAAGCTGTCAGGAGGATAAAGCAGTCCTGAGGTAATAATAAGCTGTCAGGAGGATAAAGCAGTCCTGAGGTAATAATAAGCTGTCAGGAGGATAAAGCAGTCCTGAGGTAATAATAAGCTGTCAGGAGGATAAAGCAGTCCTGAGGTAATAATAAGCTGTCAGGAGGATAAAGCAGTCCTGAGGTAATAATAAGCTTTCAGGAGGATGAAGCAGTCCTGATGTAGTAATAATGATAGCTTTCAGGAGGATAAAGCAATCCTGATGTATGAGAAGCTTTCAGGAGGATAAAGCAATCCTGAGGAATGATAACTTTTCAAGAGGATAAAGCAGTCTTGATAGTCACAAATTGTTGATGAAGTTTATTTGCTGGAGAATTAACCTGAAAACAAGGTAGCATTCTATATGGTAGAATTAGTTTATGCATTATGTATGCATGTATAGTATGATGCAAAATAATGTATTATGTATCTATGGATATGTATGTTATGGTATGATGTAAATGATGTATGTATGATATGATACTGCCGGAAGCGTCTGAATATCTTTGTATAACAACTGCTGGCCAGGGAAAATAAATCCCGATTCGTTGTTGAAGAATATGAGAAACTTAGTCCCATCTTGTTTGATAATATATTATACATAACCTTCCGTCTACTAGGGATAGCAAGGTATATATAGCCTCCCGTCTGCTGGGGATAGCAAGGTATATATAACCTCCCGTCTGCTGGGGATAGCAAGGTATATATAACCTCCTATCTGCTGGGGATAGCAAGGTATATATCACCTCCCGTCTGCTGGGGATAGTAAGGTATATATAACCTCCGTCTTTGTTTGATATTAGGGTAGATATGACATCCCGCCTTCGTTCGTCGTACCCTTATTGGAAAGTAAATTCCCGAATATCCGTATGAGGATAAAAGAGATGGATATAAATTCCAGGGGAGATGTGACTTTATGAATATAGATTTGTCCTACTGAGGGTTTGTAACTGTCTTGTAAAGATGAACCGGCGAAGCTTCGTTGAAATCCTTCCCTCGTTCGTCCTTAGTAAATACTATTACTGCATTTTCATGCATTTCTGGTAAACATCAATCATATTAAAAAGCATACATGCATTCAAACACAACCAATGGACGTTTCGCTTATGTAAATAGGGTAAAAGTAAATCAGGATTCAAAGATGGAATTTTATTTATATCAAAGAGTGACCCATACATGGGTAAGTTTGTACAAGGAGACATAAACCCTAGTAAGAGGATTTTGTCATAAAGTTTTTACAAAACAAGGAAAATCAGCTATGTGGGAAACAATCCTATTGAGTTTCAATTCTACTATTATTATCTTCAAGTATCTCATCTTCTGCTGTTGAGACGGAAACGATTGGATTGAGCTTTATCTGTTTGAGCTTGAGTAAGTAGTACAGCTGGTTGCAGTTTCATGGGTGATCCAAACGAGACATAGTCATACGCTTTAATCCCTAACTTTTGCCTAGATTGCCCTTTCAGGTTTTCAATCCACCAGGATACCCTTTTTTGCCCAAGCCGCCTTTTCAGGTTTTCGACTTGCCGGGTGTACATCTTTTCATATATATCCCTAATTTTTTCCCAAACCCTTTTGGTTTGCCGGGATGCCCTTATTTTTGCCTAGGCCTGTCAACCTAGCGGGTCTCTCTTTATGCGTAGTATTTTTTATCTATGTCTGCGTTTACAGGCTGTGGGAAGTCTTCACCATCCACAGTAGTAAGTATCATGGCACCTCCTGAGAACACTGTCTTGACCACAAATGGTCCTTCATATGTTGGAGTCCACTTGCCCCTAGGATCACCCTGTGGTAATATGATACGCTTGATTACCAAGTCACCAGCCTGATATACCTTTGGCTTAACCTTCTTGTTAAAAGCTTTGATCATTCGTTTCTGGTACATCTGGCCATGACAAACTGCTGCTAGCCTCTTCTCATCAATCAAATTTATCTGGTCAAGTCGAGTCTGAATCCACTCATCTTCATCCAAGCTTGCATCCTTCATAATTCTTAAGGAGGGAATCTGAACTTCAATGGGCAGAACTGCTTCCATCCCATAGACCAAGGAGAATGGGGTTGCTCCTGTTGAAGTACATATTGTAGTACGATAACCATGAAGAGCAAATGGTAACATCTCATGCCAATCCTTGTAAGTAACAGTCATCTTCTGTACAATCTTCTTAATGTTCTTATTAGCAGCTTCAACTGCCCCATTCATCTTTGGACGATACGGAGAAGAGTTGTGATGCTTAATCTTGAACTGCGTGCAAAGATCAGTAATCATAGTGTTGTTCAGATTAGAGCCATTGTCAGTAATAATCCTTTCAGGGATGCCATACCTACATATAAGATTATTCTTAATGAATCGAGCCACAACATTCTTAGTAACAGATGCAAATGAAGCTGCCTCTACCCACTTCGTGAAGTAATCAATAGCAACCAGGATGAAACGATGTCCATTAGAAGCAGTAGGCTTGATCTCACCAATCATATCAATGCCCCACATGGCAAAGGGCCAAGGAGCAGTCAACACATTCAATGGTGATGGAGGTACATGGACTTTATCAGCATAAATTTGACACTTGTGACATGTTCTGGAGTGTTGATAGCAATCAACTTCCATGGTAAACCAATAGTAACCTGCTCTCAATATCTTCTTTGCCATGGTATGACCACTAGAATGAGTGCCAAAGGTCCCATCATGCATATCTTCCATAATCTCAGTTGCTTCTTTCTTATCCACACAACGAAGCATAGTTGAATCATGATTGCGCTTATACAAAATGCCATTACTCAAAAAGAACTTAGCAGAGAACCTTCTCAGAAACTTCCTATCTTTGACAGATGCCCCTTCAGGGAACTCCTGAGCTTCAAGATATCTTTTCACTTCATAGAACCAAGGCTTCTCCTCTGCCCCTTCTGTGTCAATCTCGTTGCAGTATGCAGGCTTTTCAAATCTATCAATAGTAATCTTGGGAGCTTCATCATCCCAACTGATCTCAAACATGGATGCCATGGTGGCTAATGCATCTGCCAACTGATTCTCTCTTCGTGGAATATGTCCAAAGGTAATCTCTTTGAAATGTGGGATCAAAGACAACACATGCTCTCTGTAAGGAATGAGGTTATCATGCTTGGTATCCCAATCTCCTTTAATCTGACTTACTACCAGGGCTGAATCTCCATACACGTCAAGGAACTGAATCTTCATATCAATAGCAGCTTTAATACCCAGGATACACGCCTCATACTCAGCCATGTTGTTGGTGCAATAGAAACAAAGTCTGGCAGTAATCGGGGTATGACAACCTTCAGGGGAACTAATCACAACACCAACACCATTACCAAGTGCATTAGAGGCACCATCAAAAACCATAGTCCATCGGGATCCTTGTTCAGGTCCGTCATATTGTCCAGGTTCTTTGGTAATAATCATAATGTCTTCATCGGGGAACTCAAAACTCATTGACTGGTAATCATCTACTGCTTGATGAGCCAAATGATCTGCTACAACACTTCCCTTAATGGCCTTCTGAGTAGTATACTATATGTCATATTCTGTCAAGATCATTTGCCATCTTGCAATTCTTCCGGAGAGAGCAGGTTTCTCAAATATGTACTTGATTGGATCCATCTTTGAAATCAACAAGGTAGTATGGGTCAACATATACTGTCTTAATCGGCGAGCAGCCCATGCCAAAGCGCATCAAGTTTTCTCGAGCAGTGAGTATCTTGTTTCACAGTCGGTAAACTTTTTGCTAAGGTAGTATATTGCCTGCTCTTTTCGACCAGACTCGTCATGTTGCCCCAACACACACCCCATTGAGTTGTCTAACACTGTTAGGTACATGATCAAGGGTCTTCCATCAACCGGTGGCATCAAAATTGGAGGTTCTAGCAGGTATCTCTTGATTTCATCAAAGGCAGTCTGGCACTCATCATTCCATTCCATCACCTGATCTTTCTTCAACAACTTGAAGATTGGCTCACATATGTCAGTTAATTGGGAAATAAATCTTGCAATGTAATTCAATCGTCCCAAGAAACCTCTAACCTCCTTTTCAGTACGGGGAGCTGGCATCTCTCGTATAGCTTTTACTTTTGCAGGATCCACTTCAATACCTTTTCCACTGACTATGAAACCCAGGAGTTTACCAGACCTAACTCCAAAAGTACACTTGTTTGGGTTCAATCTCAACTTGTATTTCTTCAATCTCTCAAACAATTTATGCAAATGATCAAGATGTTGCTTTTCATTCTGGGATCTGGCTATCATATCATCCACATATACCTCTATCTCATGATGAATCATATCATGAAACAAAGCCACCATAGCACGCTGATATGTTGCCCCTGCATTCTTCAAACCAAATGGCATCACCTTATAGCAAAAAGTGCCCCACTGTGTAACAAAGGTTGTCTTCTCCATATCTTCAGGTGCCATCTTGATTTGATTGTAACCAGAGAAACCATCCATAAAAGAGAATACCTTATGCTGAGCAGTGTTGTCTACCAGAACATCAATATGAGGGAGTGGAAAGTCATCTTTGGGGCTAGCCTTGTTCAAATCTATGTAGTCCACACACATACGTACCTTACCATCTTTCTTAGGAACTGGTACCACATTTGCAACCCACTGAGGATAAGAAGTCACTGCTAAGAACCCTGCATTGAACTGTTTCATTACCTCTGCTTTGATCTTTTCTGACATCTCAGGACGCATACGACGAACCTTCTGCTTCTTTGGACGACAATCTTCTTTCACTGGTAAACGGTGAACCACAATGTCTGTATCCAACCCTGGCATATCTTCATAAGACCAAGCAAAGATCTCCACATAGTCACGTAACATCTAAATCAATCTGCTCTTGGCACTATCCTCTAAATCAGCCCCTATCTTGACCTCTTTCCTGTTTTCTTCAGTTCCTAGATTCACAACTTCGACTGGCTCTTCATGTGGCTGTATGGCTTTCTCTTCTTGTTGTAACAACCTAGCAAGCTCTATAGGTACTTCACAATCGTCCTCATTTCCGTCTTCAGTTTGATAGATCGGATTCTCGAAATTATAATTGGCAATAGTAGAACTGTTATCAACAGGATCCAGAGTGGGTGAGGATCTGCATTTTAGTGATGTGGGTGTGTGTAAGAACACATAGCTGATAAAGCAAAAGTAAAAGAAAAGAAAGACAAGGAACACAATATTTACTAAAATGAAACGTCCACTGATTTTTATTGAATGAAGTATGCAAATGAAATGACATCCCGTAACGAGCACACCATTGTGCCCCGGGTAAGGCACAAGGCTTAAGAGTTCAATTGTTCAAGAAATTACAAACTTAAAAAGCAACAACACAGTAATAGTATTTACTCCTGACTAAAGGAGATAGGGATAACATCTTCAACTTTCCAATTATTGAGTCCAGCACCCACAGTAGGAAAAATCCAAGCATCCAGATTGTAGTCTTCATCATAGTCTCCCACAACATTGATCTGATCTTTCATAACCCCTTGATTAGTGATACGAACAGCACGAGCACGACGAACAGCCTTCTGGGACTCTGTAGTGAAACCCAAACCAAACTTGTCAGACTTGTATGGGATATCAGGAAGCTGACCCCAAATAGTACAACCACCTTCATCCACTACAGCTCTAGCATCGTTGAGGGAGGCCATTGCCATTGTTGGAGGTACTCTGGTGACCACAGGAACTTTCTTGGCAACCGGAGGAGCTACATAATCATTAACAATCCAAGGAACCACTTCAAATGTCTGATAAAGTATTCTTCTTCTCCATAGACAGTAACAACCTTTCCTTCCACCGGATATCTTAGCTTCTGATGTAATGTAGAGGTTACAGCACCTGCCACATGGATCCAGGGACGACCAAGCAAACAAGAGTACGAAGGACGAATATCCATCACATAAAATGTAGCATTAAAAACCTGTGAGCCAACTTTAATTGGAAGATCAATTTCTCCATGCACCACTCTTCTAGAACCATCAAAAGCCTTCACCACAATACTACTGGGCTTCAGCACAGCATCTTCAGGACTCAGCTTATTTAAGACTTCCTTGGGCAACACATTCAAAGAGGAACCATTGTCTATCAATACATGTGACAGGGTAGTGCCCCTGCATTCAATTGAAATATGCAGAGCCCTGTTATGATCCCTCTTGGCAGGGGTCAAATCAGCATCAGAAAATCCTAACCCATTATCATAGGTCAGGTGGGCAACACAATTCTCAAACTGGTCAACAGAAATTGCATTGGGTACATGAGCAGTCTTCAGAAACTTGATCAAGGCTTTGGCATGAGCCTCAGAACATAACAACAAGGACAACATAGAAATATTTGAGGGAGTATGTCCCAACTGATCAACAATGTCATAATCACTCTTGCGAATGATTTTCAATACTTCTTCCATCTGCTTGGAGAGATCATCAGCAGCTGGCACATCAGTAGGTACTGGTTCAATAACAGGACCTTTGCCCCGAGCATCAGTGGTGGAAGTGGCAGCAGGAGTAACTGCATTCTTGGAAGTCACTGGAGGAGATAAGACTCTTCCACTACGTGTGATCTTACTAGATCCAGCAATATTGTCAACATCAACAGGCACATCAGCTAAGGGTTCTTGCTTAATACCATGGATATAAACATCAGACCCATAGTGCCAAGTGTAAACACCCCAAATTTGCCCTCACCCATTCACATCATGGCTTGTGATCATCCTCATATGCATAAACACAATCATGTCATCTCACATCTCATTTTTGATCCACTGGATAGTTGCTAAGTCATCTGCACCTAGGGTTTGTGATCTGAGCAATCCCAAGGCATCTTGAGTCATTCCAAAGGCAACCAATCACTTCAAAGGGGTCCATGTGTGTTCTTATATCATATTTCATCTCCTCAAAGTCAAAAATGCAGAGGAATCACAAGAACTAGGGTTTGGGTGGATGCAGAGCCAGGTTGAACTGCACAATTGACTGAAAATTAGGGTTTTGGTTTCAGAGGCCATAACTCCAAAATTTTTGGTCATTCTTGTTTCCATTGGTCTCTATATGGTATAGAGAGTATGCATATCAATTTGCATGAAGAAATTCCATGGGGAAGTCATCTGATCAAGAGTTGACTTTTCAGACAAATCAGTGTAAAATCAGGGCATCTGAGGCCCCCAATGACCCAACCAATGGGTGATCTTCATCATTTTGAGTGTATATGATCTTTATTTGATCATGGAAGAAGATTGAAGTTCATAAAAATCAAGAATTTAGGGTTTTTGCAAATGTTGACTTTTTGGGCATAGTTGACTTTTCAAGAATGCCTCATTTTAGGTCAATTTTCAAGCCTTGATTCATGATCCAAAAAGGCTTCAAATGGAAAAACTTTGGTCATGAAAGTTGTAGATCTCATCTTTCCCTTTTCAAAAAGTACAAGAACATGATCAAACTCTTCTTGGATCAAAAGTTATGGCAATGCAAAGTTGGCAAAGATCATTGTTTTTCAAGTTAGGCACCAAAGGGAAATCTTGCAAAGTCTTGAACCAAAGCCAAATGCAGCCTCTAATCCACTTCAAACCAGCATGTGAACATTCTCTAAGTTACAAAAATCAGAATTTGATCTAGTTTGCCTATGGTTTCATGTTTGGTTATGCAAAAGATCACATGTGAAACATAAGCTAACCAAGTTGCAAAAACTCATGATCACCTCTCACCAACTTGATGCATTGGCTGCTGAGCTTTGCTAGGCCTCTCCCTCACCTTTGCTGCGCCAGCCATGCCTTGTACTTGCCTAGACTTTGAGCCATGCCTCACTTACACAAAAGTTGACTTTTTGGCAAAAGCAAACATCCCAATCAATAAAGGACATGTCACATCTCCCAGCCACTTGCAATTGTTTATGCTATCCAAATGCTGGCCAAAACATAAGATACATAAGGCTGAAAACATCTCATTCACAACTTACACAAAAAACTCCCATTTTGCAACTTGCTTCGAATCCTTTAACACAGCCATCAAACACTAAAACTTTCATCATCATTCAACTCCACACACTTCATAGACCATCCAGCACCCAAAGCCCAAGCCTGAAACAGCCAAGAAACCCCACTGCCATTTCTCACTTCAGTTTGCAAAAACTTTCGAATCTTCCATCCTAGCTCACAAACACACAAACCAACACCACAGATCTTCTCTACACATTGTATGGACCTCAAACAACCCATCACCATGACCTGAAAGTGCCAAAATCACCATAGCCATTGTTGACTGAGCTTGAAGCAGTTCCATTCGAATCTCCTTCTCCAGCCAACACAAACTCATTTTGAGCATTCAAGCATCTTTGGGGGATCAAGTGGAGTGGTTTGCACAAAGAGAGGTGGCCAGAAAGTTCTTAAACTGAAAGCTTCAAATCTCAGGTAACCTGAATTTAATTTTTCCAGAAGTGACTTTTATTGTTATAAACTTGTTCTTCATGCTTGCTTGATCATTCTGGTACCTTTGGTTTCGAAAATGGTGTTGATTTGAGTGTTTAATTCGTGACTGAAGCTTGCGTGACCTAGAACTTTCCCTCTTCGATTCAGCTTGTTTAGGTAATATAAATTTGTTTTAGGTTAGGGGTTTGATTCGTGAGGAGGAGAGGAACATTTCTCTGGTCTTAGATTTCATTTATGTTACGTTTTTAGGAAGTTTGAGGATTCTCAGGTGAGGGCTGGCCGGAGAAGACGACCGGAAGTCTTCTCCGGCAGCCTGAAAGTGATTAGGGTTAAGTGTAATTAATTAGGGCAAAGTTCAAACGTGGACCATTGGATCATCTTTCCCGCGCGCGTGTGTGTGGTCTCGATTGCATCATTAATTCATAATCAGGTTTAATTAAATTAATTAATTAAGTTTTAGAAGTTTGAATCTAGGCCTTTCATTCTGGCGCGCAGTCAATGCCTTTGAACTCAGGAGCAATCTCATCCATCCATCCTGTTTACTTTTATTTTTATTCCTTTTTAATTCATTTTCTTTCATTTATTTTGCACAATTAATTTAAAATAGGTAAAAATTCATAAAAATTATGAAACTTTTTCCTTAAGGTTTTATTAATTTTTATGACACAAAAATATTTTTATTTTATTTTTTATCATTAAAAAAGTATCTTTAAATATTTAAAAGATTATTTTTAATTGATTAATGGGAATTAATTAATTAAAAATACTTTTAGGTATTTAAAAATTACAAAAAAATTCATGAAATGTTCTAAGACATTTAGAAACATTGTCCAACCTTCAAACCAAATTTCTTTTTTGATCTTGATGTATTTTAAGAATTTTTCATTGAATTAAATCATTTTTTATGCATTATTTTGATCACATGTTTGAAAATTCATTTCTGCCTTTTGAAGAAGGTTGAGACATTGGTTCTTCTTGCATTGTTTTGTGTTTAGCATGTATTTTCAAGGATAAAAAGGCCATGATATGTTCTTGCATTTTCAAATTGTTTGGCATTTGTTTTGTTAAGAACCCTAAAAAACCCTAATAACTTAGAAAATTCATATCTTGAGTTTGGTTGAGAGTTGAGAGCTCCCCTTTGGGCAGTGGTTTATTATAGGTCTAGGGTTTCCTTGGGTACCATTTTCCATTTTTACTTTAGGGTTTTGCTTCTGTTTTTGGTTTGTGCTTGATGTTTGATCCATGAACCCTAATTTGGGCTTTCATTTGCATCCCTCTTGCATTTCCTTGCACAACATGACTTGTCATTGCATTTTGTGCATTCTTGTGATCCATTTGACATCTTAAGACATGTATAAAGCATCTTTGATCATTTCATCCCATACTTGCCATGTCATTTGTCTTGTATGCTTCATAACATTTCATGTTTGTTCATGCTCCTTAGCTTGCACCATTTGCATCCATGATCTTGTATGAACATCCCCATTGTCTTGCCTCATGTTTGCAGCACCTCATAACATCATAATCATCATCAATATGATTCTGGTCTTGCTTTGCATCATATCATTTCATCTCATCTTGCATTGCATTGCATTTTCTTTCTAACATTGCAGGTGGTAAGTAAACTTGAGAAGTGAATTTGCCTTCACTTCTCATAACTTTCCTTTTCATCTCTCTTGCATCCATTGCTGCATTTCTATTTGTGCTTGGGTTTGAGCTTGCTCATTCTTGCTTCTCCCACTTTCTTTCTTCAAGGGACTTGACTTCTTGAATGAAGCAAGTCACTTTGCTTCTCTTGATCTTATTCATCTGCTTCCTGGTGGTTCCTCTGAAGATTTCTCTTGTAAACCTCACAAACCTTAGGAACAACCAAGCATGACAATAATTAGGGTTTTGATTAGTTCCCCCATTTAGCTTTTACCTTTGTGTCTCATTGAGTCTTCTCTTCTCATCTCATAATCAGGGACTAAACCCTAAAGGCTTTAAGGCTTTGTGATTAAGCTTATGCCTGCATCCTTCTATTAGGATGGAGTGTATAACTTTAATCCTAAGTGTTAAACCCTTAATGTGTTTAAATCCCTTAATCAATTCACTTAATAATCATCAAGACATCACACTTGTAACTTGGGCCTTGCATTAGGGTTCTAATTCTTCCTTAATTGGTTAAGAAGGACTAACCCTAGTGTTAATGGACAAGTCCCCCTCAAGTTGTCTTACAAACCATAAAATTCACTTCATCATCATATCATTAACTAAAATCCATCTAATAAAGGCCTTGTTTTGTCATTAGTTTAATCCCTAATCATGGATTAAGTTGAGGAGCTTTCCTCAGCTTAAACATTCTCATCTATTATCCTTCTATTAGGATGGAGTAATGAGTCTGTTTAATCCTTGATTATGGCTTAATCTCATTACTTAACACTAAACAAAAACAACAAAAACATCTAAATAATCACAAGTAGGTTAATGATCTTAATCCTACTCCGTGGTGATTGAGTGTGAGAATCTGACTTCACACTTAAGGTACTCTCATTACCCCTAAACAGAGGGAAGATGTGATGAGTTTACTAACCCATTGGTTTAGGCTTAAGCTCATTATCTTATGACAAACTTCAAAAAAAGCAATAAAAGACTGAAAACTCAAAAACAAACAATAATCTTCTCCTCCGGGATTCTTTTCTCATCACACTCATTCACAAACGAGAACTCGCTTCTTCCGTCTAATGCAAGATAGTAAGCACCCGAGCCAGATAGGTCATACACTTGAGCATAGACAAGCAAGCAGTTCATCAGTCAATTCATCTTTCAGTCTCTTTGGGTCGAACTACGGTGTTCTGACTTCCTCATTGCACGAGAGGATACGTAGGCATAACTTAACAGTTATCGAACAAAAGTCTCTGTGTATCCCCCCTCCTTCCAGCCTTATTCTTTAGCCTCATTATCTTGAGCAATTCATTCTCATTCTTTCACTGACACATCATTTATACATGTTACACTTCACACTCTTTTACACTGACACCTGTACATTTTCTTCCAGCCTCCTTATACACAGATTGCACTGACACTACCCCTTTATAGCACAAATCTTTAAGTGTGGATCCCGTCGAGTACGGCGGACAATCTGGGTGCTAATACCTTCCCAGGTTGTAACCAACCCCCTTTCTCAGTCTCTCTGGTTCGCAAACCGTCTTATCCGTCTTTTTCTAGGCTTATGCAGCATTGCCTTTCCTCCGGGATAAAAATGCCTAGCTGGCGACTCTTTTCTTTTCCAGTGAGTTCACGGCTGTGTGTTCTCATTGTCCCTCTCGCCGACCGTTCGCGTCTGTACCATCATCTGACCCGGTGTCACTTGTTGGGAGCGACACCAAGGGACAGCTTTATCAGACGTGTACGGAATAGGACCAGGAGTAGTAATGACCATAGGAGCCACTCTGGCTTCAGCAACAACCTTCACAGGGCCTTCAGCAATAATCCTGATTGGACCCTGATGGGTGATTTTAATAGGTCCCTTTGAAGTGATCTTTACCGGTACTTTAACAACCATGTCAACCTCTTCAGTCTTCTTACCCTTAGTAATATGCTCCACCATACTCTCTACAGAAAGTGGTCTCCTTTCAAACACTATGGTGTAATTATTCATGAGACGTTGAATTCCATCCTTCAACCTCCAACAACAATCTGGATTATACTCACAATAGACACAATCTTCACGACAACCCGGAAAGAACCCATCTTGTACTAACTTCTTCCTGATGACAGACAATGGTGTGATCAACTCCGCAACTGAATGGATATGTAAATCTTCATCAATGGCATTGACAGTCTTCTCGTGATTTGGCATTGGAGCAGTAATCACATTTGGAGTACCCGGAGGATCAAACTCAATCTCTCCAGCCTCAATCATATCCTGAATTTTGTTCTTCAAGACCCAGCAATTATTAGTATCATGTCCCTGACAGTTTGAATGATATGCACATCGTGCATTGGGATTGTACCTGGGAGAGGTAACATTGGGATTCTGAGGAGCTTCTTTCAAAGTAATAAGTTCAGCCTTCAACAAATGTTGCAATGCCTGAGCCATTGACATGTTGATCTTAGTGAACTGTCTTCTAGCCCTCTGTTGGTTGCCCTGTGGCTGTTCTGTTGTTGCAGGAGTTGGATTTGAAATATGAACTGCACTCACAGACTGATGCCTTCTATTACGATCAGGTTGACCATAAACAGCATTGAATTCTTTCTTCCCAATGGGAGGCTTCTTTGCAGTACCTGATGATGAAGTACCCACCTGGATCTTGCCATTCTTTATACCATTTTCCACTCGCTCTCCTGTCATTATCAACTCAGTGAAGCCTGATGATGAGCTTCCAATGAGATGACTGTAAAATGGACCATTCAGCGTACACATGAACATATCAACCAATTCCCGGTCAGTTAAAGGGGGTTGAACTCTTCCAGCTAAATCTCTCCACTTCTGAGCATACTCCTTGAAACTTTCTTTGGCACCCATAGACATGCTTTGCAGCTGCATGCGAGTGGGAGCTAAGTCAGCATTGTATTGATACTGCTTATAGAAAGCTTCAGCAAGATCATTCCAGTCTTTGATGTTGACACTCTCCAATTGATAATACCACTCCAATTGAGCTCCAGATAAGCTCTCTTGGAAAAAATGGATCCACAACTTCTTATCAGCAGTGTGAGGTTGGATTCTTCTGACATAAGACCTTAGATGCAGCTTGGGACAAGAAACCCCATCATAAACAACAAAGGTAGGAACTTTGAAACCAATGGGTATGACAACCCCAGATATCAGACTCAAATCTTCAAAATCCAGCCCAGAAGACTTCTGCAATTCCATAGCATCCATTCTATCCACCAGCATCCTGAATTTGTCTTCATTAGGATCATGGTAGTAATTAGCCTCAGAATCAGAGTCCCCCATAGTGTTGTGGAGACTGCCTCCCTCTTTTTCAGATTCTTCAGATTCATAGTCTTCAACTGGTTCTTTGGTCTTGGCAAGACCTTTGAACCTTCTTCCCATGTTGATCAGGCCACCTGACCTTCTAGTCTTCTTAGTCTTCTTGGCCAGCAGCGTCTTCAATTCATCCTGCCCCTTGGTCAGGTTCAGGATCAGCTCTTGGAACTGTGCATTTTGTGCCTGGAGATCCTTAACTGTTTGTTCAAGAGCCATTGCTGAAACAAACAGCGAGAAGATGAGAAACCTGTGCACAAATAAACCTGTGATGCAATGATATGATGTTTTAATGCGTATGCAATGTTTTCAAGGACCGCAGGATTTAAATTTGCTTAAACAAACAAGAAGGTAAACTTTTATTAGTAATAAGCTTGTTTTGCCTCTTGGGCTTACAAAAAAAATGAAATGAAATAAATACAAAAGATGGGGTTTTAAGTCTCCCATGGAAGTTTCCTCTTTGTGTTGAGGTATGAGTTGAGATTCCGCTCCTCATGAAGTTGCTTTGTTAGTTCCAGGATTCTTTCTTGGCTTGCTTTGTAATGAGCCTCGAAAGTATCCCTTTGCTCCTTCAACTGGATCCAGGATCTCTGTAAGTCTTCCATGTCAGTAGGCATGTCTGGGTGAAGGATGGTATAAGCAGTGTCTCCTTTAGCAACAGGTTCCATGGTAACTGGCCGGATAGCAGGATATGGCTGTCGCTCCCACTAAATGAGGCTAAGTCAGATAGGGTACAGACGTGAACGGTCGGCAAGAGGGACAATGAGAACACACAGCAGTGAACTCACTGGAGATGAAAAGAGTCGCCAGCTAGGCATTTTTATCCCGGAGGAAAGGTAATGCTGCATAGACCTAGAAAGATACGGATAAGACGGTTGCGAACCAGAGAGACTGAGAAAGGGGGTTGGTTACAACCTGGGAAGGTATTAGCACCCAGATTGTCCGTCGTACTCGACGGGATCCACGCTTAAAAGATTTGTGTTTTAAAGGGGTAGTGTCAGTGCAATTTGTGTATAAAAGAGCTGGAAAAGATGTACAGGTGTCAGTGTATAGTGTATAAGTGATATGAAGTATGAAAGTGTCAGTGTAAGAACAAGAATAAGATGCTCATGATAATGAGGCTCAAAGAATAATGCTGGAAGGAGGGGGAATATACAGAGACTTTTGTTCGATAACTGTTAAGTTATGCCTACGTATCCTCTCGTGCAATGAGGAAGTCAGAACACCGTAGTTCGACCCAAAGAGACTGAAAGGTGAATTGACTTGTGAAATGCTTGCTTGTCTATGCTCAAGTGTATGACCTGTCTGGCTCAGGTGCTAACTGTCTTGCATTAGACGGAAGAAGCGAGTTCTCGTTTATGAGTGAATGAGATGAGAAAAGAATCCCGAAGGAGACGATTATTGTTTGTTTTTGAGTTTTCAGTCTTTTATTGCTTTTGAGAGTTTGTCATAAGTTAATGAGCTTAAGCCTAAACCAATGGGTTAGTAAACTCATCACGTCCTCCCTCTGATTAGGGGTAATGAGAATACCTTAAGTGTGAAGTCAGCTTCTCACACTTAATCACCTTTGATGTAGGATTAAGGTCATTAAACTACTTGTGATTATTTAGATGTTTTTGGTGTTTTCGTTTAGTGTTGAGTAATGAGATTAAGCCATAATCAGGGATTAAACAGACCCATTACACCATCCTAATAGAAGGATAATAGATGAGAATGTTTAAGCTGAGGAAAGCTCTTCAACTTAATCCATGATTAGGGATTAAACTCATGACAAAACAAGCCTTTGATTAAGTGTATTTATTTAATGATATGATGATGAAGTGATTTTTATAGTTTGTAAGACAACTTGAGGGGGACTTGTCCATTAACACTAGGGTTAGTCCTTCTTAACCAATTAAGGAAGAATTAGAACCCTAATGCAAGGCCCAAGTTACAAGTGTGATGTCTTGATGATTATTAAGTAAATTGATTAAAGGAGTTAAACACATTAAGGGTTTAACACTTAGGATTAAAGTTATACACTCCATCCTAATAGAAGGATGCAGGCATAAGCTTAACCACAAAGCCTTAAAGCCTTTAGGGTTTATTCCCTGATTATGAGATGAGAAGAGAAGACTCAAGAGAGACACAAAGGTAAAACTAAATGGGGGACTAATCAAAACCCTAATCCTTGACATGCTTGGTTGTTCCTAAGGTTTGTGAGGTTTAACAAAGAAGTCTTCAATGGAACCATCAGGAAGCGGATGAAAAGGAGCCAAGAGAAGCAAAGTAACTTGCTTCATTCAAGAAGTCAAGTCACTTGAAGGAAGAAAGTAAGGAGAAAAAGAATGAACAAGCTCAATCTCAAACACATACACAAATGCAGCAAGGATGCATAAAAGAGATGAGAAGAAAGTATGAGAAGTGAAGGCAAATTCACTTCTCAAATCCACTTACCACCTGAAAAGTTAGAAAAGAAATGCAATGCAATGCAAAATGAAATGAAAAGGCATGATGAGAAACAAAACCAGAAGCATATACATGATGTCAATGATGCTATGGAATGCTACAAACATGTAACAAGACTTGAGAATGATCATACAAGCTTATGGATGCAAATGAAGCAAGTTAGGAAACATGAACATACATGAAAAGTTATGAAGTGCATATGGCATACAACATGGAAAATACATGATGCAATGATCAAACATGCTTTCAACATGTCTTAAGATGTCACATGAATCAAATGGATGCACAAAATGTCATGGCAAGTCAAGGTATGAATGCAAATGCAAGATGGATACATATGGAAGCCCAAATTAGGGTTTATGATCAAAGCATCAAACACAAACCAAAATCAGAAGCAAACATCAATATAAAAAATTGAAAATGCACTCAAAGGACCCCTAATCCTATACTAACTCACTGCCCAAAGGAGAGGTTTCAACTCTTAACCAAACTCAAGATATGATTTTCCTAAGTTTTCTAGGGTTTTAGGGTTCTTTAGCAAGAAAAATGTCAAACAAATGGAAAATGAAAGATCAAATCATGGCCATTTAATCTCATAAACTACATGCCAAACACAATGCAATGCAAAAAGAATCAAGGTCCAACTCTTTAGGGTTAGGCAGAAATGATTTTTGGAAGTTTGGATCAAAATAATGCATCAAAATGATTTTAATTCAAAGAAAAATTCTCAAAATGCATCAAGATCAAAAAAGAAATTTGGTTTGAGGGTTGGACAATGTTTCTAAATGTTTTTAAAGGTTTCGTGAATTTTTTGGTGATTTTTAAATACCTAAAAGTATTTTTAATTAATTAATTCTCATTAATTAATTAAAAAGATACTTTTAAATATTTAAAAATACTTTTTAAATGCAAAAAATGAAAATAAAAATATTTTTGTGTTCTGAAATTAAATGAAAGCTTGTACAAAAAATTTCAGATTTTTTTATGTATTTTTGCTATTTTAAATAAATTGCACAAGTTAAATGGAAAGAAAATAAAATAAAACAAAATAAAATGGAAAGTAATCGGATCCAACGCATGAGATTCAAAGCTGGGGGGAGACCATTGACTTGGCGCGTGAATCAAAGGACAGGATGCATTCTGACTTAATTAGGTTTTACGAATTAATTAAATGGATTTAATTAAACTAATGGTGATTAGGGCTAATGAGGACACATCTGGACCACACAAACGCGCGCCAGGTCAACTAAGTCAGACAATCCAACGCATGAGATTCAAATGCCATTAATGACTGGGATTAGGGCTAAGTACTTTCAGGTGACCGGAGGGGAGCTCCGGTCATCTTCTCCGGCGGGTTGAAAACCCTAGGTCATGATTCAGGCCACTATTCTTCAAATTAAACACAGCAAAATGATTCTCTAACATCCTAGAATACAAATCCACCCTCAAACATCATTTAAGCTCCAAGAATCATGCAAATCGAAGGAAACAAATTTCACGGGTGAAATTTCAGAGCATCAGTACAAACTCATTTTTCACTCATTTTCGATTCTAAGAACATCCCCATGACCAGCAAGACATAAGCTATCAATTTATAACAAAAAATACAAGCTCTGAGAGAAAAAGTTCATGACCATACCTGAGATGGAAGCTTCTATTTCTGGGCTTTCTGGGCTGCTTCTTGGTGCAGACTCACTCCAATGGTTCCCCTGGTGCTAATGGCAAGCTTGGATGGAGCTTAAACAAGCTATTTTGAGAGGTCCAGTTCTGGTGTATCAGAAAATGAAGTCTGTGTGTGTGGTGCTTTAAGCTCTAGCAATGGTTGATTCTGGTTCCTTTTAGGGTGCTTGATTTGTTGGTGAAGAGAAATTGGATGTTTGATGGCTGGAAAATGAGATTCGAAGAGAGGAAGCTCTTTGACAGTTTTTGTGGGGACTGAGTTCTGGCTTGTCTCAAAGGCCAATGTTGTGCTATAACACTCCCACAATGTGTGAATAGGCTGGGGGGCAGGTCAGTAGGGGTGGCTGTTTACTATTCCATGAGTATGGGAGTTTTGGCCAAAAAGTCAATGTGATTGGTACTTGCAGCATGGGCTATGGCAGCAGCAGTTTGAGGTCATGTCTGGCTTCAGCTTGGGTTAGGGACAGCCCTTGGATTGCTTGAGAGTGACTGCAACATATGGATCATGAGCTATGCTAGCTTTTGCAACTTGCCCACTTGTGCTTTCTTGAGATTTTATGCTAAGTACATGAAGCACTTCTTGCTGAATTTTGTAGCATGGAACTTCTTTTAGTCATGGCAATGCATAAAAGTCAGTTGGTAATCACATAGCCCTTTGGAAGATGACTTTGCCAAAAATCCAACTTTTGCATTTGTAATGGAAAAATGACTTAGAGATCTTTGGAAACCAAAGCAAGCAATGCAAAATCCCTTGGGTCAAATCTGTTTTTTAGGTCATGTATGATCATGTGATGAAGCTTTGAAGCCATTTTGAAGTCACTAGAATGCTTGGCACATGATTTTGCAAATTTCTCATTTGGTGCATAACTTGAAATTTAGTGATTTTTGCCAACTTTGACACACCATAACTTTTGATCCAAAATGAATTAGGTCATGTTCTTGTACTTTTTGAAAAGGGAAAGATCTAATCTACAACTTTCATGACCAAAGTTTTTCCATTTGAAGCATTTTTGGATCAAAAAGTAAGGGTTGAAAAAGTTGCATAAAATGACATTTCATTAAAAGTCAACCATGCCCAAAAAAGTCAACTTTGCAAAAACTTCAAATTCTTGAATTTTGTGAACTTCCAACTTCTTCTATGATCAAATAAAGATCATATACACCCAAAATGATGAAGATCACCCCTTGGTTGGGTCATTGGGGGCCTCAGATGCCTTGATTTTGCACTGACTTGTCCAGAAAGTCAACTCTTGATCAGATGACTTCCCCATGGAATTTCTTCATGAAAATTGATATGCATACTACCTATACCATATAGAGACCAATGGAAACAAGAATGACCAAAAAATTTGAGGTTATGGCCTCTGAAACCAAAACCCTAATTTCAGGTCAACTGTGCAGTCAAACTTGGCTCTGCTTCCATACCAATCCCAGTCCTTGTGATTCTTTGGCATTTTTGACTTTGAGAGGATGCAATATGATATAAGAACACACATGGACCCCTTTGAAGTGATTGATGGCCTTTGGAGTGGCTCAAGAAGCTCTTGGATTGCTCAGATCACAAACCCTAGATGCAGATGACTTTGAAACAATGCAGTGAATCAAAAATGTGATATGAGATGCTATGATTGTGTTTATGCATATGAAATGATCACAAGCCAAGATGTGGATGGGTGAGGGCAAATTTGCTTTGTTGGTGATCTACTGGGGAATAGTAAACACGGACGAGTGTTTATATCCAAGAAACAAAAGGTATAAGTGTTTAGGATGTGGTGTATAAATTAGAGATGCGGACGAGCATCCCTAAGACTATGATACGGACGAGTATCAGGTAGAAACAAAAACTGACACGTGTTCAGAGATGATGATACAGACGAGTATCAACGGGTTAACAGTGAACACGGACGAGTGTTGAATCTAAGGGGACCCTCCTGGGGAATAGTAGACATGGACGAGTGTCTATATTCAAGAAGACGTAAGTGTTTGACACAGTGTATGGATTAAAGATGCGAACGAGCATCCTTAAGAGTATGATACGGACGAGTATCATGTAGAAACAAACGCTTGACGCATGCTCTGAGATGATGGTACGGACGAGTACCAACTGGTTAACAAAGAACATGGACCAGTGTCGAATCTGTGGGGATGTAGATGGTGTATACAAGACACGGACGAGTATCTGTATAAGTGACTAGTATGAGTGGTGTATAGATGAGCATTTAACTGCTGGGGAGAGTGACACGGACGAGTGTCAAAAGATGAAGAGTATAATATAAACAAGTATCTAGTATACAAGGTGTTTATGTTACTGTGCTGGGGAAAATGACATGGACGGATGTCAAGGGAATATAAATATACAAGTATTTGTGAGTGCAAAGAGAGTGTCTTTGGCTTTCTGCTGGGGATGTGACACGGACGGGTGTCAAAGGGAGTATATATTGGTGTTTGTGAATATGAGGCAACTGCTTTTGCTGGGGACTCTGGGGGGAAAGTTTTCTGTATACTGATGGATTTTATTATTCACGAGTGTTTGATTCAAAACATGGCTTATGATTATGCTATGTGTTTGATTTTTGCCGTAATGCTCCGTTCTTAAGACGGAATGCTACGCTTTGTTTGGTGAATATGATGCGAATGCTATGATCAATGCAAAGATACCAAACTGGGATTCGGATCCCGTTGCTGTGAAGATCTCTGGCCGATCTTCTTGAAATGGACATCCCAGCTGGGGATGAGATCATTGATAGATCTGATGAGATGCATCTGCTTGGGGAAATGGGTCAGTGATAGACCTATTCCAGTAAATGAGGGACCCAGCTGGGGTTTGTAGAAGCTTTCTTCACTCTGTTGTGATTCCTTCATGTGTTGCTCTTCTGGATAGAGGCTGAGGCTCTGTAGGGATAGTGGTTCCCTGGCTTCTGTACTTAGCTGAGGGAGAATGCTTGGTACCTCGGCTGGGAGGAAAACACCTTGGGTGCTAAGACTGAGTGTTGATTTGTCAGCTTGCTGGGATGAAGCTTTTATGCCTCGAGTTGCGTTTCGGATTCCCGTAATCCTGCAAAGAAACGTACAAGTGATCCCGAGGTATCCCTTACCGGATTCCGTTATAGGAGTTAGACACTTTCAAGAGTAAGTATATTCCTTGTGAGCATGTGTTTTTATTTTTGAAGAAAAACATCCGTACTTATGCAATTAGATTCTTTTAGAGACATCAGACATTTTTGCAAATAAAAGTAAACTGTATGAGACGAGACATGACTGAAAATCTGATTTTATTAACTCAAATGCCCTGAATTGGCAAGATACAGTCAAAGAAACGTATCTCCTAAAATGAGGAAATTGTTACAAATTGAGAAACAAAATGCTGGCAATGTTGATGACGCTTCAAGGAGCTTCCTCTTTTGCTTATGACTCGTATGACTTTTGACGTTCTTCTCGTCTTGCTTTCTGAAGAAGGTTGATTCTGATTGAAGCTTGATCCCTTCGAAGCTTACCAAGTTGTGAGTGCTACAGACGAATTCAGAGTGCAGTTGTTCGCTTATTCCCTTATTTTGCATGGACCGCCCTTTCGGGTTTTCAATCCATCGGGATACCCATTTTTGCCTGAGTTGTCCAAAGCGGCTTTTCAACTCAGCGGGTGTACATTTTTGTTTATTTTTCCCTTATTTTTGCCCGAGTCTTTTATTCTGTTTTTGACTCGCCGGGATGCCCCATTTTTGCCTGGACTTACATTCTGTTTTTGTGTCCAGCGGGTCATTTTATGCGAAGTATTTTTTAACTGCGTCTAAATTCACAGGGGATGGGAAAACTTCACCATCCATGGTGCTGAGCATCAGTGCTCCACCAGAGAAAACTTTCTTTACCACGAATGGTCCTTCATAGTTCGGAGTCCATTTGCCCCTGTGGTCTGTATGCGGAGGGAGGATTCTTTTCAGCACAAGATCTCCCACTTGGTACTCTCGGTGCCTGACTTTCTGATCGAAGGCTCTCTTCATTCTTTTCTGATATAACTGCCCGTGACAGATTGCAGCCAATCTTTTCTCTTCAATCAGACTCAGTTGTTCGTATCGGGACCGGACCCACTCTGCTTCGTTTAGCTTAACATCCATCAGTACCCGTAGGGAGGGTAATTCAACTTCAACAGGTAGGACTGCTTCCATACCATACACAAGCTGATACGGTGTTGCCCCAGTGGATGTTCTGATTGACGTGCGGTACCCATGCAAGGCAAATGGTAGCATCTCATGCCAGTCCTTATAAGTGACTACCATCTTCTGCACAATCTTCTTGATATTCTTATTAGCTGCCTCAACAGCGCCATTCATCTTTGGTCTGTAAGGAGAAGAATTGTGATGTTGGATTTTGAAGTCCCGGCATAACTCTGCCATCATTTTGTTGTTCAAGTTGGAACCATTATCAGTAATGATTCGCTCGGGCACTCCATATCGACAGATGATATCTCTCTTCAGAAATCTGGCTACCACTTGCCTTGTAACGTTGGCATATGAAGCTGCTTCAACCCACTTGGTGAAATAATCAATGGCGACCAGGATGAATCTGTGGCCATTTGAAGCATTCGGTTCAATCTTGCCGATCATGTCAATGCCCCACATAGCAAAGGGTCAGGGTGAAGACATCACATTCAAAGGATTGGGAGGCACATGCACCTTATCCGCATAAATCTGGCATTTATGGCATTTTCTGGCATGGGCACAACAGTCTGTATCCATTGTGATCCAGTAATAACCTGATCTCAACAGTTTCTTAGCCATGGCATGCCCTCCAGCATGGGTACCAAAAGATCCTTCGTGCACTTCATGCATCAACAAATCTGCTTCCGTCTTGTCAACACATCTGAGGAGTACCATATCAAAATTCCTTTTGTATAAAGACCCATCAGTGTTCAGAAAGAAACTACCAGCAAGCCTTCTCAAAGTCTTCTTATCATTGGAAGATGCCCCAGGTGGGTATGTTTGATCCTCCAAGAAGCATTTAATGTCGTGGAACCAAGGCTTATCGTCTTTGACAACATCTGCTGCAAATACATATGCTGGTCTGTCAAGTCTGGACACTGAAATCTGAGGTACAAAGTTGGCAGCTTGAACTTTGATCATAGACGAAATGGTAGCCAGCGCATCTGCAAACTGATTCTCGTCCCGAGGGATATACTCAAGTTTGACCGTTGTAAAGAAAGTCAGTAACCTCCTTGTATAATCCCTGTAAGGTATCAGATGATCCTGGTGGGTGTACCATTTTCCGTTGGTTTGATTAACTAGCAGAGCTGAATCCCCGAATACAGTTAAAGTCTTGATCCTGAGGTCAATGGCTTCCTCAAGACCCATAATGCAAGCTTCGTATTCAGCTTCGTTGTTAGTGCAGTTGAAGGTGAGTTTTGCCGAGAAAGGCATGTGAACTCCTTTAGGTGTGACAAGTACTGCACCAACACCACGACCATTCATGTTAACAGCCCCATCAAACATCATAGTCCATTCCTCTTTTGGGTCAAGCCCTTCAGTGTGAACAGGCTCTTCATGATCTTTTGCTTTTATGAACATGATGTCTTCATCTGGGAAGTCAAATCTCATAGGCTGGTAATCATCAATTGGTTGCTCAGCAAGATATTCAGACAATACACTGCCCTTGATGGCTTTCTGAGAGGTGTATTGGATATCATATTCTGTGAGAATCATCTGCCATCTTGCAACCCGTCCGGTAAGAGCTGGCTTCTCGAAAATGTACTTAACTGGGTCCATTTTTGAGATCAATAAGGTAGTGTGGGTCAACATATACTGTCTCAGTCGGCGAGCAGCCCACGCTAAAGCACATCAAGTTTTCTCGAGCAGTGAATAACGTTGTTCACAGTCGGTAAACTTTTTGCTCAGGTAGTATATTCCATACTCTTTTCGACCAGACTCGTCATGTTGGCCCAGCACACACCCCATTGATTCTTCTAATACTGTCAAGTACATTATCAGAGGTCTTCCTTCAACTAGAGGCATAAGGATCGGAGGTTCCTGCAGGTATTCTTTGATCTTGTCAAAAGCCCTCTGGCAGTCTTCGTTCCACCTGACCGTCTGTTCTTTCCTTAGCAGCTTGAACAGGGGTTCACAGGTTGCTGTAAGGTGAGATATGAACCGTGAAATGTAGTTCAATCGTCCTAAGAACCCCCGAACTTCTTTTTCAGACTTTGGTGCAGGCATTTCTTGAATGGCTTTGACTTTATCAGGGTCAACCTCAATCCCTTTCTCGCTTACAATAAATCCCAGCAGCTTACCAGATCGCACCCCAAATGTGCACTTGTTAGGGTTCAACTTCAGTTGATACTTCCTCAGACGCTTGAATAGCTTCAGCAGATTTACCAGGTGATCTTCCTCTGTAAGGGACTTGGCAATCATGTCATCCACATAACACTCGATTTCCTTATGGATCATATCATGGAACAATGTTACCATAGCCCGTTGATATGTTGCACCAGCGTTCTTCAATCCGAATGGCATCACTTTGTAACAGAAAGTGCCCCAGGGTGTGATGAAGGTTGTCTTCTCCATGTCTTCAGGTGACATTTTAATCTGATTGTATCCCGAAAATCCGTCCATGAAGGAGAATACCGAGAACTGAGCCGTGTTATCGACCAAAACATCAATGTGAGGTAATGGGAAGTCGTCCTTCGGGCTGGCTCTGTTCAGGTCCCGGTAATCAACACACATTCTTACTTTGCCGTCTTTCTTAGGCACAGGTACTATGTTAGCGACCCACGGCGGATAGCTAGTTACAGCAAGGAACCCGGCGTCCCACTGCTTTTGTACCTCTTCTTTGATTTTCATTGCCATGTCTGGGCGAGTACGGCGTAGTTTCTGTTTAACCGGCGGGCATTCTTCTTTTAAAGGTAGCTTGTGCATAACAATGTCGGTGTCCAACCCTGGCATATCTTGGTAAGACCAAGCAAACACATCCACATATTCTTGAAGCAGGTCAATCAGTTGTCTCTTTACCGAGTCTTGTAAGCAGGCCCCGATCTTAACTTCTTTCACGTCTTCTTCCGTACCAAGATTAACCGTCTCAACCTCCTCCTGATGAGGGGTGATAACCTTCTCCTCTTGTCTTAACAACCTGGCTAGCTCTTCAGGTAGCTCGTAATCTTCTTCAACCCCTTCATCAACTTGATTGATTGGATTGTCAAAGTCATACGAAGTCATAGCAGTGTCGTTGTCGGTGCAGTCTGGAGGGCACTCTCTGCAAGGGTTCAGTTTGTTCATTTTAGTGATTGATTTTAATCTTGCTTAGAAAAGTGAAATAAAGTTGTCATTTTGAAAACATCGCCATTTATTTTTTTGTACAAAAAGAAAAATGGAAAAACAGTGAGTGGAAAAGAAGAAGACTCGTTTTCAAAAAGATGTCTGATGTTTCATTGATTAATCTTGTTGCACAAAAAGTACAGATGGCCCGATTACAAAATGAGTCTTGTCATCTTGGGCAAGATGCAAGACTTGATGCATGCTATAAAAATACAGGAAATAATAATTACTCTGCATGAGTAACTCTTATAATTTCCTGGGAAGACCAGTTTGAGATACTGCTCCCCGGGATCCTTGGACGTATCCAGCTTTCCAGGTTGCGCTCATCCTCCGACTCGTCTTCCAGATTGTTGATAGTATTAGGGGTAAGCATCCCCCCACTGACAAAACCAGGCTTCTCAGCAGCCTCTGCTTGATTTTGTTGAGTTGGTCTGTAACCCAACCTAAATTTGTCCTTCTTCTCCTCCACAGATAAAACCTTGCCCCAGCTTTGGGCAGTTCCTTCTTCAACAACCTTCCGGGCTTGTTGATAAGATGACATGGAGATTCCAGGTACAGCAGACGCTTCATTCACATTCAGGGCCTCAAACCCTTGACTCATCGTTTCATGGATCTCCCCATCCATCTCAATATATTTATAAGTAGCCAGATGGCTAACAAATATATCCTCCTCTCCACAGATAGTAACGACTTGACCTTCCCACTCGAATTTTAACTTCTGGTGAAGGGTTGAGGTCACGGCGCCAGCGGCGTGAATCCATGGTCTACCCAATAAACAGCTGTAGGCGGGCTGTATATCCATCACGTAGAAGGTCGTTTTGAAAGTTTGTGGGCCAATCGTTATAGGCAACTCAATTTCTCCCAGAACTGATCTCTTAGAGCCGTCAAAGGCTCTCACTACCAAGTTACTGGGACGCAATGCCAATCCTTCATATTCCAGCTTCACAAGGGCCTTTTTGGGTAAGACATTGAGGGATGACCCTGTGTCTACCAGCACATGGGAAAGAACTGCACCCTTACATTCCATGGTAATGTGCAAGGCCTTGTTATGATTGCGACCTTCCGTAGTCAAATCAGTGTTGGTGAACCCTAGCCCATTACTAGCATTGACATTTCCAACTACAGCTTCTAGCTGATTGACTGTGATCTCTTCCGGCACATAAGCAGCGTGCAAGACTTTTAGAAGTGCATTCCGATGAGCCTCGGAGCACATTAACAGTGATAGAATGGAGATCTTGGAAGGGGTCTGATGAAGCTGGTCCACTACTCTGTAATCACTCTTTTTGATGATTCTCATGAATTCATCAACTTCTTGATCGAAAGGGGTTTTCAAAGCTTCTTTGACAACTTGTTCTTCTTGCACCAAGCTTTTCCCTTTTGCCTTGGCAGCAGCTTCTGCTTCTGCAGTGGGTCTCTGAATTTGTGGAGCAAAGAGACGTCCGCTTCGAGTGAAGCCTCCGCCTCCTCCCACATTATCTATTTGTGGTGCAGAGGTTGATGATTCAAGAGTGATCTTCTGTCCTTCGCAGTATAAATCGGAGCCGTAATGCCAAGGGATGGCTTTACTGCTTTCATAAGGTCCAGGTACTGTGATAGTGACTGGACTGATGGCAGCTGCAGAAGGGACTGTGATAGTCTGTGGATCATAATATATTGTGACTGGTGCTCTGGTAGGAGTGGTATTTTGTGAGTTGTAGGCGGAATCATTTTCAGGCTCATAATAAATTGTAACTGTTGAGACATCTTCATTGTTTGCTGCTGATGTTGTAGGAGACATTGTTGGAAGGATGGGTGTTGTTGTTGTAGGAGAATCAAGATGAAGTGGTGCTGAAGTTGTAGGAGGAATGTTTGCTGATATCTGGTCAGTTGAAATGACAGATGAAGCATTTGTTGATGAAGCTGAAGAGTTGTCTGGAACAATGGTTGTTGCAGTTGTAGGAGATACTGGAATTGTGGCTGATGAGATTGCTGGATTTGTAGGAATTGATGTTGTAATCTGAAGCACGCCACTCTGGATGAGACCATCTATGCCATCCCTCAGGTTATCACAACCATTCACTGAAATGTTGCAGTAGGCACACCCTAGCTCACATCCTGGGAACATTTGACATTCGAGGAGTTGAGCTTTAATCTCTACCAACGGTGTCCGAATCTGACCCACACTGGTTATCAAATAAGACGGCTTGTCTTCTTCAATAGCATTGATTCTGGGACCTCCGTGGTTTGGCATAGGGTTTTTGTTAACATTCGGTGGTGGTGCAAAGTTTAGAGCCTTGGAGTCTACCAAGTCTTGTTCCTTCATGTGTAAAGCTCTGCACTTTTCTGTACTGTGGCCAGGTGCGTTGGAATGGAATGCACATCTGGCGTTGATGTCGTAGTTTCTGGGTAGACTGTTAGGATCCGGAGGGGCCAATGTCCTTAGCTCAACTAGGTTGAGTTTCAAGAGTTGTGGCAGTAATGTGGCATAGAGCATAGGGATCGGATCGATCACTCTATTAGCCTGAGATGGCCTCTGCTGATATGGCCTTTGCTGACTGTTGTTGTTGTTGTTGTTGGCATTGTTGTAATTTCTTGGGGGATACTGAGTTTGTTGATGGTACTGGGGTTGTTGTTGATAATTTTGTTGCGGTGGTTGATAAGCTGGTTGTGGGTGAGGTGGAGCGGGAATGGTGACTGCTGCCACAGACCTATGAACATATTGGGGCCTGCCCCTGTTGGTGTGGATAGCATTGGTCTCACCAGTTCTTCTTGGGCCTACAAAAGGCTTTCTTGGGTTACTGGATGAGCTGGCACCATTGTCAGAAATCTTGCCCATTTTTAACAGGCTCTCAATTCTCTCCCCGGCTATGACAACATCTGCAAAGCTGGTTGAAGAGAAGGCAGCTAGCCTGTCAATGTATGTTCCTTGGAGGGTGTTCATAAACATATCCGCCATCTCCCTCTCTGACATAGGTGGCTGAACAGCAGCAGCCAATTGCCTCCACCTTTGAGCATACTCTCGGAAGCTTTCCCTGGATGACTGTGACATTCCCATCAGGAGGGTCCTGTTGGGAGCCATATCCAGATTATACTGGTACTGTCTGATAAAGGCCTCTGCCAGGTCCTTCCAGCACCTAATGGTTGCTCTTGTCAAGTGGGAGTACCATTCCCTTGAAGCCCCTGTCAAGCTATCCTCAAAATAAAACATCCAAAGCTTCTCGTCCATGGTATAGGCCTTCAGCCTCCCCAGAAATGATTGTAAATGGGTCCGGGGGCATGAAGTCCCGTTGTATTTTTCAAAACATGGAGGCTTAAACTTGTGGGGAATCCTGACCCCGTCTACCAAGCCCATGTCCATAACGTCAAATCCCAAAGAGTTTTGAGACTCTAAGGATCTTAATTTCTCAGCTATCTCATCCAGCCTTCTATCATAAGCTTCCTCCCCAGCTCCCATCACTGTGAACTGATCTTCCTGGGGGTCTTCCTGCAGTACTCTTCCTGCTGTGGCAGTCCCTGGTATATTGACAGGGATGTTGACCTCTGGGTGAAGGTGGGGTCCAAAGACTGGGGGATTGACATGAGGTTGGACTCTCTCATTGTTGCTTGTCCCAGCAGTCCCTGGATTATGGTCTTCCTGATTCCTCCCTTCTACCAGCGCTCTCAACCTCTCCTGGCTTTGAGCCATATTGTTCATCACCTCCATAAATTGTGTCATCTGAGTTCTCATTTCCAACCTCTCGTTGGTCATTTGATTCCTGACCTCTGTAAGGTCCTACTGTACCTGATCCATCTGTATTCCCGGAAGGTTGTTTCGGGTTGGATATCTATGTGGACGGTTGAGTGGGAACCCTCGTCGTCGAGCAATAATTCCTGAGATCACAACAGAGTTAGTTTAATCAAATAATCAAAACCTACAAAACAAAGTAAAAGGTTAGTATGCAATGCAGTATGTTTATTTGTTCCCAAGGTATCCGGCTTGGCACTTGGTTTTGACCCTTCCAGAACCTTGAAGATGCTGTTAATGTTGCTTTGAAAGAAACTCAGATAGAGCAAACTGATACATACATTAAAAAGTAAATGATACATAGTTTGTTTCTTTTACAGTACATGCCCTCCGAGGGGTCAAAAATACAACATAAGAAAATAAAAGTACAATGAAATGAAAGCAACAACAAGCAAAAGGTCAGACTCCAAGACCAAATTCATCCTCCTGAACTTCCTTGAGAAGTGCTTCAGTCACCGGATCAGCTGGGCGCTCTGTAAGATTCCTGATAAGGAGATTCCTTGTAGCAATAGCTGCAGTTAGTTTCTTGTGCTGACTCTGGTCCTTTGTCCTCTTTACACCGGCTCTGATCTTCAACTCTGAGATTTCCCTCTGGGCTGCTGCCAGGGCTTCCTGTTGTTCTTTTGCACTAGCTTCCATCTGCTCCATCTTATCCTGAGTCCTCTTATCCTCCAGAGTACGAGCTTCGGTGATTCTGACCGACCTAGCCTGGCTCTCTTTCAGATACAAGTCAGTCCTGGCCTTTTGGAACTGAGCTTCCTTGCAGGCATTCTTCAAGATCTGTTCTCCAGCCCTAGACTTCTTAATGTAATCCTCAGACTTCTCAATTCTAGCCAAATGCTCCACTTTCAGCTTCTCCAGCCTTTCAATATCCAACCTACCATCACTCCTCTCCCAGAGGGTCTTCTGTAAAGCCTGAGTCAACTTCTCATTTCTCTCTTTCAATTTCTCAAACTCCTCTAAACTGACAGTTGCTGGAGGTGGTGCTGAGGATGGTCTAGGCATATCTTCAACAGTGAAGGGCATTCCTGTAATTTGAGCTCTGGTGTAGGACCACTCATAGTATTGGGCTGATGCCACATTGTTGCACTTTCCCAGGATGGTTACCCCCTTAGTCTGAACATGGTCCCAGGCCCAAGCTGCTTGCCTGACAACAGCCAAGTTAGGCTTGATCTCACAATAAAGGGTCTCAGTCAGATCCTGTGCCCTAGGAGGATGGACTAATGCATAGCCCAGCTGTCTTTTGAATAGCAGGGGATTATAATTGATGCACCCTTTCACTCCAATCAGAGGCACATTGGGAAATTGCCCACAGCTTGTAATGATGTCCCTGCCTTTAGTACTCTGAGTACACCATCTGATATCATCTGAGGTTAGAGCAACAAGCCTCCTAGCCCAGTTTTTCTGCTGGTGAGGGTTCAAGAATGCATCAGTCTTTGGCAGATGCTTGAGCAGCCAAGTATGGAACAAAGGAGCACAACATCTCACTAGTCTTCCCCTTTGCTTTTCATTCCTTTGATGGACAGAGTAATAAAGATCTCCCAGTAAGGTGGGTACTGGGTTTCTCAGGATGAAAAGATGGATTGCACTCTTGCTAACAAACCTAGGCTCATCTGCAAAAAGTATGACCCCGTATATGCTGAGGGCCAACAAAGCACAGACTGCCTTCCACTCCCCCAGGGAGGCCTTCAGACTGGCTTGAGAAGTCAAGAAATCCAGATGAAAACCAGAGATTCCAGCTTTAGATGTCAAATTCTGCCCAATCAGAACTGGTTCCAGATGCAAAGCTCTTGCTATCTCCTCATTACTTGGGAAAGTCATCTCAGGATTGAAGGGGATCCCACCCCTGATGGGTACACCAACCAATGATGAGTATTCCTCCAACAATGGTCCCAGCTGGAAATTCTGAAATGTGAAGCATCTTAGAGGAGGATCATAGAACTGTAGGCAAGTATGAATCAGGCTCCTCTGTGAAGGGTCCAAATCCATAACCACATCAAGTATGCCTCCATAGTGTTCTCTGAAATGTGGTATATGGTCTGGAGTAATCAAGGTCTGAATCCTCCTGATGCTAGCTAACTCAGGTTCAAAGAAGTGATAGGAGATGTTACTCTTCTTAGGTGCCATGTTGCTGAAGACTGGGTGCTGATGATGATGACTGAGGACAACACTGAAGATGGGACACTGACAGGAAGAGACTGATGATGCAGGTAGCAGATAGCTGAAGCAAGTGTTGATAGGTCTAAGCTGATGATGGGGTCAAAACCAAGCCAAAATGATAGGATGGATACCCTGAAAAACAAATAAACACATGTTAAAATGATGCAATGAGGATGTATGCAAATGATATGCAAGGGTTTGTGACCGAGCTGGATCTGATCAAGTGCTCTGATGTAAGTCCATGTGTGTCAAGAAAACCAGATGGAGGTCTATAAGTCCAGTAACCAAGGTGGGGGACTCAAATAAAGAGTCACATATCCAGGGTTTAGAATCACAAGAACTGTTCCAACATGGAGTACTCTTAACAAAACAAAGTAACAGGGTATGCTGAGGTCAAGGGTACCTGCAAACCTGTAAACAACCCATCCCCCTCACAGGTGGTGTTCTAAAACAAGGATCCTCAGACTTGGATCAGTTATGAGAAGTGTAAACACTTCTAACCCGGAGGTACAGTGTTTACAATAACCATAAAAGTTCCTCCTCTAATTCACCTCAGTTTCTGAAGGTCAATACTAAAGGTCATCCAGACTTAGCAGGCTTCCCAGATAGCCCTAGTATTGCAGGAAATCTGCAACACAGAGTTCTCAAGAAGAAACCCATATCTGAACCGTGTTTCATATTCCCGCACCAGACCGAGATGGAATGGGAAAGAATATGAACCACTCTAGCCTAGGTGTCACTCAGGTCCCAGGTATAGGACCTTAACTCTCAATAGAACCCCACCCACCAAAGCAAAACCAGATCCAGCCAGACAGCATGACAGTATGATATATGTAAAGCTATAAATAAAGCAAATAAACAACTGTGTATAAAGCAGTAAAATAAAACAAATATACAAACACAAGTAGCACATAACACCCCAGTAAACACAAATCAATCAAGCGCTAGGAGGAACCCACAAAAAGAACCAGAAGCCCTGGTTGCAGTATAAGGGTCTCCCCAGCAGAGTCGCCAAGCTGTCGCTCCCACTAAATGAGGCTAAGTCAGATAGGGTACAGACGCGAACGGTCGGCAAGAGGGACAATGCGAACACACAGCAGTGAACTCACTGGAGATGAAAAGAGTCGCCAGCTAGGCATTTTTATCCCGGAGGAAAGGTAATGCTGCATAGACCTAGAAAGATACGGATAAGACGGTTGCGAACCAGAGAGACTGAGAAAGGGGGTTGGTTACAACCTGGGAAGGTATTAGCACCCAGATTGTCCGTCGTACTCGACGGGATCCACGCTTAAAAGATTTGTGTTTTAAAGGGGTAGTGTCAGTGCAATTTGTGTATAAAAGAGCTGGAAAAGATGTACAGGTGTCAGTGTATAGTGTATAAGTGATATGAAGTATGAAAGTGTCAGTGTAAGAACAAGAATAAGATGCTCATGATAATGAGGCTCAAAGAATAATGCTGGAAGGAGGGGGAATATACAGAGACTTTTGTTCGATAACTGTTAAGTTATGCCTACGTATCCTCTCGTGCAATGAGGAAGTCAGAACACCGTAGTTCGACCCAAAGAGACTGAAAGGTGAATTGACTTGTGAAATGCTTGCTTGTCTATGCTCAAGTGTATGACCTGTCTGGCTCAGGTGCTAACTGTCTTGCATTAGACGGAAGAAGCGAGTTCTCGTTTATGAGTGAATGAGATGAGAAAAGAATCCCGAAGGAGACGATTATTGTTTGTTTTTGAGTTTTCAGTCTTTTATTGCTTTTGAGAGTTTGTCATAAGTTAATGAGCTTAAGCCTAAACCAATGGGTTAGTAAACTCATCACATCCTCCCTCTGATTAGGGGTAATGAGAATACCTTAAGTGTGAAGTCAGCTTCTCACACTTAATCACCTTTGATGTAGGATTAAGGTCATTAACCTACTTGTGATTATTTAGATGTTTTTGGTGTTTTCGTTTAGTGTTGAGTAATGAGATTAAGCCATAATCAGGGATTAAACAGACCCATTACACCATCCTAATAGAAGGATAATAGATGAGAATGTTTAAGCTGAGGAAAGCTCCTCAACTTAATCCATGATTAGGGATTAAACTCATGACAAAACAAGCCTTTGATTAAGTGGATTTATTTAATGATATGATGATGAAGTGATTTTTATGGTTTGTAAGACAACTTGAGGGGGACTTGTCCATTAACACTAGGGTTAGTCCTTCTTAACCAATTAAGGAAGAATTAGAACCCTAATGCAAGGCCCAAGTTACAAGTGTGATGTCTTGATGATTATTAAGTGAATTGATTAAAGGAGTTAAACACATTAAGAGTTTAACACTTAGGATTAAAGTTATACACTCCATCCTAATAGAAGGATGCAGGCATAAGCTTAACCACAAAGCCTTAAAGCCTTTGGGGTTTATTCCCTGATTATGAGATGAGAAGAGAAGACTCAAGAGAGACACAAAGGTAAAACTAAATGGGGGACTAATCAAAACCCTAATCCTTGACATGCTTGGTTGTTCCTAAGGTTTGTGAGGTTTAACAAAGAAGTCTTCAATGGAACCATCAGGAAGCGGATGAAAAGGAGCCAAGAGAAGCAAAGTAACTTGCTTCATTCAAGAAGTCAAGTCACTTGAAGGAAGAAAGTAAGGAGAAAAAGAATGAACAAGCTCAATCTCAAACACATACACAAATGCAGCAAGGATGCATAAAAGATATGAGAAGAAAGTATGAGAAGTGAAGGCAAATTCACTTCTCAAATCCACTTACCACCTGAAAAGTTAGAAAAGAAATGCAATGCAATGCAAAATGAAATGAAAAGGCATGATGAGAAACAAAACCAGAAGCATATACATGATGTCAATGATGCTATGGAATGCTACAAACATGTAACAAGACTTGAGAATGATCATACAAGCTTATGGATGCAAATGAAGCAAGTTAGGAAACATGAACATACATGAAAAGTTATGAAGTGCATATGGCATACAACATGGCAAATACATGATGCAATGATCAAACATGCTTTCAACATGTCTTAAGATGTCACATGAATCAAATGGATGCACAAAATGTCATGGCAAGTCAAGGTATGAATGCAAATGCAAGATGGATACATATGGAAGCCCAAATTAGGGTTTATGATCAAAGCATCAAACACAAACCAAAATCAGAAGCAAACATCAATATAAAAAATTGAAAATGCACTCAAAGGACCCCTAATCCTATACTAACTCACTGCCCAAAGGAGAGGTTTCAACTCTTAACCAAACTCAAGATATGATTTTCCTAAGTTTTCTAGGGTTTTAGGGTTCTTTAGCAAGAAAAATGTCAAACAAATGGAAAATGAAAGATCAAATCATGGCCATTTAATCTCATAAACTACATGCCAAACACAATGCAATGCAAAAAGAATCAAGGTCCAACTCTTTAGGGTTAGGCAGAAATGATTTTTGGAAGTTTGGATCAAAATAATGCATCAAAATGATTTTAATTCAAAGAAAAATTCTCAAAATGCATCAAGATCAAAAAAGAAATTTGGTTTGAGGGTTGGACAATGTTTCTAAATGTTTTTAAAGGTTTCATGAATTTTTTGGTGATTTTTAAATACCTAAAAGTATTTTTAATTAATTAATTCTCATTAATTAATTAAAAAGAAACTTTTAAATATTTAAAAATACTTTTTAAATGCAAAAAATGAAAATAAAAATATTTTTGTGTTCTGAAATTAAATGAAAGCTTGTACAAAAAATTTCAGATTTTTTTATGTATTTTTGCTATTTTAAATAAATTGTACAAGTTAAATGGAAAGAAAATAAAATAAAACAAAATAAAATGGAAAGTAATCGGATCCAACGCATGAGATTCAAAGCTGGAGGGAGACCATTGACTTGGCGCGTGAATCAAAGGACAGGATGCATTCTGACTTAATTAGGTTTTACGAATTAATTAAATGGATTTAATTAAACTAATGGTGATTAGGGCTAATGAGGACACATCTGGACCACACAAACGCGCGCCAGGTCAACTAAGTCAGACAATCCAACGCATGAGATTCAAATGCCATTAATGACTGGGATTAGGGCTAAGTACTTTCAGGTTACCGGAGGGGAGCTCCGGTCATCTTCTCCGGCGGGTTGAAAACCCTAGGTCATGATTCAGGCCACTATTCTTCAAATTAAACACAGCAAAATGATTCTCTAACATCCTAGAATACAAATCCACCCTCAAACATCATTTAAGCTCCAAGAATCATGCAAATCGAAGGAAACAAATTTCACGGGTGAAATTTCAGAGCATCAGTACAAACTCATTTTTCACTCATTTTCGATTCTAAGAACATCCCCATGACCAGCAAGACATAAGCTATCAATTTATAACAAAAAATACAAGCTCTGAGAGAAAAAGTTCATGACCATACCTGAGATGGAAGCTTCTATTTCTGGGCTTTCTGGGCTGCTTCTTGGTGCAGACTCACTCCAATGGTTCCCCTGGTGCTAATGGCAAGCTTGGATGGAGCTTAAACAAGCTATTTTGAGAGGTCCAGTTCTGGTGTATCAGAAAATGAAGTCTGTGTGTGTGGTGCTTTAAGCTCTAGCAATGGTTGATTCTAGTTCCTTTTAGGGTGCTTGATTTGTTGGTGAAGAGAAATTGGATGTTTGATGACTGGAAAATGAGATTCGAAGAGAGGAAGCTCTTTGACAGTTTTTGTGGGGACTGAGTTCTGGCTTGTCTCAAAGGCCAATGCTGTGCTATAACACTCCCACAATGTGTGAATAGGCTGGGGGGCAGGTCAGTAGGGGTGGCTGTTTACTATTCCATGAGTATGGGAGTTTTGGCCAAAAAGTCAATGTGATTGGTACTTGCAGCATGGGCTATGGCAGCAGCAGTTTGAGGTCATGTCTGGCTTCAGCTTGGGTTAGGGACAGCCCTTGGATTGCTTGAGAGTGACTGCAACATATGGATCATGAGCTATGCTAGCTTTTGCAACTTGCCCACTTGTGCTTTCTTGAGATTTTATGCTAAGTACATGAAGCACTTCTTGCTGAATTTTGTAGCATGGAACTTCTTTTAGTCATGGCAATGCATAAAAGTCAGTTGGTAATCACATAGCCCTTTGGAAGATGACTTTGCCAAAAATCCAACTTTTGCATTTGTAATGGAAAAATGACTTAGAGATCTTTGGAAACCAAAGCAAGCAATGCAAAATCCCTTGGGCCAAATCTGTTTTTTAGGTCATGTATGATCATGTGATGAAGCTTTGAAGCCATTTTGAAGTCACTAGAATGCTTGGCACATGATTTTGCAAATTTCTCATTTGGTGCATAACTTGAAATTTAGTGATTTTTGCCAACTTTGACACACCATAACTTTTGATCCAAAATGAATTAGGTCATGTTCTTGTACTTTTTGAAAAGGGAAAGATCTAATCTACAACTTTCATGACCAAAGTTTTTCCATTTGAAGCATTTTTGGATCAAAAAGTAAGGGTTGAAAAAGTTGCATAAAATGACATTTCATTAAAAGTCAACCATGCCCAAAAAAGTCAACTTTGCAAAAACTTCAAATTCTTGAATTTTGTGAACTTCCAACTTCTTCTATGATCAAATAAAGATCATATACACCCAAAATGATGAAGATCACCCCTTGGTTGGGTCATTGGGGGCCTCAGATGCCTTGATTTTGCACTGACTTGTCCAGAAAGTCAACTCTTGATCAGATGACTTCCCCATGGAATTTCTTCATGAAAATTGATATGCATACTACCTATACCATATAGAGACCAATGGAAACAAGAATGACCAAAAAATTTGAGGTTATGGCCTCTGAAACCAAAACCCTAATTTCAGGTCAACTGTGCAGTCAAACTTGGCTCTGCTTCCATACCAATCCCAGTCCTTGTGATTCTTTGGCATTTTTGACTTTGAGAGGATGCAATATGATATAAGAACACACATGGACCCCTTTGAAGTGATTGATGGCCTTTGGAGTGGCTCAAGAAGCTCTTGGATTGCTCAGATCACAAACCCTAGATGCAGATGACTTTGAAACAATGCAGTGAATCAAAAATGTGATATGAGATGCTATGATTGTGTTTATGCATATGAAATGATCACAAGCCAAGATGTGGATGGGTGAGGGCAAATTTGGGGTGTTTACAATGGCATCATGAGAGTCTGAGCACGAGATCGCACCCATCTGAGGTAAGCTTCCATAGGAATAGTGTACTTAGGCTCCAGTGTCTTGCTGTCAACCCTGTTTACTTTTACCCATGCTCGTATGAATCTCTGACGGTAACCTTGAAGATCATTGTCGTAATCAAATACAATGCCCTGAATCAACATGTCATGTAGACCATCACTCCGAGCGTAACCAAACTGTCGTAAAGCTAGAGAGGGGTTGTAGGTGATGCCTCCTCTTATGCCTAGAAGTGGCACATTAGGAAACTCCCCACAACGGTTAATGATGGTGACATTCTCCATAGATCTGGAGCACCAATGGATATCTGAATGTGAGAGTGACATGATCCTCTTGGACCATCTGAACCCTTGCTCATTCTTCATTACTGAGCGAGGAAGGTGAGAAATAAACCACCTAGAGAGCGCAACACATCAAAGTTCCTCTTGCCCTTGTAGTACGAGTATGAAGAGAATGTAGTATGTCTCCCAGCAATGTAGGCACTGGATTGTGGCTCAGGAAAATGTTGATGGCATGAATATCTATGAACTGATCTGGATTGGGGAACAATACTAAGCCATATATCAGCAAGGCTAAGATCTCCTCAAAAGCATCATAGCTCATGGCCTTCAAGAACATCTGAGCTTTATCCATTAATACCTTGGCAAGAATACCCTTAACTCCGCTTCTCATTTCTAGAACAATGTCAGACTTCTTCAGATGTAGAGCTGCAGCAATAACCTCTGGTTTAAGCTCCTTCTCCAGGCCTGTGAAAGGTCTTTGATTAAGAACAGGTATACCCAGAAGTTTAGAGAACTCTTCCATTGTAGGAACCAGCTGATAGTCGGGGAATGTGAAGCAATGGTGCTTAGGATCAAAGAACTGAAACAGGACACTCATCATGTCTTCATTGAACCCTGAAGTGACTAGATCCAATAGGTGACCATGTCTCTTGATGAACTGGGAGTGATCAGACACTTGAGAAACCAACTCTTTAAGCTTAGCAGGTATGCCCACAAAGTTGATCCTGATGGTGTTTCTACGAACAGAAGTCATGACCTGCAACAAAGAACAAAGATAAATCCTTTGGTCCTTGAAATGGTTAGTGAAAATGCTATGCTTATGATGCATGATGATGTCATGATGTTATGCTCAATCACAAACATGTGGCACACACAAGCAAGTCACACAATAGCCCTAGGTTTAAAGGCCTGCATGAGGTTCAAAGGTAAGTACCCTCCCCTGAAGTTAGTTGGTTCATCATGTCCTACAAAAGTAACCAGGTTCTAAGGGATCTCAATATCATTGATCCTTCACAAGGGTGGTTGTTCAGTAGGCAACTTACATGCCAACCAAAACCCTCCAAGTTTAGAATCTCAATGAGCGTAGTATCGAGTGTCAACCAACTTCAGTCTGCACCAAAGCCGGTTACCTCACTACTTTCTAAAGGCCAAGATGGGATAACTAGGGTTCTAAAAGTTAGTTAGTGCATTGACAACATATGGCAGCCTCATATTATCCTCAACTTGACTTAAGGAACATAAGCACCAACCAAGAAGTCACACTAACTATGGCCACCAGATCAACCATATCGATATACGTCGTACAGTTTCCTTGGTCTATTGCCATTTACCTAAGGTACACTAGATCCGGGTTAGGATCTTTCACACATAAAAGCCCAACAGATAAGTATAAAGCAAACAAGGCAAACAATTTAAAGTGATCTAATTCCTAAGGGTACCCCTCTTTTATTAAATCCCCAGCAGAGTCGCCAGTTCTGTAACACGGTGGGAGAACTGACTTTAGTTATGTTGCGGATAGCAAGAGTCGCCACCGACTTTTATTTTATCCAAAGGAAAGGCATAAAAGAACAGGAAAGACCTTTTAAAAGATTTTTGGGTCCGGGGGGTAGGTTATGTAAAGGGAAGGTGTTAGCACCCTTTACATCCATGGTTATCCATGGGCTCTTAGTTACTTAGCTCACTTTAAAATGTTTTTGAGAAGTGTAGTGTGTGTTTAAAAATTTTCATAAGAGTTTAATAATGATCCATGTACGGATGCGTAAAAAACTTGTGTTTGAAAATTGTTTGAAATTTGTGAAGTATGTGAAATTTGTTTTGAAATAGTGAGCAAGTAACTATGAGGAACCTACCCTAAAGTTTAAGTCTTTCTGTTCTTTATCCTTTAAATGGTAATACTATCCCTATTATTAAGGAATAGGTAGTCATTACCTTGGATGTACGGGACAAGTAAAGGGACATCTATTTAATGAAGGCAACTGTAGGGTGTATTAAGCATTTTTGGAGGGACTGTCATCATTATTCGAAAGGGACAAGATCTTTATGAAGGCAACCATTTAAGGGACTTGATCTTTTATTGTGAAGGGACTAGATGACTTTTCTTTGAAGGGACTTTTTGCTTTATACACCCCACTTGACCTTGTGATTAGGCAACAATGAGAGGTAACCCTAGAAAGTGAGATGGCGATCAAAGATCAACTTACGTGTGTGAGTGTTTAATTTTAAATATTTATCTTTTAAATTAAATGATCTAAATTAATTTTAAATAACATACATGTTTACACTCCCTATTTTTACTAACCATAAAAATAAATAATTTAAATATTACAAAAAATTACATCCATGAGCAATTACAATAATAATAATAATAAAACAATTTAAATAAATAGCAAACTAATAAATAAGCAAGAATAAATAAATAATTATAATAGGGGTTAGTGAAAATAATAATAATAATCACAATTTTAAAAATAAATGGGGTTAGTAATAAACATGGTTAATAATAATAATAAACAAAAAGATTATAATAAACAAAATTTTAATGGTTAATAGAAAAGTATGAACAATTATTATAAAATTTTAAGTTAAGTATAAAATTAATTATGAACATAAAAATAAATTATAATTATAAAAATTAAATTAGCAATTTTAAACATATAATAGAAATTATTTACATATATATTTAATTATAAACAATGATAGGATATTTATATATTATATAAAAAAAATTAAGAATTTGAAATTTTTAACATATTTATGTACAAATTAAATACAAATAATAATATTAAACAAAATAGAAAAAGGAATTAGGGTTTTGTAAAATAAAACAATTTATTTACAAAAAGAACAAAATTAATTATTTAATTAAGTATTAGAAAAAATTAATTAAGTTAATATTTAAATAAGAATTAGGTTTTTTTTTTAGAAAATATATTTTTTAGGGTTTATAAGAAAATAGATTGAGTTTTATATACAAAATATTACATGTAAAATATTAATCTAATTAATCAATTGAATTAAATTAAAATTATAATAAACAAGCAAAATAGAAAACAAAAAAAAGAAATAGAAAACTTACCTGGCTGGGGTTTGAACCCAGCACCTTTGGCTTGCCAGCAGCAACACATACCACCAGGCTACCAGCGCGCAGGTGATAGAAGAATGAGCCAAATTGTTTTTATGCCTTATCCTGAAAAATCACAAAAAAAGGAAGAAAAACCAAAAGGCCTGGGGGATCGAACCCAGGACCTTACCAACAAACACACAATCACGTTACCAATCCTGCTGGGTGAGCGAACCTATCATCATAATGGCAATAAAAAATAATATATACTATCTAATGCATAAACTGGAAAATAAGAAGAAAAAAAAACATTGGGAGCCAGGATTCGAACCCCTGCCCTTTAACAACACACGCACTGGCTTTACCACTGGGACAAGCGTTAGCTTGTGCTATTAAACAGAAACGAATCATAAAAATATTAAAATCAAATTCAAATTCCAGTTTGCGCGCGCAGGGATCATCTTCAACCTCTGGATGTTTGAATTTGCTGCGAAAATTGCTACAAACTTACCTGCGATTTTACCTGCACTCAAAAAACCTGCGAAATTCAAATACTAACAAAATAGCAAAATTTCCTGAAATTGATTACACCATTGAATTCCTAATGAAATTTTCAGTCATTCTATGTCTTTAGAATTCATTTATCTTGGCTAGATAATGGAACCCTAAATGAAGCCGCAAACCCTAAACATGGTGAATCACGATTCAGTCACTAAACCATCAATTCAATTGCCCAGAATTCATCCTTGCACTTATCTAAACACAAACCAGAAATCAAACTTGATTAATATTACATGAAAATGCAAGAACAAGAAAAAATCGAAAGTGAGCAAAAACAGTTCGGATTTCTCAATATATCATGCTATGATGCAATGTAATGATTGGTTTTGCTTCAAGAATGTCCAAGGAACATTGCTATGTCTTTAGATTACCTTCAAATGTCCTGTATAATGAAAACCGAATTTGAGTTTTGGAGAGATTTTGGACAATGCAAACTTACTCTTGGGGGGGGGGGGGGCTGGAAATCGTGGCTTGTGTTAGGGTTGCATTATGTACTTATAGAACAATGTATTAGGTCAGAAAAATTGATCATTTGTGTGGAAGATTTGATCTAAAAAGATTCAAAATGATAAGCCTTTAAAATTCAAATATTTTTGTATAAACACCTTCTATTTTAGGAAAATCAACATGATCTTATTTCCCCTTCAATTCCAATCATATTTATGATTTTCTAGAAGCTTAATCCAATTTAAATCTTAGACTTTTATATTTTATTTTTATTTAAAATGATTTTTAATGAATTAAATCAAAATAAATAAAAATAAAATAATAAAAAATCTGATTTTTATTGACTTGGGTCGTGCATGAAGTTATAGTATGGATTGGGTCATCATATGGCAAGCCCATTTGGAAGAAATTGGTTTTAGACCTCCATTTTCTTCATAAACCAACCAAAAATTTCCCAACTTTGCAAGGGCACATATCCTTCAATTTTAATGCTATGAGGGTGTTCTTGGACATTTTGGAAAGCTTGAAGAGTCCTCTAACCAACCCCACTGGTTTCATGTCCATATCATTTACCAATCTCAAGTTATGCTCTTTTGAAGTTGTTGACTTTTTGTTGACTTTCAAAAGGACCTATAATGTCTTAGCTCATACCCTCCAAATGAAGCATTTTTGGGCTTGGCTTGTGAGACACAAAGTTGTAGAGAATTCAATTTCCTTCAAAATGAGATTTGGATGGAGACTTGGTGATGAAGCATGTGAAAGTTATGGCTGGTCAAAGTTCAGTTGACTTTTCCTGAGGAAACCCTAATTTAGAAACTCCTAATTCTTGATGATCTGGAATCTCCTTGATGAATCATGATCAACCCTTGATCAAATGATGAATTTTAATTTATATACTTGATGTTGGCAAAAAATCATGAGGTTTGACTTTGGTTTGACCACAGTTGACCTCAGTTTGACTTTTTAACTGCTTTGACTGATTTTGACTTATCTGATCATCTGACTGAGCAAACTTTTGAGAAAAAGTCTTGAAACTTGTCATGGGGGTTCTTACACATATATAAGATGTTATGAAGCTCACTTGAAGTCTTGGAAGTTCATTTAGCCTGATTAAAGTCAAAACCCTAGTTTCAGATGCACTGCTTAGGAGGTGCATTGTCTGAGGGAATTGTCAACTCTTCTGACCTATTGTGAACTTTGTGAACCTTATGAATCATCATAAAATGTCTTGTGAACCTCATGGGAGGTATTGTGAACCTTGTGAACCTTGTGAACCTCATAAAGTGACTTGTAGACTTCATGAACCTCATGAAAGGTCTTGTAAGCATTGTGAATCTTGTGAACCTTGTGAACCTCATAAAGTGACTTGTAGACTTCATGAACCTCATGAAAGGTCTTGTAAACATTGTGAATCTTGTGAACCTTCTTAGCACACAAAGTCTTGTATTGTGAGGGCAAATTTTGGGGTGCAACAGTGTGCACTGAGTTTTGGTTTTCAATTCTGTTCTTGCTGCCTTGCGTTTTGCTTCAATATGTTTTGCGTTTTGATATTGTGAATGAGGGATGCGTTTTTGCTTGAAACAGGTGCAAAGTCCGTGCGGATTTGTGAAGCTTGCTTGAATTGTTTTGGAGTCTTGGCTTGTGAGTTGTTGCTTGTTGCTGCAAGATGGCTGAGGCTTGAAAAATGTTGTTGTTGATGCGCCGTACGGAAGCGTGAAGCAGGAAGCTTGCAAGCAAAAGGCTTGGTGCAGCTTGGACTGCTTGGTGCGGCTTGGACTGCTTGTAAGGAAGTGTGGGGCTTACGGCATAAACTTGGAAATTGGGCCTGTTGTTGTTTGTTATTTGCAGGATTTTTAGTGAAAAACAAATCACGTGCGTGAGGCCTTTTGGCTTGGCAAGTTGGTATGGCTTGATGTTTTGTTGTTTTGATTTGAGCCTGTGGCTTGCGGATGGCATGTAGCTTTGGGCTTTTGTTTTTGATGCTGTAAAGTTGTTTGCACGGGATGACGTGAAGTGTGGCTTGTCTTGGATTGTGATGTAGCTGAAGCCTTGTGGGGCCTATTGGCTTTGTGAAGCTGTAGGAAATACTGGCTGGCGTGGGAATTTGGTGTTGTGGTACGGATTGCTTGGAAAACTTTGTGCTAGGCAAGTTGATGTGAAGCAATGTGTTGTGGAAAGGCTTTAGGGTGTGGGCCTCACATGGGGATATTTGCTTTGAACTTTATTTTTAATATTTGAACCAAAGTTGTGGTAAAAAATGAAATTGGTTGTTAAAAACAAAATTGATAAAAAAACTTGATTTATTTGGATAGAAATATAAGGTACTAAAAATATTGGATAAGGGATATAAAAATAAAAAATGATTTAATGTGAGGATAAAATTGGAATATGAATGGAACAAATAAATTTAATATAAGAAATGGATTAAAAATGAACGGAAAATGAAAAGACTAAATGAGGTAAATTGGATGTCAAAAAAAATCGAAATATAAATGGATATGGATAGAAATGGGTAATATGATGTGATTTAGAAAAAATGGAAAAGAAATTGAATAGAATGGATAAGAAAAGTATTTGCGAATAGATAATATTTGGATAATGTGGTTTGGTAAAAAGTCGAAAAGAAAATGGATAACGAAAAAAAAAGGGTCATAAAAAAAATATACGGACGGATGAATGGATACAAAAAATGGTTTAATCGGAAAGAAAAATGGATAAGGAAATGATTTTCAAGCCCACAACCAACCTCTGATTTTTACAAGCCAACTGATGAAATGGACACAGCCAACCAAAGAACCACTGAACAGTTGAATAAATTGCAACTTACCAACTGTCATCTGAAAACTGCCTGATTATTTCCTTGATAAACTGAATCCATACTGAGGAAAATAAATCCTCAGATGAATCACTGGTGAACTGATGAATCGAGCCAGACTTCACACACAACATTTCCTGATAATCTGATGATTTTGGTACTCAACACCACTTGAACTTTGAAAACGCACTGTCCGAGAAATGAACCATTGGCACACACAACTTGCAGTCGACACAATTTTCTAATAGTTTGACCAATATTAGGTCAAACATCCATCTGAAATCGAATTGTGACTGAACAAACGCATCTGAATTAAAATCATTGCCCTGTCTTTGAAAACTTGTAACACAAAGAAGAAGAAGAATACTACAACATATTTTTGGTATTTTGGTTAGTGATCAGTGAATATAAACAAATAATGAAGAAGTAAAAAAAATGGTGATCCCCTGCGAAGCATAGATCCTCATCTGAGAAGAAACTCGAAAGCCAGTGCGATCTTGTTTGTATGCAAAATGCAGATGATATGAGAAGAAATCTTAGGGCAAAAATTAGGGTGTTACAGTGACGCATGTCAAAAAGGGAAGCAAACCAAAACATCCTTCAAGACCAAGAAAGTGATATCTACTACAAGACCACTACAATTGTTACATATGGATCTTTTCGGTCCATCAAGAACAAAAAGCTTCGGAGGTAACGTTTTTGCACTAGTTATTGTTGATGATTTCTCTAGATACACTTGGAATTTGTTTTTAGTGCAGAAAAGTGATGCCTTTAAAGCATTCAAGAAGTATGCCAAGCAAATTCAAAATGAGAAGTCACTCTCAATTGTTTCCATAAGAAGCGACCATGGTGGCGAGTTTCGAAATTCATCATTTGAAGATTTTTATGAAGAGCATGGAATCTCTCACAACTTTTTCGCACCAAGGACTCCTCAACAAAACGGTGTAGTAGAAAGAAAGAATAGGGCACTAGTGGAACTTGCAAGGACAATGCTTAGCGATTCGAATCTTCCTAAATATTTTTGGGCGGATGCGGTTAGCACGACTTGTTTTGTAAGTAACCGTGTCAATATTCGACCTAATCTCAAGAAGACCCCTTATGAGTTGTTCAAGGGAAGGAAACCCAACATATATTTCTTCCACATATTCGGATGCAAATGTTTCATTCTCAACAACGGTAAGGATATCCTTGGTAAGTTTGATGAGAATTCCGATGAAGGTATTTTTCTTGGATATTCTCTATCAAGTAAAGCTTTTAGAATTTTCAATAAACGTACTCTTACCATTGAAGAATCCATACATGTTTCGTTTGATGAGACTAACCCCTCGAAAGAGGATAATATTATTGTGGATGATGATGATGTAGTAGATCTATCACAACAACAAAAGGAGATATTAAAAGAACAAGCAATATCACAAGAAGAGAAGTCACCAACCATTGAAGAACATCAAGATCTTCCAAAAGAATGGAGAACTCATAGAGATCACCTGATAGATAAAGTGATTGGTGATATTAGCCAAGGCGTTGCAACTCGACTCAATCTCAAGGATGCTTGCCTCAACATGGCGTTCGTGTCTCAAATTGAACCAACAAAAATCGATGAAGCTTTAGGCGACGATCAATGGATAATAGCTATGCAAGAAGAACTTAACCAATTCTAAAAGGAACCAAGTTTGGACTCTTGTACCAAGACCGGACAACAAACATATCATAGGCACAAGATGGGTGTTCAAGAACAAACTTGGCGAGAATGGAATCATATTTCGTAACAAAGCAAGATTGGTCGCACAAGGCTACAACCAAGAAGAAGGAATCGACTTTGATGAAACATTCGCTCCGGTAGCAAGGTTAGAGGCAATTAGATCATTACTTGCTTACACTTGTTCTATGAATTTTCAGTTGTACCAGATGGATGTCAAAAGCGCTTTCTTAAACGGTTACATCAATGAAGAAGTCTACGTCAAACAACCTCCTGGTTTTGAAGACTTCAAGAACCCGTCTCATGTCTACAAGTTGAAGAAGGCTCTTTATGGCTTAAAGCAAGCACCAAGGGCTTGGTATGATCGCCTTAGCAACTTCCTATGTGAGAAAGGTTTTACTAAAGGAAAGGTTGACAAGACTTTGTTCATCAAGAATCTTAAGGGTAACACCTTACTTGTTCAAGTCTATGTCGACGACATCATCTTCGGTTCAACAAACAAAGATCTTTGCGAAGAATTCTCTCTTATGATGCAAGGCGAATTCGAGATGTCCATGATGGGAAAAATGAACTACTTCCTTGGATTACAAATCAAGCAAACAAAGGATGGCATCTTCATCAACCAATCCAAGTATTGCAAGGAGTTATTGAAAAGATTTGATATGGACAATTGCAAAGAGATGTCTACTCCAATGGGATCCGGAATGTATGTTGATCAAGATCTTTCCGGCACTTCAATAGATATTACAAAGTATCGAGGTATGATCGGTTCACTCTTATATTTGACGGCGAGCCGTCCTGACATTATGTTTAGTGTTTGTTTGTGTGCCCACTTTCAAGCTAATCCGAAGGAATCACATTTCACTGTCGTGAAGAGGATCATGAAGTATCTCAAAGGAACAATGCACGTCGGACTATAGTATCCTAAAGGTAGTACTTGTTCTTTAATTGGTTATTCTGACGCTGATTATGCAGGATGTAAGACCGATAGAAAGAGTACAAGTGGTACTTGTCACATTCTCGGGAATGCTCTAGTGTCGTGGGCATGCAAGAAGCAAGCATGCGTTGCACTTAGCACGGCCGAAGCGGAGTACATTCCAGCAGGAAGTTGTTGTGCTCAAATCTTGTGGCTTAAACAACAACTTCTCGATTTCGGTATAGATCTCGGTTGTATCCCTCTCCGGTGTGACAACACAAGTGCCATCAATATCACAAAGAACCCGATCATGCATTCAAGAACAAAGCACATTGATATCCGGCACCACTTCCTTCGAGATCATGTTCTAAATGGAGATGTCGATGTTACATTCGTGGATACACACAATCAACTCGCCGACATATTCACAAAACCATTGGCTAAAGAGCAATTTTACAAGATTCGACGAGAACTTGGTATTCTCAATGAAGTGACATCTAACCTTTACTTTAAAAATGCTTATTGTATGTCTTTATTGCATTTTATGTATGTTTGTTCACTTTTTAGTCATAAAAGGCTAGCACTCCAATTTCGCCGTTTTTCGTTTTTCTCACTTTCGTATACCCGAAAATAATCGTTTTCAAAAACTTTTTTGATCGAAAGTTGCGTTCTGATGAGTGCTAACACTTTATGAAATTTTTTTAATGAAAAAGTGGTTATTTTTAGTCTAAAACATGCTGCTGAATTTTTCAAAAAATTTCAAAATTTTTAACCGTTAACCGGTTAACCTATTACGTTAACCGGTTAACACATCCAAAACTTGGATTTCCAGCGCAGGTTTCAGCTTCTGTCTGTTTGAATTGTTTTTGTTTTTTTTGTTTTACTATGTTTTACTATATTATTCTAGTACATGTATTGCATGTTTGGTTCATTCTCTTCCACATGTTTTAAACTTTTAAACTCTTTGACTACCAAAAACACTATTTATCATCCTCTTCCAACTTCCAACCTTCAACAACTCAAACCCTCATTTAAAACCCACTATCTCTACATCTTTATAACACTCTTCAAACTACATTAAACTCATCCGAAATCATCTCCTCCATAAACCCTAACTCCATCATTGTTCATGGCACCCCAAAGGAAAGGAAAGGAACCGGCTTCTGTGTCAGAAGAAGCTCCAGCTGTAGAAACAATGGAGTCTACCAAGAAGAGGAGGCTGAATTTCAAAGTCAGAGTCAGACCATTGCTTAAGGGTAAATATGTTCTTCTGAAATCCTTCAAACCTCTGTCATACCCCAAATTTGTCCTACTTTTGTCATTTTATTTTACTGTCTAACGAAATATCTCAAAAAAAATCATTTAATGCATACCATTTTATTTTTCCGTCTGATGTTCGAAAAATCCAAAAATATGTCATTTTCTTTTGTGCGAAAAAAATCAAATTGTTTAAATTTGTTAAGTTGGAATTATGTAGGTTTTTGTCGGGTTTACCTTTATTGTCCATAAATCATTTTGTCTATTTTAACTATTCAAGTTTTATTATCATGTATTAATATTTCTACTACTTTTATACCATGTTTATTATGATTATTATAAATAAATCTACTTTTAGTACCTATCCAAGTTTATTAACCATTATCCAAAATTCAACAAAAAAATCGTTCATATTTCCCATTTATTAAATCATTTTATTTCTATTTTCTTTTGTTAGGTTTTTTATATAGATTAAACCATTCTATTCCATTATTTTCTTTTTATTTAATTTATTTCTATTATTACCTTTTTATTATTAGTACTATTTTTATTATTATCCTTTTATTATTACTATTTCTTTATTACAATTATTATAATATTTTGTTATTTATTTTTTATTTTAATTTTCGTTTTTATATTATTTTTATTACCTTTTATTATCAGTGTTATTATTTTTATTTTTATTTTGTTTATTATAATTACACTTATTATCAGTTGTTATTATTAATTATTTTTATTATTGTTGTTAATACTGTTATATTTGTTACTCAATTCCAAGGACCCCCACTCACAGCCTGTCCACAATCCCACTCCCTCACCACTAACACGCAACAAACTTTTTTTCCAACAAATTCACAACCTGTATTCACAACAACCTCAACGCACATGGTTTGTTATTTTCACAGCTCACAATAAGCATATTCCTTCAACCATTTCCCAATTCACATTCATTTTTGTTTCACTATATAAGAAGTCAAGAAAAGGGAAAGGTGGCTTGGAAAACAAAAAGCCCAAACCTGCAAATTTGCAGAACCTCATATTTTTTTCCATTCTTTTTTTCAAAGAATTATCACCACACAAAATCTGAAATCCTCATTGCAACCATCCAAAAAACTCACGCGCAAAATAAATTCGACCTTCATACCTCTTCCGTCTTGCAAACACAACCTCCTCAGACCATCAAAAACACTCTCAGCCCTCACCTTCAAAAACTTCCTCCACTCTTCACACACAAATCTGAATCTGCTGCTTCTCCAACCTTCACAGCCTTCATTTATTCACAAACCATTCACTACAAATCAGGAAACCACAAAAAAAATCAGATGAGTAAATCTAAACAAAAAAAACAGAGGTGAAATGATTTAGAATCCAAACACGGACCACTGGAACCAACAACCCAACGAAACTACTCGTGAAACCCCAACTCAAAACAACCCTGTCCCCTTTCGTGAATCCGCCGGAAGCCGCAAATCATCCGCTGACCCACACTCAGAAACATAACCATCCACAAAACAGACAGAGCCTTCACTACCACCCTTCACCGAAACCCGTGCAAATCGCGAGAGCCACTCGACCCAAACGCAAACCTCACCACAAAACGACCTCAAACCCACCGCCGAAAACTGTTAGTGGACCGAACCAGAAGCAGAGACGAAAAGAGAAACCGAAATCTGAACCGAGAACAGATCTTACAAACAATCACAAAACTGGAAACGAATCCATCACTATTTAACTCGAACCGCCATGGAAACGTTACCAGAAAATTGAAAGTCGCTGTTAACTGCTCACGCCGCCACAAGCGAACCAACCCAAAAACCTTGAATCCACCGAACCATTACCGCCACCCAAAACCATTCCGCAGCACGACTTTTATCACCAAAAACTCAGCCAACAACCGTGAAACAACAGAACCAGACGTAAACCTTAAATGCACAAACCGAGTTTGAGATAGATCAAAAACAAACCATAAATAGCGAGATTTTGAAACAGAACTGAGAACCACCCTTTCGTGCATATCCACCGTCGGCGAACTTGAAACGCGATTGAGAGAGACCGACTCCGACCGAGATAGAGGGATTTGTTGTAGAGATGAAACAATGGAGGCTTGAGTAGGATCCACATACGGAGAACTGAGACGCAGTGAGGCCGAGGTTGGTCTATCCCGTTTTCGCCGGTATTGTATTTTTATTCACAGAAAAAGATGAATATGTTCCTCTTGTGACATGTTATTTACTCATTTTATTTTTTCTTTGCTGATGTCTTTTGTTTTTGTTTTAACAAAGAACCCTAGTTTATTTTTTAAGTGAAATCTTATTCTGGATCTTGGGGCTTCTAGGCCCATGTTGATATTTCTCACACTCACCCCTGATTTCGGATTTCACCCCTTTGTTCTTTACGTATTTATTTATTTTATTATTAATATATATTTTTTTAGAATTTTATTATGAACTCTAATGGCTAATTTTAGTTGTTAATAATTTTTTGATTTATTATTTTTCTTCTAGTATTTTCTCTCACTTTATGATTATTTTGGGGCCGATGATATAGTAAAAGGCCGTTTTTCGCCCGATTACATTTAATCGGAGATGAGCGGTCAATATGAGGCCCTCTTTTTATTTTATTCTATTATTTTTATTTTGAACAAAAAAAAACACTTGTAATATAATTTAATTCATTTTATTCATTATTTTATTCATTATTTAATTTATTTAGTTATTCAATTTATTATTCTATTTAATATTTCGCAATTCAATTTATTTAATTTATTTTCACATTAAATTACGTTTCGACTCCTCATAGAACGATTTCATTAAATCGGCTCTAAGGCAGTAAACGAACCAAATTTTTCCGCGTCCCGAAAAGGTCCAACGCCTTTGAATAGTCGCGCTCGATTAAAAGGTCCAACGCCTTCAAATAGTTGTGTCCCGATCAAACAGGCTGAATGCCTTCGAACCGTTCAAAACACTGCACACACGCTTCCTCTTGGGCAAACTACAATGATACCATTTATTTCGCGCAATCCCCTGTATTTACTTTGTATCCCTCTCCCATTACTTTGTACGCATTTCTTTATATTCCGTATTTTATTTAATTCCGAATCCTTGGTCCAACGCCAAGCGATCTCACTTGCACACTTGCACTTTATTTTCCAGTTTTTGTTTCGTTTATTAGGATCCACTCCTCCTTGCGAGCCGAGCGCTTCGTGCCTCGCTAACAAACCACAAAAATAAATTCCATTTGCATTTACCCTTTAACCTCAAAAAAACCAAAACGTTTCGATTAGATCCAAACCATTGATCCAACGTCAAGCGGTCTTAGGAAATAAAACACATTATTAAAACGAGAAGATTTGTACGCCACGAGCCTTAAGCGGTAGAAAGGAGGATAACGAGCTCTCGTTACTCGCTCTGATTATTTCGACGCAGGACGCTCGTCTTGTTGGGCGAGATAAAACTATCCATAGTCTTTAGTGCATTTCAACTCCTAAACCCTTTCATCGAAGAAAGGTAATAAAATCAACAACCATTACCCTTAGTAGGCCGAACTACGAGGCTCTGACTTTCCCATTGCACACGGGAGTACGTAGGCACGAGGATCTCAATCCTTGCCGAGCACCTAGGTTCAATCTAACTTATAATTCAACTCATTTCCCTCTAGCAAGCAATTCGTTTAAGCATAGACATCCTTTCGCGCGCGTTAACTTAGATGGTTCCCATCGAGTACGATGGATGTAGGGGGTGCTAATACCTTCCCCCTGCATAACCGACTCCCGAACCCAGGCAATGGTTCCGTTGACCTTTGTCCTCATCCTTCTCTTCCCGGGTTGTATCTATATCTTCCCTTTCCCTCTTCAGGAATAAATAGAATTAGGTGGCGACTCTTCAGTCCGTCCGGCGCGTGACTCCGTCTTTTCGGATCGCGTGAGGTCGTATTTTTCGGGGTACGACAACCTCCAACCTTTAAATTTCCTGCATTGCTAGAATTTCAAGGGATGCTTGATTTTGTTGCTGACAACGGGAGAATTTACCCGGATTTGGTCCAATCCTTTATGCATAACTTTTCTCTCAACATGGATAGGCATGGTAAACATAAGTTGCATACTCTTGTTCGGAATTGTGAAATTAAGGAAGATTTAGGTGCTTTGGTTACATCCTTGCACATCCCATTTTCCTGTGTGTTTCTCCGTAAAGGTGTGAATCACATTGATGAAATTTGGTCCGGCTACAACAAAATGGAGTATTATTACTCAATCTGCCGTTTTCCAAAGGATGTTGTGAAATCGGGACAACGCACTTCAAGAACTCTATGCTATGCGAAGAATTTGACCGTTGATGATCGGTTGTTACACTATATCATTTGCTATGTGATGCTGCCCAAGGATTCAAACCACTCTCAAATCAACGACTTGGAGATGCAAGTTCTATTTGCTATCAAGAAAAGGGTAAAGATTAATTGGATGCTCACTATTATGTATCATTTGAAGCAACAACTCTCTTTGAAGACAAGACTTCTGTATGCTAGGCTCATTTCTCGGATCATTGAGCAAACCGACTTGGTTATTGGTAGGGAACCTTTTATCGCCATGAAGGCTACGGCGAATGAAATCAATGAGATTACAATTGTGAAGAATACCGGAATTGTGTTACGCAACAATGGTTCTTATGAATATGCCGATGGTTCCTCCGCTCCATCCTTTCCTATTCCCGAAGGTGGTATAACCAATGACTTCCTTTACACCACCATAATGACACACCACCGAGAAGCTCAACAAAACCACCGTGAAACCCAACGCACTCTCAAAAGTCTTCGGAAATTGATTATCGGTTATCACAACCAAATCGTAGAGGAAGATGAAAGTGAAGCCGGTAGTGAAGATGGTGAAGATGGTGAAGATGAAAGTGATGATATGTCGGAAGAGGAATGAACATGCATGTCTTGTTGTTTTTATTGTTTTAGTTTTAAAAAAAAAATTATGTTATAAGTCCTACGTTTGTTAGGCAATTTTGATTTCGTTTCGGTTATGTTTTCGTACTCTTATCCGTTTCAATCCAATTATGTTTTTGCTATATGTGTGTGCTCATATATGCTTTCATACTAAGTTGCATCATGCTGAATTTTATGCTGTATTTTTCATATTTATGCTTGATCCTCTCTTCCTTTTTGCTAATGACAAAGGGGGAGAAGAGCTTTGGTTTCTAATATCTCTCTGTGCAAAATTTTGCCTTTGTTTTAGATAGGGGGAGCTGCTGATCATAGGGGGAGAAGCAAGTCTAGAAAATCATTGATCGATCAAAGCTTGTACGCAAATTCGCTCGGTTGTCATCATCAAAAAGGGGGAGAATGTAGAAGCATACTTCAAGCTCTTTGTTTTGATGACGTCAACATTATCCAAGCTCATTCTAGATTGCAAAAAGTCGAGATGACAACAAACGATCAAGACCATGGCTATGCATCATCAATGGAATATTTCCGATCGATTCAAGCTTATGTGCTACTCTTTCAAGACTTGTCTCAAGGCTTAGGTATATCAATAATTACTTTTTAAATATGATATACAAGTGTTCAACATAATCTTCATAATTTTATTGCATGTGCATATTTTTTGAAAAAGAAATTGGAATTGGTTTAACACTTTTAACAGAAATATTTTTCTGTATTTTAACAGTGTTAACCGGTTAACCATATGGGTTAACCGGTTAACGACAACAATTTTTCAAATCCGTGGTAACGTTCATGGGCGTTAACCGATTAACCTATTTGGTTAACTGGTTAACACTGAAGAAATGTTGAAAAATTGTTTCTCTTCAAATTCAAATATTTTGTTAAAGTTATACCTCTTCATGATTTTATTTCATAAGTTTTTATACCTTTTCAAAAGAAATTCTTTTTAAATTTTCATACCTTTTTGAATAGGTGTTTCAACTATTATAAATTCTAAAAATTTCAAATATTTTCATACAATCAAATTCACTTTATTCAAATTCTTTTCATCTTTCAAAAGTGTTCATAAGTTCATATATTTCATATTTTGTCTTGAACACTTGTGTTGAATATTTATAGTGAATTCTTGATTATAGGAGAAGATCAATTTTTATTGATATATTTCATTGTACTCTCACTCAAAACAATACTATAGAAAGTGTCTTTCTATTTTGTGACTTGTGTTCTAAGGATTGTTTGGACATAAGGGTAAGTGTGGCAAGAGGATTGTTCTTGCACACTTGTTTGTATAGTTTGCTAGAAAGTAGGCCTCACCATTGAAGGTGTGATAGGTTGTAATGTTCTAAAGAAAACTAGTGGAAAACTCTTTCGTGTTGAAAGGGGACTGGATGTACCTTCGGATTGTGAAGGGAACCAGGATAAACCTTCGTGTCTTCTTTACTTTTCTGCCTTACATTTTTGTTCTTTAACCGTAAAAGCAAAATCCATCCATCTAAGAAAAAGAATCGAGAAAATTTTGATGGCTTTTAGGCGCATTCTGATTCTACATATTTCTCAGCAAGAATTTTTTTCTGTCCTTAGCGAGGATTGTGGAAATATTTCCTTATCCCTGACAGATTGTTACCTTTCCTCAGTATTGTGGTTCCCCGTTGTAGAGTTGATGATTGATGTTTGTCACCCTAGTGGGTTTGCTTTATTTACACCACTGGTAGATCCTCATTTGTTCCTTAACAGGGTTGATGGATATTTTCATGTTCCCATCAGAGTTTAACATGAACATTCCCTTATTTTCCCCAAAGAGTGTAGACGATTTTGTGTTGCTGGTGTTTCCCCAGCATGATTATCCCCTCAGAGTAGGATTCTTGATGATTGTTAAAGACTGATTCATGGATTGAATCCCCGACAGTATTTCCTCAGCATGAGTTGAGCCTTATAGTAGGATTTTATTCCTTTAATGGCTTTTGATTATCTCTTGCAGGATCTCAAGTTGAATTTCTAGCATGATTCCCAACATTGTTGCTTTGGGATTAGCCGAGTATTCGGTTGTTATGATGTTTATGTCACTCGTTGTTTATCTTTATGTATGTATTGTCATCATATTCATACGCATGTTCATGCATTCGTTTTATGCATGACATCATATATTTTTATTCTTGCATTCTTGGATACATCTCATTCCCCGCTCTTTGGTGTGATTTTTCCCCACTGAGTGTGTGTGTTGTCCTCCCTCAAGTTTAGAGTGTCGACCATTAAGAAGAAAGTGTTTATCCTTTCTCATTCCCCACTAATATTGTTTCTCGTGGATGATTTTGATTCAGTTTCCTCCCCAATTTATTATTTGGATGGAATTTTCCCCAGTTAAGATATTTCCTCCTCAGGATGAGTCTTTTTTGAACGTCTCTCTCCAACTTGTTCTTGGATTGAGCGTTGGTCCCCCTTTTGACTGATTTACCTGTTTGATAGTGGGTAATCTTTCCTTGCGAGTCTATTATCTACACATTTACTCCAAATCTTAATCTAAAATATGTCTCTTATGTACTAGTTATGGCAGTGAAGCTGACAATTGTATTTAGGGTCATCCTTGTTGGAGGTATAATGATATTTGCTAAAACAACATGTGTAATAAAGGTTGCAAGTGGAGTAATCATTCTGTGAGGGAAATATATCGATTTCTAGTAATTTTTGGAGTACTATTTCATTAAATTTGTATTGTTCCTAAATATCTAGATGAATTTGTGGATTTTTGAGAAAATTTAGACTTCAGTTTAGTAGTTTTTGAATTATACTTTCAAATGTATCTCTTGAAAGTTGTGTAGTTGTTGAATTAATAGATTTTTGAGATAACGTTAAATTTCAATCTGATAACTTTTATTTTATTTTAATATTTTAATTATAAAAAATATTAATTTCAAATATCAAATATATAAAAAAAATGAACTTTAAAAAATGGATTTTAAGTTCATGAACCAAGTTAGCTGAACATAATGAGATGAACCTAACGAGTTGAACCAAACTATTCGTGAACTTATAACGAGTCAAGTTTGAGCTTTAAAAAACTCAGTGTTAAACTCGAACTGAGATTTGAGTTGAACCAATTCTTAACGAGTCAAGCCGAGCTCAAGCGAGTTCGACTCGACTCGGTGTAGCCAAGCTGATAGGACTATAAGTCCCTAAAGCAAGGTGTTTAGCCTCTCGAACGAGGCTTCCATTGAGCCCTCAAAAAAGACTTGTGATCAAGTATCTTAAGCTAAATATTTGTTGCACCTCTCAGGTGTAATACTTGAGTCTGGTCCCACCAGAGGAAACACTAAGTCCCTCAGGAGAGAGTTTAGATATTCTAGGGAATTTAAGTCCTTAAGTAAAAGTTATATGTAGCACAAATGTTAAGACTATAAGTCCTTCAAGCAAGGTGTTTGACCTCTCGGTCGAGTCTTCCATTGAGCCTTTAGGCAAAACTTGTGATCAAATTTCCCAGGCTAAATATATGGCGCACCTCTCAGGCGTGATACTTGAGTCTGGTCCTGCCAGAGGAGACACTAAGTCCTTCGAGCAAGAATTTTACCTTTTCCCCTAGCTTTTTCCTGAAAGAGTGGTATCTCAAAAGACCATTCTCTAAGATCCAACACTGAAGTCCTTCTTGAATCCCTTGTACTTCTATAGAGACCTACGTAAATCAGTCTATATATAACCACAAACTATCTTTCTTACCCTACATGATCCCACTTAGGGAAACTTTAATTGCAATGTTGTCTCTTTCAGGTTATGAATTGTGAATAAAACCTCTCACATAATTCCACCTTAGAATCCATACTTTTGTCGGGAAAACCATTCAACCGTAACTAGGCTAACCCGATCAGGGTTAACACAATTAGTCTGCACTTGGACATTCATGATATGAAGTAACTAAGTCAGTCATTCACGAGTTATATGTATTTTTCAGGATCTCCTTTTCCATCGTAATTACTCAATTTAGGTGACTTCTCCATAAACTTTGGGATCTTACTCTATAGGATCCTTACTTACAACAAATGCTTCAGTTGTACTATTCTCAAGTTAGTTTCTTCTTAAGCCGAGGAAGAAGAATGTCTGCTTCGGTCTCCATAAGTGCTTGAAGGAGTAGTAGGTGTTGAAGCCTCACTTCAAAGGTGTGTAATTTTGTTGTCAAACGGTGTTAATCATGTTGTTCAACAGCTCGTTAGCACCTTGCATACTGAGCTTTTCCTGAAGAGTGTGGTTTCTAGAAAAGTATTTAGGTTTTGCTTAATCGGTGGTGGAACATGAGTCTCTATCGGTTTTACTTTAGTAGATCTGGCCAATTTTAAAGTTTGAACTAAATATGGATGTATCAGAATTATCGTTTCAGGATCTAGAGTGTTTAGTGGCGGAGGAAGAGGTGGTGGATTGCTTGTTGCTAGAGCAGCGACAATAACTTCACGCGCAACAATGGATATGGTAGCCTTAGATCCAACTATCACCAAGAATTTTAGGAACTGGAAATATAGAAATATGAAGAAACATAATTGAGACTATGCTTGGATGAATCAAGAAACTATGGATCCTCGTGCTTGATAGCAAACACACTCATTCTGGTGATCAGAGGAAATTGTGATTTGAGATTTTTTTGGGAGAGAGCGTGAATTCGTGGAGATCATAGGGACCAGGAGTCAATTCCCACAGACGACACCATTATTCCATTCTAGAACAAGAAATGAGAGGAGGAACGATGATATTGGCGGATTGTGACTTCCGATGCGTTGAAGTGGAGGGACCTACAAGATTAGCACTCTAATGTTCAAGTAAATATATAAGGTATAAAAGTGAAATGAAATTGTATTTGAAACTCGTTGCCTCAATTTGGCGACTACTCCATATAAAGAGAGGAAAATAAGGAACAAGTTATTTGTTCGTCGTCCTTTGCAAAGAGTTGTTGAATGTGTTTTACGATTGAAAACTCTTTGGATCTTAAGGATGACCGTCTTCGGATACTAGAAATTTTTTGAAAGAAATGGGACGCCTTCCTGATAGTTGGTATATGTTAATGCTATTGGTCCAAAACAAACCGACAGATCGGCCCAAAACACTTTCAGTTGATTGACGCAACATTGTGTGATACTAATCTCGTATAGTATATTATATACTCCCTCAGGTCCTTAATATAAAAAATAATAATGTTCAAATCATTGAAAAATCAATATATCTAGACTACTTATAATTAGGGATGAGAATAAGTTGGACCGAGTTAGGCTTTGCCAATCCTGAGTCTGATCTGCAAAAAAAATCAAAGCCTAAGTCTGACTTGTAGCCTATCAAAATTTTTTTTTGCTTGAGCATGACCTTCTTGAAGGCCTAGTTAGTCTATTAGCCTACTTAAAAAACCTATATTATTTGATCATATGTAAATAAAAAATTCAACTAATATTTAAATAGACTTGAGAATCAAAAGTACAATAAGACTAAATATTTATTTTTATTTACTTATCTGAACTTACCTAGTAGCATAAATTTTGTGAGATAAATTATTTGAAAAAACTTATGAAAACACCTTATAACATTATTCATAAGATTTTTTTCAACTTATTTTCATAAGTTCTTATATATATCTAAATTTTACTCTTATATTTTAATATAAAATATAAAATACAATATAAAAATAATAAATTCATTCATATTTAATAAATAGGTTGACCTAATAGACTTATAAAACTTTTTGTATGGCCTACGGTCTAACCTATTTAACTAAATAAATTTGTAAAAAAATCTATGTCTTTTCTATTTTAAAAAAAGTCAAACCTGACCTATATAGATTAGATCGTAAATCTCTGTAAGTTGATTTAACCTATTTTCACATTTACTTATAATGCATATACATTGATTCTTCAATCAGTCTAAAAAAACAAAAAACAAAATCATATTAAAGATCAGAGGTACAATTTTCCTATATAAATACTCAATTTTCTTAAATTGATGTTCATTGATCATTAGGTTTTCAATGAAATATTGTAAATTTTATATAAAGAGTAAGTGGCTTATATCATGACCAAAATATCAAAAAACTTTAGAAACCATATGCAATAGAAAACATAAAAGAAAATAATAATTTAGCTTCCTTTGTTACCCTCAACTCTTAATCATACGTGTCCTCACAACCTCATATAAATGATCTAATAACCAAGGAACCTTAGGCTAAAATGGTAATCGCAGGGTTAATTATCATACATACATACAGATAGACTTATCCTTACATGATATCTACCACTTCTTTGTCTTACAAATTTCATCCACTCAATCTTAATATCTTCTGTTCAACCAGAAAAAAAACGATACTCTCCTATAGATCACTCAATCACTGCATATACATATATCTTCATCAATTTATCAGCATTATTCTCTTTTTCTCCATCTTCTAGATTCTTCCATCATCAACAACAATCATGGCTGCTGCAGTAACAGCCGCAGTCTCCTTGCCATACTCCAACTCAACTTCTTTTCCGATCAGAACATCTATTGTTTCACCAGAGAGACTTGTCTTCAAAAAGGTACGTTTCATCTTGTTCCATAATCATATACATGCATTGATCCAAATCCAATTCAGATTGCAAATTAATTGAGCGTATGATTATGATCTGAGGTGGTTGTTTGTTTCTTAGGTTTCATTGAACAATGTTTCTATAAGTGGAAGGGTAGGTATCATCAGAGCTCAGGTTACTACTGAGGCACCTGCTAAGGTTGTAAAGCATTCAAAGAAACAAGATGAAGATATTGTTGTTAACAAGTTCAAACCTAAGGAACCATACGTTGGGAGGTGTCTTCTCAACACAAAGATCACTGGTGATGATGCACCTGGTGAAACTTGGCACATGGTTTTCAGCACTGAGGGTTTGTCTTCTCTTACATTTTCTCTCTATTATTACCTTTACATTCACTACTCATGACAAGATTTTAAATTACGGTTATTCGGAACGTCTCGAGTTTTTAGAGGCCCTGTGTAGGTTAGTTATAGTTTAACCATGGAAAAACAAATAGAAGGCTTATTTATTTTGTGTGTTTGTTAGTATATTTCCGAGGCCCTATTTAGCTATAGTTTAACCCGACAAATTTGGAACCCTGCGCGCTAGCCCGCCTTGCACGCGCCTAATGACAGCCCTGCGATTATTAGAGAGGTAATTAGCTAATAGTTTGTTAGTTATAGTAACTAACTTACCCTCTATAATCATACATTCTCATTAGCTAACTACTCGCCAATTACGTCTATAATAGTGGTAGTATCGTGATCCTTGATATTGTTGAGAACTATTGCCATTTAGAAATTATGTAGAATCAATCGCGGTTTAATAAACTTCAAGAAATTTAATGCTGCGGCCCAAATGCGGTTGCAAAGACATGAATTGCTGTCAAAATGCTAATTTTAATATCTATCTTAAAAGCCTAATATTTGTATTATTACAGGAGAGGTTCCTTACAGAGAAGGACAGTCTATTGGGATAGTTCCGGACGGTATTGACAAGAATGGCAAGCCTCACAAGCTGAGATTGTATTCAATTGCTAGCAGTGCCATTGGTGATTTTGGAGACTCCAAAACTGTCGGTCTTTATTAATTTGGAAAACTGATCACTTTATTATTTCTTCATATTGTTGTAACTGAGAATTGACAAGTACTATATGCTAAGTTGATAACACATCTTTTGGATGGATAGCAGTTTAACCTGATCTGATGTGATTCGTTAATACAGGTTTCTCTATGTGTGAAACGTCTTGTGTACACAAATGATGCCGGAGAAGTTGTTAAGGGAGTTTGCTCAAATTTCTTGTGTAAGGATGAATGCATTTACTTTTGCATTTGAGGATTCTAAAAGAGAATTTGTTTTGTATATACATATATCAGTTGTCAATTTTCTAATGTTTTCTACCCTTTATACCAATCATGATTGTGGTTCTCTTTATTCAGGCGATTTGAAGCCCGGATCAGAAGTAAAAATTACTGGACCAGTTGGTAAAGAAATGCTTATGCCAAAAGATCCTAATGCAACTGTCATCATGGTATGTTACTTATTCATCTCTGTCTAATTTGAAAAAGAAAAAGTTAATATCTGAGTCCTTTCTCTAGTCATGAATATAGTTTTGATTTTCTGTGTTGATCTTTAAAATTTTCTATATAGTTGGGAACTGGAACTGGAATTGCCCCATTTCGCTCATTTTTATGGAAAATGTTCTTCGAGAAGCATGAAGATTACAAGGTAAAGGAAGAGTTTAGAAGCAAAGGAAATCACTGCCATTCGATGTTACCAGAAAATCCTCATTTTTATAAAAAGATGTTTTTTGTGCTAATCATATTTGATGATTAACTGATAACTGGGTTTTGGACTTTTGGCATATATGATGTGTAGTTCAATGGTTTGGCATGGCTCTTCCTAGGTGTCCCCACAAGCAGCTCACTACTTTATAAAGAGGTGAGATGAACCAAACTTTTCTTGCTACTCAAGAAATTCGTCCACAAGCCGGAAGGTTTATGTGTTATACTAATTTAGTTGTATGTCACAGGAATTTGAAAAGATGAAGGAGAAAGCACCCGAGAACTTCAGGCTAGACTTTGCAGTGAGCAGAGAGCAAGTAAACGATAAAGGAGAGAAAATGTACATCCAAACCAGAATGGCTCAATACGCAGAAGAGTTATGGGAATTACTGAAGAAAGACAACACTTTTGTTTACATGTGTGGACTGAAAGGAATGGAAAAGGGAATTGATGATATAATGGTGTCACTCGCTGCCAAAGACGGTAAGAAGCATTTTGAATTTTCATCTCAGGAATCATAGCCCTGGCGAATGAGAAAATACTAACATAACAACTAATATACTAACAGAAGTCTATCATTTTTATTATTGGATTCAGCGAAATTGTAGTCATTATGTCGTGTTTTTTATGTGCTGTAGGCATCGATTGGATCGAGTACAAGAGAACGTTGAAGAAGGCGGAGCAATGGAATGTTGAAGTCTATTAAGTTCTTTTCACTTGCATTGATAACAAGTTCCACTTTGTGCAGCAGCTTATCTATATCACCCTCCTGTATTCTGTAGATAGATTACATTACAACCTTGTAATTTTGGTGTGACAAAAAATTATACCTTGCTTGTGAACAATATTGTTTGCGGAATCGTTGCAAGAAATAATTTTGAGGATCATGCAATATAGTTTATCAATTTCCTGAAATTTAATTGTGAATATTCAGTATCTATTAAGAGTTATATATTAAATGAGATGAGATCTGAAAATGGAGATAAAAGCTATGCATGAGCTATTTGCTTAAGAGCAGGAGTGAGATTAACAAACAACCACTGTCCATGTAAATCGTATGTTGAGCAATATGGTGTGACAATTTGCGATTAATGATAATTATACACGAGGTTACTAGTGATTAATGATAGTTACACATGTGGTTATTGATAGTTATATGTGTGGTTACTATTAGTTATATATGTGATTACTGTTAATTCTCTATGTGGTTAGGAAGTAGAAGTTAGTTAGTTAGTAGTATGACCCTATATAAATGATGTAACATATTTGTACTACACTCAATTTCATTCCAATATATTCCTCTCTCAATTGCTCTTTGTTTTTTTTCTTCTTATTTTCCTCAATTTACAAATAACTTGTAATTTAAGTTATCCAATAAATTGATATGTAGAGCACCGGTTCGATCTTCAATCTCCATCAATCGTAAATGGAAGTGCAACCTCCAATCAGTTTTCAACAAATCTATCAGCTTTCAAGAGAGAAAACTATGATAGATGGTGTGCGCATACGAAAGTGATATTCAAGTTTCAAGATGTATTGGAAATCATGAATGATGGTTTCTTCGCATTAGAGGTAAATGCTATTGAGGCGCAAATAGTTGCTCGTCGTGAAATGAGCAAGAAAGACGGGAAAAACTTGTTCTTGATTTATTAGTAAGTGAATTCAAATCTCATTGCGAAAATCATTGAGCAAGAAACGACTAAAGATGTGTGTGATATTCTCAAGAAGTTGTATGGTGGAAATGAGAAATTTAAGAAAGTCAAGCTTCAATATTTGAGGAAACAATATAAGAATTCGTAGATGAATGATGGTGAAGCGATTGTCGAGTTCTTCTCAAAGTTGGTGGTTTTGATAAACTAAATGAAGTCGTGTGGAAAGAAGATCTTTGAACTGCAGAAAATGGAGAAAGTTCTAAGAGCCAAGTTTGATCACATTGTTGTGGCCATTGAGTAGTCCAAAGATTTGTTAGAGATGAAGCTTGAAGAATTGCAAGAATCTCTTGAAGCTCATGAGTTGAGACTGAAATAGTGAAAGGAAAACATGTTTGAATAAGTTTTGCAAGCAAAATTCTTCAAGAAAATGAAATAATACTCCTCAAAGAACAACAAAGAAAAAGAAAAATTGAAGAAAAAGTGGAATGAAAGTGATGATGCATGTAAGAGCTAAATAAGTCAAGACGAGACAAGTAAGAATAATGTTTCTCACAATTAGAAACTAAAAAAGAAAGTGGAGATGAAGGAAGTTTAATACTTTTGTTGCCAAAAGAATTGAAGGAGAATGACAATAGTGTAACACAATTTGCTCATATGATGGAAGTAGTGACTCGGAAGAGGTCATTTTGATGGTTGATACACAAATGACTCAGGTCAAAACCAAGATTTGGTACCTTGACACATGGTGCAAACAATCACATGATTGGGAATAAAATTTGGTTCATAAAGCTTGATGAATCAGTGAGGAGGTCTATTAGGTTTGCAAATAATAACATGGTGATATCACAAGTAACGAGGAACATTATTATGAGGAATAAGGATGGACAAGAATCTATCATATGTGATGTGTTGTATGTTTCTAATATTACAAGCAACTTGATCTACTTAAGTCAATTGCTTGATAGAGACTACACAATGTGGCTTAAAGATAAAGAGCTCAAGGTGTTTGATGGAAGCTCCAAGATAATCTTGAAGACACCTAAGTCAACCAACAAAACATTTAAGATTATGATTAACATGCTAGACCATTAACGTCTTGCATTAACCATAGTTGGAGATCAAAATTTGACTTTTATAAGAAGTCTGGCCATCTTAATTTTAGAAGTATTAGTTTGATGCACGTGAATAAGATGGTGTATGGCCTTTCCGAAATTACAATTCCAAAACAGTTATGTGATGAGTGATGCATTTCCAAGAAAGCAATAAGGTCATTAAAACATGACTTTCAAATGAAACTACACTAGAAATTGGAGATTGTGCATTCATACGTGTACGATCTCTTTGAAGTGAAGTCACTAGGATGTAACTACTACTTTTAATCTTCCTGGATAAATTCACTAAATATATGTTGATTTACCTGTTGGAGAAGAAAATTAAGGTGTTCACTATCTTAATTAAGAGATTTAAGTTCCTAGTTTAGAAGTAGGTTGAATGTGCAATCAAAAGGTTGAGAACTAATGGTGGTTGTGAGTAGACCTTAACTCAGCTTGTTCAGATTTGTTAAAAGGAATGGATTTAGCATGAAGTTATATCACTATACAAACCTCAACATAATGACATTTATGAAAGAAAGGACAAAAGTATCTTGAACATGGCAAGAAACATGCTCAAGGAAAAGCAAGTGTCAAACCTTTTTTTATGGTGAAACCAAGTTTGGACACTTTAAATTTTTTGGCTCATTGTGTTACACACATGTATCGAAGAAACTTAGTAGAAAGATCGATGATATAGGCCAAGCCATGATTTTGGTTGGGTATCATTCAAAAGTTCTTACAAGTTGTTCTCATCAATTGAGAACTAGGTGGTGATTAGTAGGAGTCGTTACACGAAAAATACATAGTCCCCGTCAAACTTTATTTATTCCAAAGGAAAGGAAATATATCGATAAAACCCCAAAAGGTGTAAAAAATGGTGGATGCAACCAAATTCGGGTTCAGAAGTCGATTATGCAAGGGGAGAGTATTAACACCCCTCACATCCGTTGCACTCAACGAGAACCATTTTGACTGTTCTTTGCACGGATGGGTGTTATTATCTAAGGATTACTTGCTAAAGGGGAAAAAAAGTTTTTAATTAGCGTGTTCGCCAAAATCTCACAATCATATGCCTATGTATCCTCATAGTGAAATAAGGAAATCAGAGCTATGTAGTTCAAGGTAGAAAATAAGTATGTGTTGGTTATTTTTAGTGGAAAGTGTTGACATTCGTGTCCTATTAGTAAAATGTTGCTTGTATGCTCGCGCGTGGGAGACTTAACTATTGTTTGGATTGCGGTAGAACAGAAGTAACATGTCCTTTTTGAAAAATACTTAACTATTGTCTGTCTTTGGACAAATACTTAACTTCTGCATCTGTATGTGGACACTGATCCAATAAGAGCTTAAATTAATTCACCAATGGAGTACTCACATCTTTAAAATTACTCATGTCAAACTTGTTTGAAACCTTTTCAACATAGATTTTATGAGAGGGCCATAATCTTCTTAGCATCATGTAAATGATTAGTAGCAATCAACATATGTTTTTCATGCCAAACTCCTTTCCTAACATGATTTTCAGTTCATTTGTATCATGTAAATGATTAGTAGCAATCAACATATCATCAACACACAATAACAAAAAAATAAAAGAGCCATCATAAAGGCTCCTAACATAAACACAACAATCATACTTGCACCTTATATATCTAATCTTAAGGTGTTGAGGATCATGGTCATCGTGACATTCTTGTAGATTTCACTGCAAAGTTCCTTTAAATTTTGTGTCGGGTGCATGCCCATATGAGGAAGATAAACAGACTGCAAAAGATTATCTTTTTGAGAAGACCGAATGTTTAAGCTTTAACGACACGTGTAAAGGAACGTCGTATTACATTTATAACACCTAGGGGCTAGCCCTAAGTAATAATTATTTGACTTTTGTGATTCCCCATGCGAGCTCAAGACATTATAAAAGGGGGAGGAAGAGATTCATTTGTTCATTTCGCACAAACTCTTCCTCTCGCCGTGAAATTTTGTCTGTAACTTCTTCGACAGACTTTCATCGTTGCCACCGTACAAATAGAGAAACCACCATGGATCAAGGTAAATCTTCATCTCCTTCCTCTGTTTCTGTAGTTTTGTTTGATGAACATTCCTCAATCTCATATGTACTTCATAGGATCTTCATAATTTCTGGGAAATTATATGAAGATATGGGAACTATGATGAATGTTCATCAGATGCACATAAGCGTTCATGAAGATCTAGGGTTAGCTTTTAGGAAAAAAGCAAGTTGGAGTTAGATCCATAATAGATCTTAGTTGTGATAAATTAGTGTTGATCAACCGAACATAGGGTCATGTAGGGGCTTATCCTCGGTGGCTCAGTTTGAGGGTGGCGAAGTTGAGCTTAATGCGTCGGCCTCACCCTCGTAATATTTTCCTTGGTTAAGGGGCTAACCCGAGGTACGTCCCCGGTTCTTATCAAAGCCCTTTCACTTGACTCGCAGTGGAATGGTGGATTTGAGACCGTCAAATTCACTTTGTTTCCTTTTCTTTTCAGGTGAAATGAGTAAAAAAGATGCTCAAGAGGTCGAGGAAATCCCCACTACAGACGTCACAGATGTAACTGCTTTTGACTACTTGTGGATTATGGATGAGCCGATTGAGACGACCTCTCAACTCGTGGTGGATGCCTCAAATGCATGGAGAAGAATTAAGAAGAGGATAAAGGGAGTAACTGCAAATTGGAGGGCATTACCTCCAAAGCCTACTCAGAGGATTTGCTTGCGCTATCCTGCTCTTCGCTTTCCCATGTACGAATTTGCCTTCCGTGAGGCTGGGTATCGTCTGCCCTTTACTGATTTTCAGCAAACGGTTTTTACTCACCTCGAGCTTGCGCCCTACCAGCTGCACCTGAATGCTCTAGCATTCATCAGGGCCTTTGAGTTTGTATGTCGTTACCTAGAAATAGGGGCGATAATAAACTTATTTTTTAGGATTTTCCACATTCAAAGGAAGTCCCAGGATGGCCGACACAGTTAGGTGCCATTAAAACAAGCGAGCAGACTCTTTAAGGCCTATTTGGATTCTGTTCGAGATTTCAAGTACCACTTCTATGTAATCCAACCCTGCTCACAAGAAGCTAAGGACTCGCTGTACGATAGGGAGATTGTTGATGAGAAGGAAAGGCTTGTGGCCTACTTTCCGTTGGAGTGGGTGGATGTCCATTTCAGTCATCCTAGCGAGCATTATATTACTAGGCCCGAGTGTAAACACCCCAAATTTGCCCTCACCCATTCACACCATGGCTTGTGATCTTTTCATATGCATAAATTCAATCATAACATCTCATATTGCATCTTTTGCTTCACTGCATTGTTTCTAAGTCATCTGCATCTAGGGTTTGTGATCTGAACCATCCCTGAGCCATTTGAGCCACTCCAAAGGTCATCAATCACTTCATAGGGGTCCATGTGTGTTCAAGCATCATATCTATTCCCCACAAAGTCAAGAAAATCAAAAGAATCACAAGAACTGAGAAAGGCATGGAAGCAGAGCCAGGTTTAACTACACAGATGACCTAAAATTAGGGTTTTGGTTTCAAAGGCCATAACTCCAATTTTTTGGTCATTCTTGTTTCTATTGGTCTCTATATGTTATGAGGATCATGCATATCAATTTTCATGAAGAAATTCAATGGGGAAGGCATCTGATCACAAGATGACTTCTTGAGCAAGTCAGTGCAAAATCAAGGCATCTGAGGCCTCCAATGACCCAACCAAAGGGTGTTCTCCATCATTTTGAATGTGTATGATCTATGTTTGATCATAGAAGAGGTTAGAAGTTCACAAAATTGAAAATTTTCAAGCCATTTGCAAAGTTGCCTTTTTGGGAAAGTGACTTGTAATGTAAACTTGCTATTTTGGGAAAGTTTTTCAACCTCCTCTTTTTGATTCAAAAATGCCTCAAATGAGAAAACTTTGGTCATGAAAGTTGTATATTGGATCATTCCCTTTTCAAAAAGTACAAGAACTCATTATAATTCATTTTGGATCAAAAGTTATGGCTTGTCAAAGTTGGCAAAAATCACTAAATTTCCACTTTTGGCACCAAAGAGGGATTTTTGCAAATTCAAGTTCCAAGCACTTTCAAGACCTCTAAATGACTTATTTGCATCATTATAACATGTTGCAACTTAGCAAAGTCAGAATTGGCCAAGGATTTTCAAGGTTCATGCCTTAGATCACAAACTTTCATAAGCCATTTTCCATGAAATTCTCCAAAAAGGAACTTTTGCAAGAGTGATGCCCAAGGATTGGTTTGACTTCTAATTGGTTCTTGATGCATTTTGACAATTTTCATTGGAATTAAATTCTTTTAAAGGCAATATTTTTGTTCAAACTTGGAAAAATCCATTCTGCCTAACCATTGAGAGTTTGATGATGGTTCTTCTTGCATTGCATCCTTTATAGCATGTAGTTTATAGGATAAAATTGGTTTGAATTTATCTTCCATTTTCAATTTGTTTAGCATTTTTCATTGTGAGGTACCTTGAAACCCTAGTTGACTTAGAAAAACCATAACTTCCATTAGGTTTAGATTTAGGTCTCCTCCTTTGGGCAGTGATCTTATGTAGGGTTAGGGTTCCTTTGATCCCATTTTCAATTTTTTATCATGTCATTTGCTTCTGGTTTTGAATTTTGCTTTACATGTTGTTCATAAACCCTAATTCTTGCCTTCCTTTGCATTCATCTCTCATTTGCTTGCATTTAAGAGCTTGCCATGACATTTTGTGCATCCACATGATTCATAAGACATCTTAGGACATATTAGAACCATGAATGATCATTGCATCATTCCTTTGCCATGTTATATGTTCATTTCATTTCATAAACATTCATGAATCTTTATGGTTCAAAGCATGCCTCATTTGCATCCTTATGCTTGATTGATCACTCTCATCTCTTGTCATGTGTTTGCATCATCTCTTAGCATCATTAACATCATGTGCATGCTTCTGACTTTGGTTTGCATCATGGCAATTCATCTCATTCTCATTGCATTTCATTTCTTTTGCTAACTTTTCAGGTGGTAAGTTGTTTGAGAAATGAATTTGCATTCACTTCTCACAATCTCTTCTTATCCTTCTCTTGCATCATTGATGTATTTTATCTTGTCTTTAAGTGAGCTTGCTTATTCATGCTCTTTCTTACTTTCTTCCTTCAAGCAACTTGTCTTCTTAAGTGAAGCAAGTTGTCTTGCTTCTCTCTTCTTCTTCCTCTTTCTATCTTGCTCCTCCTTGGTGGCCTTTGAAGATTTCTTTCTCTATTAAGCCTCACAAACCCTAGGACTTCCAAGCATGATAACATTTTAGGATTGTTTAGTCCCCCTTAGACTCTTTCCTTTGAGTTTTCTTTGAGTCTTCTTTTCTCACCTCATAATCAAGGACTAAACCCTAAAGGTTTTAAGGCTTTGTGATTAAGCTTATGCATGCATCCTTCTATTAGGATGGAGTGCATAACTTTAATCCTAAGTGTTAAACCCTTAATGTGTTTAAATCCTTTAATCAATTCACTTAATAATCATTAAGACATCAAACTTGTAACTTGGGCCTTGCATTAGGGTTCTAATTCTTCCTTAAATGGTTAAGAAGGACTAACCCTAGTGTTAATAGACAAGTCCCCCTCAAGTTGTCTTACAAACCATAAAATCCATTTCTTAACCTTATCATTAACTAAAATCCACTTAAATAAAAGCTTTGTTTTGTCATGAGGTTAATCCCTAATCATGGATTAAGTTGAGGAGCCTTCCTCAGCTTAAATGTTCTCATCTATTATCCTTCTATTAGGATGGTGTAATGGGTCCATTAAATCTTTGATTATGGCTTAAACTCATTACTTAACACTAAACAAAACTCCAAAAACATCTAAATAATCACAAGTAGGTTAATGATCTTAATCCTACATCATGGTGATTAAGTGTGAGGTGTTTACTTCATACTTAAGGTATTCTCATTACCCCTAATCAGAGGGAGGATGTGATGAGTTTACTAACCCTTGGTTTAGGCTTAAGCTCATTTTCTTATGACAAACTCCAAAAGCAATAAAAGATTGAAAACACCAAAAACAAACAATAATCGACTCCTCCGGGATTCTTTTCTCATCATCTTCATTCACAAACGAGAACTTGCTTCTCTCGTCTAATGCAAGACAGTTAGCACCTGAGCCAGACAGGTCATACACTTGAGCATAGACAAGTAAGCAGTTCGTCAGTCAAATCTTTCAGTCTCTTTGGGTCGAACTACGGTGTTCTGACTTCCTCATTGCACGAGAGGATACGTAGGCATAACTTAACAGTTATCGAACAAAAGTCTCTGTATATTCCCCCTCCTTCCGGCATTATTCTTTGAGCCTCATAGTCTTGAGCTTCACTTTCTTTTCTTACACTGACACTTCTCTTATACACTTCACATTTCCTTTTGCACTGACACTTGCATTCTTTCCAGCTTTGATACACAGATTGCACTGACACTACCCCTTTAAAACACAAATCTTTTAAGCGTGGATCCCGTCGAGTACGACGGACAATCTGGGTGCTAATACCTTCCCAGGTTGTAACCAACCCCCTTTCTCAGTTTCTCTGGTTCGCGACCGTCTTATCCATCTTTCCTTAGGTTTATGCAGCATTACCTTTCCTTCGGGATAAAAATGCCTAGCTGGCGACTCTTTTCTTTCTGAGTTCACCCCTGTGTGTTCTCTTTCTCTTCGCCGACCGTTCGTGTCTGCACCCCTCTTGGCCCTGTGTCATCAGGCGGGAGCGACAGCTTGGCGACTCTGCTGGGGACCCTTATACTGTAACCAGGGCTTCTGGTTCTTTTAGTGGGTTCCTCCTAGCGCTTGTTTGATTTGTGTTTTCTGGGGTGTTATGTGCTATATGTGTTTATGTATTTATTTTATTGCTTTATGTACAGTCTTGTTTATTGCTTTCTTTACAGTTTTATACATCATACTGTCATACTACCATTTTTGCTGGATCTGGTTTGCTGTCTTGATGGGTGGGATTTCATTGAGAGTTTGAGGTCCTATACCTGGGACCTGAGTGAAACCTAGGCTAGAGTGGTTCATTATCTTTCCCATTCCATTTCGGTCTGGTGCGGGAATATGAAACACGGTTCAGATGTGGGTTTCTTCTTGAGAACTCTGTGCTACAGATTTCCTGTAGTGCCAGAGCTATCTGGGAAGCCTGCTAAGTCTGGATGACCTTTATTATGACCTTCAGAAACTGGGGAAAATTAGAGGAGGATCTTTTATGGTTATTGTAAACACTGTACCTCCGGGTTAGAAGTGTTTACACTTCTCATAACTGATCCGAGTCCGAGGATCTTTGTTCTAGAACATCACCTGTGAGGGGGGTTGGGCTGTTTACAGGTTTGCAGGTACCATTGGCCACATCATGCCCTGATACTTGTTTTGATTAAGAGTACCTCATTTTGGACAGTTCTTGTGATTTAACCCTGGATATGTGACTCTTTATTTGAGTCCCCTATCTTGGTTACTGGATTTCTGAGCCTCCATCTGGACTTCTTGAACATACATGGGACTTATATCAAGACAGATAATCAGATCCAGCTTGATCACAAACCCTTGCATATCATTTGCATACTCATCATTTGCATCATTTAACATCTGTTTATTTGTTTTTCAGGGTATCCACATTATATCTGGCTTGGTTTTGACCCCTTCATCTGCATAGACCTCTGTTTCATCAGTTATCTGCTTCAGCTATCTTCATCAGTTGTCTGCTTCAGTCATCTTCATCATCACCAGCATCAGCCTATCAGTGGCTCATCTCCAGTATCAGTATTGATCTTCATCAGCACCTATCTTCATCCTCATCAGTACTCATGACCACTCCCAGGAAGAGCAATATATCTTACCATTTCTTTGAGCCTGTGTTGACTGGTATCAGGCAGGTCCAATCACTCATCACCCCTGACCACATCCCATTATTCAGAGAGCATTATGGAGGCATCCTGGATATGGTTATGGACCTGGACCCTTCTCAGAGGAGAATGATCCACACATGCTTGCAGTTTTATGACCCTCCTTTGAGATGCTTCACTTTTCCAGACTTTCAGCTAGGACCTCTACTAGAGGAGTTTTCATCATTGATTGGGATACCTGTCAGGGGTGGAATCCCCTTCAACCCAGAAATGACTTTTCCCAGCAATGGGGAAGTAGCAAAAGCACTGTACCTGGAGCCTGCCTTAATTGAGCAAAGCATGACAACAAAAGCTGGGATCCCTGGTTTGCACTTGGATTTCTTGATTTCTCAGGCCATCCTGAAGGCCTCCTTGGGAGAATGGAGGGCAGTCTGTGCACTGTTAGCCCTCAGTATATATGGGGTTATACTGTTTGCAGATGAGCCCAAATTTATCAGCAAGAATGCCATCCATCTGTTTCTTCTGAAGAACCCAGTACCCACACTGCTGGGAGACTTTTACTATTCCATTCATCAAAGGAATGAGAAACAAAGGGGGAAGTTGGTAAGATGTTGTGCTCCTTTGTTTCACACCTGGCTGCTCAGACACCTACCTAAGACAAATGCCTTCTTGAATCCTCACCAGCAAAAGAATTGGGCTAAGAGGCTCATTGCTTTAACTTCAGATGATATCAGATGGTGCACCCAGAGCACCAAAGGCAAAGACATAATCACCAGCTGTGGGCAATACCCAAATGTACCTCTGATAGGAGTAAAAGGTTGCATCAACTACAATCCTTTGTTGTTCAAGAGACAACTAGGCTATGCTTTGATTCACCCTCCTAGAGTACAAGATTTGGCTGAGACCCTGTATTGTGAAATAAAACCAAATCTAGCTGCTGTCAGACAAGCATCCTGGGCTTGGGACAACATCCAGACAAAAGGGATGGCTATTCTAGGGAGGTGTAATAATGTTGCTTCAGCTCAGTACTATGACTAGTCCCGTACTAGAGCCCAGATCACTGGAATTCCTTTCACCATTGAGGATATACCTGGACCATCTACAGTACAGCCAACAACAACTGTCAGCCTGGAAGAATTTGAGAAGCTGAAGGAAAGGAATGAGAATCTGTCTCAAGCTCTGAAGAAGACCCTTTGGGAAAGGAGTGATGGTCGTCTGGACATTGAGAGGTTGGAGAAGCTTAGGGTGGAGCATCTGGCCAAGATTGAGAAAACAGAAGACTACATTAGAAAAGCAAGAGCTAGGGAGAAAATATTGAAGAATGCCTGTAAAGAGGCCAAGCTTCAGAAGGCTAGGAATGAGCTTTATCTGCAGGAGAGTCAGGCTAGGTGGGTCAGGATCACTGAAGCCCGGACACAAGAAGATCAGAGGACTCAAGCCAAGATTGAACAGTTAGAGGCCAATGAAAAGAAGCAGCAGGAAGCTTTGTTGGCAGCCCAGAAGGAGATTTCAGAGTTGAAGCTTAGGGCAGGATTGAAGAGATCAAAAGACCAGGACAGGCACAAGAAGCTGACCACTGCCATTGACACTAGAAACCTCCTCATCAGGACCATTACAGAGCATCCAGCTGGTCCAGTGACTGAGGCACTTTTGAAGGAGGTTAAGGAGGATGAGTTTGGACTAGATGTCTGACTTTTTGATTGTTGTTGTTTTCATTCGATGTACTTTTCTTTTGTGTTGTATTTTGACCCTTCAGGGGCATGTGTTGTAAAAACAAACTATGTATTGTTCAGTATTTGTAATATATTTTAGTTTGTTTCTATCTTGGGATTTCTTTCAAAAGCATCTTCCTCGGGGTATGGAAAGGTCAAAACCAAGAACCAAGCCGGGTACCTTGGAAAACAAATAAGCATACTGCATTGCATACTAACTTTTGTTTTGTAGGTTTTGCCTTTATTTTGTTTGCTTCTAACTCTGTTGTGTCTCAGGAAATATTGCTCGCCGCCGGGTGTTCCCTGTCAACCGTACGCACCGGTACCCTACTCGCAACAACCTTCCTGGTATCCAAATGGATCAAGTACAGCAGGATCTGACTAAGGTCAGAACTCAGATGGCTAATGAAAGAGTGGAGATGAGGAACCAAATGGCTCAATTCATGACTGTGATGACTGGCTTGGCACAAAGCCAAGAAAGGTTAAGGGCATTAGTAGAAAGAAAAACTCCCGAGGAACCTCATCCTGGCACTGGAGGAACAAGTAATAATGAGGGAGGTCAGCCTCATGTTAACCCACCAGTATTTGGACCTCATCTAGATCCGGAAGTCAACATCCCAAGGAATGTGCAAGGCAACACTGCTGCAGGCAGGATCTTGCAAGAAGATCCTCAAGAAGAGCAGTTTACTGTAATGGGAGCTGGGGATGAAGTCTATGATAGGAGGTTTGATGAAATTTCTGAGAAGTTGAGGTCTCTGGAGTCTCAAAATTCCTTAGGCTTCGATGTAATGGATATGGGGTTAGTGGATGGGGTGAGAATTCCCCACAAGTTCAAGCCCCCGTGCTTTGAGAAATACAATGGAACTTCCACTACAACAAACAAGATCTTAGACAGCGCTTTTTTTAGCCTTAGACAGCGCTTTAAAGCGCTGTCTAAACCTCCGCTGCTAAAGGTTTAGATAGCGCTTTTTAAAATGTGAAAAGCGCTGTCTAATCCCCCACCCTTAGACAGCGCTTTGGCCAAAAGCGCTTTAAAAGACCCTCTTAATTTAAATTTTTTAGGTACACATTAGACAGCGCTTTTCAAAAGCGCTGTCTAAGCCCCTACCTTAGACAGCGCTTTGGCCAAAAGCGCTGTCTAAGCCCCTCCTATTTTAATTTTTTTAGGTATACCTTAGACAGCGCTTTGGCCAAAAGCGCTGTCTAAGCCCCCACCTTAGACAGCGCTTTTGCCTAAAGCGCTTTCTAATCCCCCCCTTAGACAGCGCTTTTGCCAAAAGCGCTGTCTAAAGTAAACGAAATTTTTTGTAGGATTTGTTTGTAACCACATTTTTTCCAGGTTTATAAACCAGAATTGGTACCTGTTTTCAACCAGATTTTTGCAGTCAATTATCACATTTTATATATGCCATTTTGGCCTTTTTTTACCAAAATTTGGCTAACCAATTCAAACCAATTCAAACCAAATTTGCCATAAATGTATCAAAATATATACAAATTTATGTTTACATTTATAAGTCATTACATATACTACTACAAATGTACACATTAATTACACACTTTGAGCTCTATCATGTATTGACACCACTCCTCTTTGATTTCGTCCACTTGATCCTTTGTATAAGATGCACACTTGAATTCATCAAAGTACTACATAATAATATAACATATTTTGAATTAATTCCAACTATTTAATTATATGAGATATGTGTAAATATAAAAATAACTCATAAGTTAGAAATACATACATCGGTGGGAATCTCTAATCGGCCCAACATGAGAGTATCTCGCATAAACCTCAACATGAAATACCCGCAATCTATTTCATTACGTTGAAGAGGACACTACATATGAAAAAAAAATATGAATTATAAATCCTAAGTTTTATCAAGTGTAGTCATCACTAATATAATAAAAAACGCGGTAATTAAAAATATACCGCCACTTTAATCCATGAAATGGAGTTGGCGCCCCTCCTTGAGGTCTGGATAACTCGTTGGGCACGAAAAGCTTGTAGGACGCTAATAAAATAAAAATGAAGCAATTAGAACAATTCACATAAACTAAGAAAAATTTTGAACATTCTCACTTACGTGTCAATTAGGTCCTTCATAACCGGGTATGTTGTCCAATCATTTCCTAACGAGTCAAGATAATACACAATTTCTCGGATAGGATTGATTGCGAGCAACAACCAATGTCCACTGTAATGATTAGGCAAATGTTAGATGGTAACTTGGAAAATAATTATTATAGATGAATTTAGAATGAAATGCTAACCCGGTATTAAACGGTAAAAAAAACAACTTCTCCGCATTTTTATTCTCCACGAGGATCCGAAGAACGTACTCCGTCACGGTATCCGGTCTACTTATCATTAAAGTATAGTTGACGGTCGCGGGTGCTAAGAATCCGAATGACACGTCCAAACCATTGGGGCGCATCAATTTGTCATACAAAAACCTAATATAAAAACATCATTAACATAAAGTAAACATCATTAAAATAAGTTGTTTAATTAATAAAACAAAGTATGCCGAATTTACCTAACATATGTATTGACAACGTTGACGCCGATTTCTTCACGACCAAAAACTTGCATGAAGTCCTCATTACCAATCATTTGTTCGTAATCAAAGCCGAAAATCCCTACCTCCATAGGTATAGTCCGAACACCTCCGGTCGGTATATCGGTCATCTCTAGAAATGTCCTGAGGCACGACCTATACTTGGTGGTAGGTTTTTTCCTAGCTACGGACTTCTTAGCACCAGAACTTTGTACCCGTGCGGAGGCGTTGCTAACCTCCTTTTTTTGTTGTGCGGAGGCATTGCTAGCCTCATTTTCTTGAACCTACATGTCATATAAATAGTTAGATCAAATTAAGAATGTAACAACTTCCATGAATATATGTCATATAATTGTATATTACCTCTTTTCTTGAAACCGTGGACTCGGTATGCCGTGGAATCGCAGCTTCTTTTGATTTGGATTGTGTGGGAGTCTATTTAACATAGGAAAATATGTAAGTAAAATTTTAAGCATAAATTTTAAACTTTGAATATACCAAGGAAAGTTAACATAAGTTTTAATCATACCTCATATCCTACGCATATGAGGTTTGTCGGCCATGCAACAAACGAACCTACTGCTTCGTGCACCGTTGTTGCATCCGAATCATCGCTAGGATATGGTAATGCTGCATTCGGCTCAACTGCAATATCAACTGATACCTTCAAACATCCAGCAGGGAGCTCTCTAGTGTGGAGTAATACTCCGCTAACGTTATGCACTTTTCCCTTGCCAACCATCCGATAGTATGGTGACGACAAATACAGCTGACAATGGGAAATGCCCTAAAACCAATAATAACAAGAAATCGTTAATGTGTATATATGTCAAATACATAATTTAAGAAAATAGTTCAATTTAAGACAATTATATGTAATTACCTCTGGAATGTTCGGCTGAAAGGTACAGTTGATACTGTCTTTGTCCGAAGCATCTCTGTATACTGTTGAGGCGCTAGCCTCTCTTTCTCTCCTCAATGCATCAAGCTCAGCTTGCATGGCTTCCATTCTTGCATGAAGCTCCCGATTACTAGGATCCTTTCCTTTTTTAATACTCATGGAGGTCGGAGTGACTCCAAATCCCTTACCCCTCACCCGACCAGAGTACTCAGGGACATCTAATGCCCGACCAAGTATGCTCCTAGTATCATCGGGAGATAAAGACTGAGATAGCTCCTCCTGAAAAATCAGATGAATATCGTACACTTGTCAAATATTTGTGTATAAAAATGTTATTCAATTAATGAAAAAATGTTATACTTACACATTTCTGGTATACTTGTAAAACTTCTTCTTGAGCAACTCCAGATTTGCCCACACGGGCTTCCTTCCACAAAACATGTGCAGGAAGAGATGATTCTGAACTTTCCTCCTTCTGCAGCTACACATTAAGTCATACAATTTTATCAGATAAAACTAATATATGATGAACAAATTTGTTATCGCAATTTAAAAATACTTACCATGGATTGTTCTAAACGTCCATATCCGACACGTCCTTTTCGGTACGGATATGCGGGACTTGATGCTCTTTCCCGATTTGTAGCACTTATTCTTTGAAAAACCGGGTCTTGTCTTTTGGATTTGAACGCTTCCCATTCTTCAGCCGATATCAAACTTTCATATTTTTTGGGAAGCTCCGCATCCACAAAATTACCATCCGCATCCTTAAGGAACTTGGATGATAAAAATGTCCGAAACCCTCTTAGAAGCTTTCCGGCCAATTTCATACAAAAGCCTCTTCTTTCGTCTTCGATGTTAAAACATCGCTAAGAAAAACATACAGATTGATAGTTAGTATCGGTAATTGAAAAAACATAATTGAAAAAACATGATTGTACCTTTATCTCACTCCAAATTTTATCTTTGGACTCTTTCAGCTCTTTGTTTCTCCAATCATCACATGTAATGGGAATTTCATTCCTTACTAGTGCACCGATAAAACTAGTTAAGGTATGCCCATTAGGTTCTATAAGCTGTCCCTGGGTGCTCCAATAGACATCTAGTATGATGCCTCGAGATCTTCCTTGGACCACCCTTCTCATTACTGTGATGCCTCTTCGAATTTCTTCTTCCGCGGATACTTTTTTAGGAACTTCCTCAGGTTGGTCATCAGCCATGTCTAACCTGTAATAAACCAAGGAAACCATCAAATATCAAATATAACTTATAATCAAAGCAATTGAAAACAAAAAAATAAAGAAATCATGCATTATCATATATAACTTATAATCAAAGTAATTGAAAACAAAAAAATAAGGAAATCATGCATTATCACATATAACTTATAATCAAAACAATCGAAAAAATAAAATAAAGAAACCATGGATAATTTACCTAAGTCACTAACATCTCTTTCTTTTCTTTGTTGGAATATTAATCACTTGTTTCTTAGCAATGCGTACGGATGAATTGATCCAAATTCCCTCATTATGATCGTTTCTTATATATGACTCATCCGGTATAAGATCCTCAACTTCATCATTTCTATTCAACTCATTCCGTCTAATGCATGACTCATTCTCAACATCAATATCACATTGATCGACACCGCTATCATCAGTCACTTTGTTAGAGAAAAGCACTATAGACCATTTTGTACTCTTCGGGTCATTCACATAGAACACTTGTTTAGCCTGAGATGCTAGAATAAAAGGTTCATCTTTGTACCCCACCCTAGTAAGATCAACTTGCAAAAATCCAGACTTATCCATTCGTATGCCACTACTATTCACCCACTTGCAACCAAAGATGGGAATCTGAAACTTCTCGTAATCAAACACCCAAATGTTCTCAATAACTCCAAAATATGACAGATTTGCATATTTGGGGTTTAAGTCCTTCATGCTTGATATATGCATTGCTTCAGCTAGCACGGTGACACCACTATTTTGCATAGTACTCTTATCATCTTGTTCTTTGGTATAAAATGTGTATCCATTAATTGAATATGCGCTATGAGAAAACACATGCAAACTTGGACCATATGCCAAACATCTCAACCTTTCTGTTACCGAAGAAGGATCTGAAGAGCGCTTCAAATAAATATGATCCTTCAACTCGATCACAATCATATGTTTCCGTGTCTTTGTCGTATGAAGCATAGGTCGTATTTCTTTTTCCACTCGATTCAACATTCCCGTTAATTTTCTCACCATGAAATATCCAACACTGATAACTTTGATCAATTCCATGCCTCAGCAAATGCGATTTCAATCCATGTGCGTCAACCTTACCAATATAACAACAATGCAAGCAAGGAAAATGCATTCGTCTGGGGTTTTCAGCGTGTTGAACAGCATACTTAACGAATTCCGCAACCCCACTCTCGTACTCTTTGGTCATTCGATCGGCACAGATCCATGTTTTATCCATGGTTTTCCTACTTAAAAAACGTATACATAACCAATGTTAATATAAACTTCAATAACGTATCCGATACGACAATATACCAACTTTAATTACCTCATCACTTTCATTTTTTAAATTACAAGAATCAAACTTTTTCTATTACAATATACCTATAACTATACCTATAACTATATAAGAGTTCGTTCAATCATTTTATGGGAGAAATCTTTTGGCTAGATTTGCAGCCAGAAAGCAAACTGTTGTTGCTTTAGAATGAAATGTTAGTGGACCTGTCATGTCCTCCATGGATTCTATGAGGAACCACATTAGATTGCTAATGGTTGTTATCAAGGTGTATTAGCAGTTGGATCTATTTGTGGAATTCAAGATTTGAAGTTCCTTTGAAGAAAAAGAGAGAGTTATTCTCTACTGAAGTGGAGTTTCTTACACCTATCAACCATTAGACGAAAAGATTCAAGTCTTCAAAGAAGGATTGAGTGAAGATCAATCCACTATAATGATTGATTAAATTGTCAAATTGTGATTCTAGATTGTTTAATGATTGATTAATCCAAAAATAAATTAAATTTCTTGTTTGATCTATTAAAGGTTAATTAGCATATTACTTCTCATTATGTCCACATCATTGGTGTGTGTGTGTGTCAATTTGATCAAATCTTTGAATTGTTATAGAATTGTTTTCAAAACAATTTTCACCATGAAAGCTTTCGCAAGTTACTCTGATTTTTTAAAATATTATAAGGGATATTTTTTCTATTCAACATCCTTTGATACAATCAACACCATATTCAAACAAATAAAACTAAGTTGTTAGAAGTGTAGTTAAGGCAATAATAGTGATAACTATAGTGGTTATATATTGAATGCTATCTTTCAATCTAGAAACCAAACTAAACTATATCAGTTTAACTCACTTTCTTCAAAACTTTGGCTTCTTCAAGTTTCATTCTAATTTTTAGATTGTTTTTATACAGTTATTACTATGAGTAGTGAGGATCTGAAAAAAACTGGTTTTGTTGGTCATGAAAAACTGTCACAAGAGCAACATGCAAAGGTATGAAAATATTGAACATTTTTTCAGAAAATAAAATGAAACATCAATATTAATATTTTGTTGTATTTCAGATCATTGAGGTGAGAAAGGTGATAGGAACATTATCAGAAAAGGAATTTGTGTATTGTACTGATGCATCCATTTCAAGGTACTTAAAATCGCAGAATTGGAATGTTAAGAAAGCGTCTCAAATGTTGAAGCAAAGCCTAAATTCATAAATCAGAACCGTAGAAACAGAAAAAATTAAAAAAGGAAAAAATGAACATACCTCAATGAAGAACAGTAGAAACGAATGATTCTTTAAACACTTTCAATGACTGAAACGAATGAAAGAAAACAATGTCATGAATTTCGCGGTCAGCCGTAGGGTTTCTTCAAAGAAATGTAACAGAACAAATGAAAAAATGAAAAAATGATAATACCTCAATGAAGAACAGTAGAAACTGGCGATTCTTAAAACTCTTTCAATGACTGAAACGAATGAAGGAATACAATCTACTGAAGATCGCTGTAATGGCGTTCGTTCGCTGGTAGGGTTCGTTCGCTGGGAGGGAAAACAGAAAGAAGGGAGAACGAAAATAGAAGTCTGAATTTTAATTTTAATAAGACCTTAGACAGCGCTTTTGGGAAAAACGCTTTCTAAGGTATGCCTTAGACAGCGCTTTCTAAAAGCGCTGTCTAAGACCCCCCCTTAGACAGCGCTTTTGGTTTTAAATTTTTTTTTAATTTAAAGACTTTAAACAGCGCTTTATCAAAAGCGCTGACTAAGGTATATATTTAAAAGCGCTTTTAGAAAGCGCTGTCTAAGACCCCCCCTTAGACAGCGCTTTCATTATTTTTTTGGACCATTTTCCGTGTTTTATTTTATTTTTAACCTTAGACAGCGCTTGCTTTTAAAAGCGCTGTCTAATATGCGCTGTTAAAAAACGTTTTTGGCGTAGTGTTCCTGTCCGCGAACTCACCTGCAGTCCATCCTGGGAAGACTTAAATCATATACTATGGATGAGAAGCTGTGGATGTTCTACTTTGAAGACAGTTTGACTGGGGCTTCAAGAGAGTGGTATTCACACCTGACCAGAGCTACTATCAGATGCTGGAAGGACCTAGCTGAAGCCTTCTTCAGACAATACCAATATAACCTGGACATGGCTCCCAACAGGACTCTCTTAATGGGAATGTCTCAATCTTCTAGAGAAAGCTTCAGAGAATATGCGCAGAGATGGAGACAACTTGCTGCTGTTGTCCAACCACCCATGTCGGAAAGAGAAATGGTCGACATGTTCATGAATACTTTGCAAGGAACATATATTGATAGGCTGGCTGCCTTTTCTTCTACCAGCTTCGCTGATGTCGTCATAGCTGGTGAAAGAATCGAGAGTCTGTTAAAAATGGGCAAAATTTCTGATAATGGTGCAAGTTCATCCAGTAATCCCAGGAAGCCTTTCGTGGGACCCCGAAGGACCAATGAGACAAATGCCATTCATGCCAGCAGGGGCAGACCTCAGTATGCTCACAGATCAGTAGCAGCTGTCACTATTCCAGCTCCAATTCCTCAGCAATCAGCATATCAACAACAACAACCACCACATTATCAACAGCAAGTTCAGTATCCGCCACAGAGAACCTACAACAACAACAATAGCAATCAACAACAACGACCCTTCCAGCAAAGACCATCACAGGCAAACAGGGTGATTGACCCCATCCCTATGCCTTATACTGCCTTATTGCCACAACTCCTGAAGCTTAACTTGGTTGAGTTAAGGACGTTGGCACCACCGGATCCCTCCAATCTCCCAAGGAATTATGATGTCAACGCCAGGTGTGCTTTCCACTCCAATGCACCTGGTCACAATACCGAAAAATGCAGGGCCTTACAAATGAAAGTCCAAGATCTGGTGGATTCTAAAGCCCTCAACTTTGCACCCCCTCCAAATGTCAACAAAAATCCCTTGCCTAATCATGGAGGGCTGAGGATTAATGCCATTGAGGAAGACATACCATCTACTTTGATTACCAGTGTTGCACAAATTCGAACACCTTTGGTCGAAATTAAAGCTCAGCTTCTAGAATGCCAAGTGTTCCCCGGGTGTGAGCTCGGTTGTGGGTATTGCAACATTGCAGTCAATGGGTGTGATAATTTGAGAAGCGGTATAGATGGTCTTATCAAGGATGGTATCCTTCAAATCTCAACAACAGTACCTACAAATCCAACAATTCCTTTGACAACAATTCTCGATTCTTCTACAACAGCAGCAACAATCATTCCTACCGATTCATCAATATCATCAGCAATGGCTTCATCCATCACTTCAACAAATCAAATGTCAATAACCCTTTCTTCTACAACATCAGCATCCATTTATTCAGCAGAATCTTCTACAACACCAACAAGGATTAATGAAGATGTCTCAGCAGTCACCATCTACTATGACCCATCAAATGTTCCTCCCAGCAACAATCTCCAGCAACAAATAGTGGCACCTCCTGCCAGGCCACCAGTCACAATTTACTACGATCCACACACCATTACAGTACCCTCCTCTGCAGCAGTCAGTCCAGTTACTATTACGGTACCTGGACCCGTTCCTTATGAAAGTAGTAATGCCATACCTTGGCATTATGGCTCTGATCTTTACTGCAACGGGGAGAAAATCACGCTGGATTCATCAATCTCTTCTCCACAGATTGATAATGTTGGGGGAGGCGGAGGCTTCACCAGAAGCGGACGCCTTTTTGCCTCACAAGTGCAAAGACCTAATGCCGAAGCAGAAGCTGCTGCCAAAGCAAAGGGAAAGAGTGTGGTACCTGAAGAGCCGACTGTCAAAGAAACTCAGAGGACATCTTTTGAACAAGATGTAGACGAGTTTATGAGAATCATAAAGAGAAGTGATTACAAGGTGGTGGATCAGCTTCACCAAACTCCCTCAAAGATCTCCATATTATCCTTGTTGATGTGTTCTAAAGCTCACAGGAATGCATTATTGAAAGTCCTGCACGCAACATACGTGCCAGAGGAGATTACCGTTAATCAGCTAGAAACTGTGGTGGCAAATGTCAATACCAATCATGGACTGGGCTTTACCAATGCTGACTTAACAACTGAGGGACGTAACCACAACAAGGTTTTACATATCACCTTGGAATGCAAGGGTGCTGTTTTATCTCATGTACTGGTGGACACTGGGTCGTCACTCAATGTCCTACCAAAGAAAGCCTTAGTGAAGCTGGAGTATAATGGTTTGGCACTGCGTCCGAGTAATTTGGTGGTGAGAGCATTCGATGGCTCTAAAAGATCAGTGCTTGGGGAGATTGATCTTCCTGTGATGATTGGCCCGCAGACTTTTAAAATTACCTTCTATGTGATGGACATTCATCCGGCCTACAACTGTTTGTTGGGTAGACCCTGGATCCATACCGATGGCGCTGTTACGTCTACCATTCACCAGAAGCTGAAATTCGAGTGGGAAGGCCAAATCATCACCATCTGTGGGGAAGAAGACATCTTTGTTAGCCATCTGGCTACGTATAAGTACATAGAAATGGATGGAGAAATCCATGAAACCATGAGCCAGGGGTTTGAGGCCCTGAACATTAATGAAGCATCTGCTGTACTGGGAACTTCCATGGCGTCTTATCAGCAAGCCCGAAAGGTTGTTGAAGAGGGTAATGCCCAAGGCTGGGGCAAGCCGCTTCCCGTGGAGAAGAAAGAAGACAGATTTGGGTTGGGTTACAGACCAACTCAACAAGATCAATCAGAGGCTGCCAAAGAGCCCAATTTTGTCAGCGGGGGAATGCTCACCCCGGATGCTGTGAATAACTTGGAAGACGAGGAGGAAAGCGACCGCAACCTGGAGAGCTGGATACGTCCAAGGATCCCGGGGAGCCAAGTCCTTAACTGGTCTTCCCAGGAAATTATAAGGGTTACTCCTGCAGAGTAATTATCATTTCCTGTATTTTAAAGCATGCATCAAGTCTTGCATCTTTCCCAAGATGTCAAGACTCATTTTGTAATCGGGCCATCTTGTAATTTTGTGCAAATGGATTAATCAATGAATATCAGACATCTTTTGCAAACAAGTCTCTTTTTCGCTCACTGTCTTTTCATTTTTCTTTTTGTACAAAAATAAAATGGCAATGTTTTTCAAAATAAATAACCTCATTTTCACTTTTTTTTTTCTAAACAAGATTAAAATTGATCACTAAAATAAACAATCTAAACCCTTGCAGAGAGTGCCTTTCAGATTACACCGACAACAACACAGCTATGACTTCGTATGACTTTGACAAACTAATCAATCAAGCTGATGAAGGGGTTGAAGAAGATTATGAGCTACCTGAAGAGCTAGCCAGGTTGTTAAGGCAAGAGGAGAAGGTTATCACTCCTCATCAGGAGGAGATTGAAACGGTTAATCTTGGTACGGAAGAAGATGTGAAAGAGGTTAAGATCGGGGCCTGTCTATAGGATTCAGTAAAGGAACAACTGATTGATATGCTCCGGGAATATGTGGATGTCTTTGCTTGGTCTTATCAGGATATGCCAGGGTTGGACACCGACATTGTCATGCATAAACTGCCTTTAAAAGAAGACTGCCCGCCAGTAAAACAGAAACTGCGCCGTACTCACCCAGATATGGAAATGAAGATTAAAGAAGAGGTACAAAAGCAGTGGGACGCCGACTTTCTTGCTGTGACTAGCTATCCGCCATGGGTTGCTAACATTGTACCCGTGCCTAAGAAAGATGGCAAGGTGAGAATGTGTGTGGACTACCGGGATCTGAACAGAGCCAGCCCAAAAGATGACTTCCCTTTACCTCACATTGATGTATTGGTTGATAATATGGCTCAGTTCTCGGTGTTCTCCTTCATGGACGGATTTTCAGGATACAATCAGATCAAGATGTCACCTGAAGACATGGAGAAGACAACTTTTATCACACCTTGGGGCATATTCTGTTATAAGGTGATGCCATTCGGACTGAAGAATGTTGGTGCAACTTATCAACGGGCTATGGTAACATTATTCCATGACATGATCCATAAAGAAATTGAGTGTTATGTGGATGACATGATTGCCAAGTCCCTCACAGAAGAAGACCACCTGGTAAACTTGTTGAAGTTATTCAAGCGTCTGAGAAAGTACCAACTGAAGTTAAACCCCAACAAATGCACGTTCGGGGTGCGATCCGGTAAGCTACTTGGATTTATTGTAAGTGAAAAAGAGATTGAAGTTGACCCTGACAAAGTTAAAGCCATTCAAGAAATGCCTGCACCAAAGACTGAAAAAGAGGTTCGGGGGTTTCTAGGTAGATTGAACTACATTTCAAGGTTCATATCTCACCTTACAGCAACCTGCGAGCCTTTGTTCAAACTGTTAAGAAAAGAACAAACGGTCAGGTGGAATGAAGACTGCCAAAGGGATTTTGACAAAATCAAGGAATACTTACAAGAGCCTCCAATCCTTATGCCTCCAGTTGAAGGGAGACCTCTAATCATGTACTTGACAGTATTAGAAGAGTCAATGGGGTGTGTGTTGGGCCAACATGACGAGTCTGGTCGAAAAGAGTATGCAATATACTACCTAAGCAAAAAGTTTACCGACTGTGAACAACGTTATTCACTGCTCGAGAAAACTTGATGTGCTTTAGCGTGGGATGCTCGCCGACTAAGACAATATATGTTGACCCACACTACTTTATTGATCTCAAAGATGGATCCAGTTAAGTACATATTTGAGAAGCCAGCTCTTACCGGACGGGTTGCAAGATGGAAAATGATCCTCACAGAATATGACATTCAGTACACATCTCAAAAAGCCATCAAGGGCAGTGTATTGTCTGATTATCTTGCTGAGCAACCCATTGATGATTACCAGCCTATGAGATTTGACTTCCCTGATGAAGACATCATGTTCATAAAAGCAAAAGATTATGAAGAGCCTGTTCACACTGAAGGGCCTGACCCGGAAGAAGAATGGACTATGATGTTTGACGAGGCTGTTAACATGAATGGTCGTGGTGTTGGTGCAGTACTCATTACACCTAAAGGAGTTCACATGCCTTTCTCGGAAAAACTCACCTTCAACTGCACTAACAACGAAGCTGAATACGAAGCTTGTATTATGGGTCTTGAGGAAGCCATTGACGTCAGGATCAAGACTTTGACCGTGTTCAGAGATTCAGCTCTGGTAATTAATCAAACCAACGGCAAATGGTACACTCACCAGGATCATCTGATACCTTACCGGGATTATACAAGGAGGTTATTGACTTTCTTCACAACGGTCAAGCTTGAGTATATCCCTCGAGATGAAAATCAGTTTGCAGACGCTCTGGCTACCATTTCGTCCATGATCAAAGTTCAAGCTGCCAACTTTGTGCCTCGGATTTCAGTGTCCAGCCTCGACAGACCAGCATACGTGTTCTCAGCAGACGTTGTTAAAGATGATAAGCCTTGGTTCCATGATATCAAATGCTTCTTGGAGGATCAAACATACCCACCTGGGGCATCTTCCAATGATAAGAAGACAGTAATAAGGCTAGCTGGTAGTTTCTTCCTGAATACTGACGGTTCCCTGTACAAGAGAAACTTTGATATGGTACTCCTCAGATGCGTTGATAGGACAGAAGCGGACTTGTTGATGCACGAGGTGCACGAAGGATCCTTTGGTACCCATGCAGGAGGACATGCCATGGCTAAAAAGTTGCTAAGATCAGGCTATTACTAGATCACAATGGATGCGGACTGTTGTGCCTATGCCAGGAAATGCCATAAATGCCAGATTTATGCAGACAAAGTGCATTTGCCTCTGAATCCTTTGAATGTGATGTCTTCACCCTGGCCCTTTGCCATGTGGGGCATTGATATGATTGGCAAGATTGAACTGACTGCTTCAAATGGCCACAGATTCATCCTGGTAGCCATTGACTATTTTACTAAGTGGGTTGAAGCAGCTTCCTATGCAAATGTCACCAGACAAGTGGTAGCCCGATTCCTGAAGAGAGACATCATTTGTCGGTATGGAGTTCCCGAGCGAATCATTACTGATAATGGTTCCAACTTAAACAACAAACTGATGGCAGAACTATGTCGGGACTTCAAGATCCAACACCACAATTCTTCTCCTTACAGGCCAAAGATGAATGGCGCTGTTGAGGCAGCTAACAAGAATATCAAGAAGATTGTGCAGAAGATGGTAGTCACATACAAAGACTGGCATGAAATGCTACCGTTTGCCTTGCATGGGTACCGTACATCAATCCGAACATCCACTGGAGCAACACCGTATCAGCTTGTGTACGGTATGGAGGCAGTCCTACCTGTTGAAGTTGAACTACCCTCCTTGCAGGTACTAATGGATGTTAAACTGAATGAAGCAGAATGGGTCCGATCCCGATACGAACAACTGAGTCTGATCGAAGAAAAGAGATTAGCTGCAATCTGTCATGGGCAGCTGTATCAGAAAAGAATGAAGAAAGCCTTCGATCAGAAAGTCAGATTACGAGAGTAACAAGTAGGAGATCTTGTGCTGCAAAGACTCCTCTCTCCGCATACAGACCACAGGGGCAAGTGGACTCCGAATTATGATGGTCCATTCATAGTAAAGAAAGTTTTCTCTGGCGGAGCACTAATGCTCAGTACTATGGATGGTGAAGACCTCCTGTCCCCTGTGAATTCAGATGCAGTTAAAAAATACTTCGCATAAAAATGACCCGCTGGACATAAAAACAGAATTTAAGTCCAGGCAAAAATAGGGCATCCGGGCGAGTCAAAAACAGAATAAAAGACTCGGGCAAAAATAAGGGAAAATAAAATAAAAAAATGTACACCCGCTGAGTTGAAAAGCCGCATTGGACAGCTCAGGCAAAAATGGGTATCCCGGTGGATCGAAAACCCGAAAGGGCGATCCACGCAAAATAGGGGAATAAGCGAACAACTGCACTCTGAATTCATCTGTATCACTTACAGCATGTTAAGCTTCGAAAGGTTCGAGCATCGGTCAGAATCAGCCTTCTTCAGAAAGCAAGATGAGAAGAACGTCAATGTCATACAAGTCATAGCAAAGGGAAAGCTCCTTGAAGCGTCATCAACATTGCCACTGTCTTTTTGTTTCTCAATTTGTAACGATTTCCTCATTTCAGGGGATCTGTTTCTTCGACTGTATCTTGCCAATTCAGGGCACACAAATTAATAAAATCAGACTTTCAGTCATGTTTCGTCTCGTACATTTTATTTTCATTTGCAAAATGTCCGATGTCCTTGAGATATTGATTGCATAAATACAGATGTTTCCCTTCTAAAAATACGTGCTTACAGGAAATATATTTGCTCCCGGGAGTGTCTAAACTCCTATGACGGAATCCAGTAAGGGATACCTCGGGAAACTTGTACGTTTCTTTGTCATGAAGGATTGCAGGTGTTCAAAACACAACATGGGGCATGAAAGCTTCTCCCCAGTAGGTTGCCCAAATCATTATTTCCTCAGCACACCTTCCAAACAGCACCAGAGATGCCTTCTCCCCATCAGAGTTGCTAGGCATCGCTTCTCCAAAGCAGTACCAGAAGGTGCCCATATCCCCAGCTGAGTTGTCAAGTATCATCCTCAGCAGGATCCCCACAGAAATTTCTAGGAAGATCTTCCAGTGATCTTTCTTCTTCCCCGGCCAAGTGTCGGACAGGGAACTAGCTCCCCACAGAGTTCCAGCCTCTATCCAGAGAAGCAATGCCTGAAGATCTCACAACAGAGTGACGAAAGCCTCTACGAACCCTAGCTGGGTCCCTCATTACTAAGAAAGATCTATCAGTGATCTATTTCCCCAAGCAGAGTCATATATGCCAGATATACCAACGACCTCATCCCCAGCTGGGATATTCACTTCAAGTAGATCAGCCAGAGATCTCCACAGCAATGGGACCCGAATCCCGGATCGGTATCTTTGCATAATCATAGCATTCGCATCATATTTTCCCCACAAAGCGTAGCATTCCGTCTAATACGGAGCATTACGGCAAAAATCAAACATATTAAATAATCATAAGCCATGTGTCGAACCGAACACTTGTAAAAACTGACCATCCATCAACAATATACAGAATATTTCCCAAATTCCCCACCATAAAGCCAAAGCGTTACACTCATAAATACAGGAACACACTCCTTTTGACACTCGTCTGTGTCATATCCCCAGCAGAGAGCCAAAGCGTCCCCTTTGCACTCACTAGCACAGATACATATATACAATTCCGTGACACCCGTCCGTGTCACCTTCCCCATCACAATTGCCTAAACACTTTGCAAACCAGATACTTGTTTATAATACACTTCCTTGACACCTGTCCGTGTCGTGCTCTCCCCAGCAAGTTGAGCACTCGTATGCGTCTCACCCGTCACTTATACAGATACTCGTCCGTATCTTGTATATACCATTTAAATCCCCTCAGAATCAACACTCGTCCGTGTTCCTTGTTAACCAGTTGATACTCGTCCGTATCATCATCTCTGAACATGCGTCAAGCGTTTGTTTCCACTGATACTCGTCCGTATCATGGTCTTAAGGATGCTCGTCCGCATCTTTAATCTATACACCGTGTCAAACACTTATGTCTTCTTGAATTTAGACACTCGTCTGTGTCTACTATTCCCCAGAAGAGTCCCAACAAATCCCAGTGAATTATTTCCTTTCTATCTGACATTCGTCCTATGTCATGATACCTTTCGGCAGCCGTACCCTGCTAGGTGATCGTCCTTCACCTTTTTGATGATCGTCCTTCATCACCCCCAATGGAGTCTCTATTCATTAGAACCCCTTCTTATCCGACATTCATCCTATGTCGTGATATTTTGAGCAGCCGTACCCTGCTAGGTGATCGTCCTTCACCTCTTGATGATCGTCCTTCATCATGCTTATCCGATGGCCGTCCCCATCGTCGACCTTTCTGTCCGGCATTCGTCCTATGTCGCAATACTTTTGGCAACCATACCTTGCCATGTGATCGTCCTTCACCAATAGATGATCGTCCCTCATCTTATCCCCAACTGAGCAGTCGTCCCCTGCTAAGCGATCATCCTTCACCTTTGATGACCGTACCTCATCATTTATTTCATTTATGCCTTGAACTTGATGGTCGTCCCCATCATTTACCTATAATCCCCAGAGAGTCTTATAGTTTTACCTAATGGCTGTCCCCACCATGATCTCTTATATCCCCAGCTTGTCGGCCGTCCCCGTCATTGCTTTATTCCCCGCATTTTCCCCAGCATGTCGGTCGTCCCCGTCATTGCTTCATCCCCAACAGTCATCCTCTGCTCGACGGTCGTCCTCCGTCTCCCGCACTTTATAAATACACTTTATTTTCTTTTACAATCTATATCCCTTTTCTTCTTCATTCAGTGAGTGCAAATTTTGGACTGTCTTTGGTATTCAACCACAAGTTATCTTATTTGCCTGTTAAGCCGTTGCTTACATCCTGCACAGCTAACTCATGCTTGAATAGGGGCAGTTGTAAACACCCCAAATTTTCCCTCACCCATTCACACCATGGCTTGTGATCTTTTTATATGCATAAATTCAATCATAACATCTCATATTGCATCTTTTGCTTCACTGCATTGTTTCTAAGTTATCTGCATCTAGGGTTTGTGATCTGAACCATCCCTGAGCCATTTGAGCCACTCCAAAGGTCATCAATCACTTAAAAGGGGTCCATGTGTGTTCAAGCATCATATCTATTCCCCACAAAGTCAAGAAAATCAAAAGAATCACAAGAACTGAGAAAGGCATGGAAGCAGAGCCAGGTTTAACTGCACAAATGACCTAAAATTAGGGTTTTGGTTTCAAAGGCCATAACTCCAATTTTTTTGGTCATTCTTGTTTCTATTGCTCTCTATATGTTATGAGGATCATGCATATCAATTTTCATGAAGAAATTCAATGGGTAAGGCATCTGATCACAAGATGACTTCTTGAGCAAGTCAGTGCAAAATCAAGGCATCTGAGGCCTCCAATGACCCAACCAAAGGGTGTTCTCCATCATTTTGAATGTGTATGATCTTTGTTTGATCATAGAAGAGGTTAGAAGTTCACAAAATTGAAAATTTTCAAGCCATTTGCAAAGTTGCCTTTTTGGGAAAGTGACTTGTAATGTAAACTTGCTATTTTGGGAAAGTTTTTCAACCTCCTCTTTTTGATTCAAAAATGCCTCAAATGAGAAAACTTTGGTCATGAAAGTTGTATATTGGATAATTCCCTTTTCAAAAAGTACAATAACTCATTATAATTCATTTTGGATCAAAAGTTATGGCTTGTCAAAGTTGGCAAAAATCACTAAATTTCCACTTTTGGCACCAAAGAGGGATTTTTGCAAATTCAAGTTCCAAGCACTTTCAAGACCTATAAATGACTTCTTTGCATCATTATAACATGTTGCAACTTAGCAAAGTCAGAATTGCCCAAGGATTTTCAAGGTTCATGCCTTAGATCACAAACTTTCATAAGCCATTTTCCATGAAATTCTCCAAAAAGGAACTTTTGCAAGAGTGATGTCCAAGGATTGGTTTGACTTCTAATTGGTATCAAAGCACCATAACATCATCACATAACTCATTTTTTCACAAATTTCCCAATAAATCATGAGATGCCATGCCTTGGTTCACAAGAAACTTCAAAGAGGACAAAATGCAAAACTCATGCCATCTTGATATCCAAGCCATCCAGCTGCATTTTATTGATCCTATGGCTCACCATAAACCATGCTGAGGCAAGACACCCCATTGAACCACTTATGTCCCAGCCCATGCTTATGGTACACAAACCTTTTGACTTTTGCATTTTGCCCATGCCAATCCCACTGTGCCACCACCAACTCCCTGCCCTATCACAGTTTGATAAGTGGACACAATGAGACTCAAAACACACCACACACAAGCCAGAAAGCTCCCACAATCCAGCTCTCACAAAAACATGTCAAAAACTCCTCTTCTTCGAATCTCTACACACAGCCATCAAACCTTCATTTTTCCTTCACCAATGAATCATACATCTTCCATGGAACCCAAATCCACCATTGGAACAACTTGAAACCTCACATATCTCAACTGTGAAACCTGTCATACCAGAACACAAGCTCACAAATCAGCCACCAACAAAATATTTTGGGCATTCCATTGATCTCAAGAGGTTCAGAGGTGACATTTTGCACAAAAGAGAGGCCTGAAAAGCTCATATCCACAGTTCATCACCTCAGGTAGCTTCAAACTTCAAACTTTTCAGAGCTTGTTTTTCTTGTTATAAAATGAAAGTGTATGTTGTGCTGGTCATGTTGATATCTTTGGAATTGAAAATGGTGAAGAAATGACCATTTCATGGCTCTCTGAAATTTCACCCGTAAATTTTGTTTGCTTCGATTCCCTCTGTTCTTGGGTTAGAAATGATGTTTGAGGGGTGATTTGAATGGGGTTTGGGTAGAGGATCATTTCCCTGTGTTCAATTTGAGGTGGGGTGACCTGTAGCATGATCTAGGGTTTTTGACCCGCCGGAGAAGATGACCGGAGCTTCCCTCCGGTCACCTGAAAGTCATTAAGCCTTAACCCTAATTAGTTTGCCATATGCATTCGTGGCCATTAGATGTGGATTAACTTAAGTTTTGAGTGGCCCAGATCATTTCATTAAACCCTAATCTGTTTTTATTAATTTAATAAATGATAATTAAGTTAATTAAGCCAGAGCCAATCCTGACCCTCAATCTGCGCGCGCAGTCAAACTCCCTCCCCCAGGTTTGAATCTCAGCCTTAGGATGAGATTACTTTCCATTTTATTTAATTTTATTTTCATTTTCATTGCATTTATTTTTACGAATTATTAAAAATAGTAAAACATATTTAAAAATTCTGAAATATTTTGTCAAGCATTTCAATAATTTTCAGAACCCAAAAATATTTTAATTTTTATTTTTTGCATTAAAAATCATTTTTAAATCATTTAAATGTTTATTTTTAATTAGTTAATGAAAATTAATTAATAAAAAATGCATTTAGGTATTTAAAAATCACAAACAAATTCACATTGCATTTCAAAACATTTAGAAGCATTATCAAACTCTCAAAACAAATTTCTTTTTGGTTCTTGATGCATTTTGACAATTTTCATTGGAATTAAATTCTTTTAAAGGCAATATTTTTGTTCAAACTTGGAAAAATCCATTCTGCCTAACCATTGAGAGTTTGATGATGGTTCTTCTTGCATTGCATCCTTCATAGCATGTAGTTTATAGGATAAAATTGGTTTGAATTTATCTTCCATTTTCAATTTGTTTAGCATTTTTCATTGTGAGGTACCATGAAACCCTAGTTGACTTAGAAAAACCATAACTTCCATTAGGTTTAGATTTAGGTCTCCTCCTTTGGGCAGTGATCTTATGTAGGGTTAGGGTTCCTTTGATCCCATTTTCAATTTTTTATCATGTCATTTGCTTCTGGTTTTGAATTTTGCTTTACATGTTGTTCATAAACCCTAATTCTTGCCTTCCTTTGCATTCATCTCTCATTTGCTTGCATTTAAGAGCTTGCCATGACATTTTGTGCATCCACATGATTCATAAGACATCTTAGGACATATTAGAACCATGAATGATCATTGCATCATTCCTTTGCCATGTTATATGTTCATTTCATTTCATAAACATTCATGAATCTTTATGGTTCAAAGCATGCCTCATTTGCATCCTTATGCTTGATTGATCACTCTCATCTCTTGTCATGTGTTTGCATCATCTCTTAGCATCATTAACATCATGTGCATGCTTCTGACTTTGGTTTGCATCATGGCAATTCATCTCATTCTCATTGCATTTCATTTCTTTTGCTAACTTTTCAGGTGGTAAGTTGTTTGAGAAGTGAATTTGCCTTCACTTCTCACAATCTCTTCTTATCCCTCTCTTGCATCATTGCTGCATTTTATCTTGTCTTTAAGTGAGCTTGCTTATTAATGCTCTTTCTTAATTTCTTCCTTCAAGCAACTTGTCTTCTTAAGTGAAGCAAGTTGTCTTGCTTCTCTCTTCTTCTTCCTCTTTCTATCTTGCTCCTCCTTGGTGGCCTTTGAAGATTTCTTTCTCTCTTAAGCCTCACAAACCCTAGGACTTCCAAGCATGATAACATTTTAGGATTGTTTAGTCCCCCTTAGACTCTTTCCTTTGAGTTTTCTTTGAGTCTTCTTGTCTCACCTCATAATCAAGGACTAAACCCTAAAGGTTTTAAGGCTTTGTGATTAAGCTTATGCATGCATCCTTCTATTAGGATGGAGTGCATAACTTTAATCCTAAGCGTTAAACCCTTAATGTGTTTAAATCCTTTAATCAATTCACTTAATAATCATCAAGACATCAAACTTGTAACTTGGGCCTTGCATTAGGGTTCTAATTCTTCCTTAAATGGTTAAGAAGGACTAACCCTAGTGTTAATGGACAAGTCCCCCTCAAGTTGTCTTACAAACCATAAAATCCATTTCTTAACCTTATCATTAACTAAAATCCACTTAAATAAAGGCTTTGTTTTGTCATGAGGTTAATACCTAATCATGGATTAAGTTGAGGAGCCTTCCTCAGCTTAAATGTTCTCATCTATTATCCTTCTATTAGGATGGTGTAATGGGTCCATTAAATCTTTGATTATGGCTTAAACTCATTACTTAACGCTAAACAAAACTCCAAAAACATCTAAATAATCACAAGTAGGTTAATGATCTTAATCCTACATCATGGTGATTAAGTGTGAGGTGTTTACTTCATACTTAAGGTATTCTCATTACCCCTAATCAGAGGGAGGATGTGATGAGTTTACTAACCCTTGGTTTAGGCTTAAGCTCATTTTCTTATGACAAACTCCAAAAGCAATAAAAGATTGAAAACACCAAAAACAAACAATAATCGACTCCTCCGGGATTCTTTTCTCATCATCTTCATTCACAAACGAGAACTTGCTTCTCCCGTCTAATGCAAGACAGTTAGCACCTGAGCCAGACAGGTCATACACTTGAGCATAGACAAGTAAGCAGTTCGTCAGTCAAATCTTTCAGTCTCTTTGGGTCGAACTACGGTGTTCTGACTTCCTCATTGCACGAGAGGATACGTAGGCATAACTTAACAGTTATCGAACAAAAGTCTCTGTATATTCCCCCTCCTTCCGGCATTATTCTTTGAGCCTCATAGTCTTGAGCTTCACTTTCTTTTCTTACACTGACACTTCTCTTATACACTTCACATTTCCTTTTGCACTGACACTTGCATTCTTTCCAGCTTTGATACACAGATTGCACTGACACTACCCCTTTAAAACACAAATCTTTTAAGCGTGGATCCCGTCGAGTACGACGGACAATCTGGGTGCTAATACCTTCCCAGGTTGTAACCAACCCCCTTTCTCAGTTTCTCTGGTTCGCGACCGTCTTATCCATCTTTCCTTAGGTTTATGCAGCATTACCTTTCCTTCGGGATAAAAATGCCTAGCTGGCGACTCTTTTCTTTCCGAGTTCACCCCTGTGTGTTCTCTTTCTCTTCGCCGACCGTTCGCGTCTGCACCCCTCTTGGCCCTGTGTCATCAGGCGGGAGCGACATCTTGGCGACTCTGCTGGGGACCCTTATACTATAACCAGGGCTTCTGGTTCTTTTAGTGGGTTCCTCCTAGCGCTTGTTTGATTTGTGTTTTCTGGGGTGTTATGTGCTATATGTGTTTATGTATTTATTTTATTGCTTTATGTACAGTCTTGTTTATTGCTTTCTTTACAGTTTTATACATCATACTGTCATACTACCATTTTTGCTGGATCTGGTTTGCTGTCTTGATGGGTGGGATTTCATTGAGAGTTTGAGGACCTATACCTAGGACCTGAGTGACACCTAGGCTAGAGTGGTTCATTATCTTTCCCATTCCATTTCGGTCTGGTGCGGGAATATGAAACACGGTTCAGATGTGGGTTTCTTTTTGAGAACTCTGTGCTACAGATTTCCTGTAGTGCCAGGGCTATCTGGGAAGCCTGCTAAGTCTAGATGACCTTTATTATGACCTTCAAAAACTGGGGAAAATTAGAGGAGGATCTTTTATGGTTATTGTAAACACTGTACCTCCGGGTTAGAAGTGTTTACACTTCTCATAACTGATCTGAGTCCGAGGATCTTTGTTCTAGAACATCACCTGTGAGGGGGGTTGGGCTGTTTACAGGTTTGCAGGTACCATTGGCCACATCATACCCTGATACTTGTTTTGATTAAGAGTACCTCATTTTGGACAGTTCTTGTGATTTAACCCTGGATATGTGACTCTTTATTTGAGTCCCCTACCTTGGTTACTGGATTTCTGAGCCTCCATCTAGACTTCTTGAACATACATGGGCCTTATATCAAGACAGATAATCAGATCCAGCTTGATCACAAACCCTTGCATATCATTTGCATACTCATCATTTGCATCATTTAACATCTGTTTATTTGTTTTTCAGGGTATCCACATTATATCTGGCTTGGTTTTGACCCCTTCATCTGCATAGACCTCTGTTTCATCAGTTATCTGCTTCAGCTATCTTCATCAGTTGTCTGCTTCAGTCATCTTCATCATCATCAGCATCAGCCTATCAGTGGCTCATCTCCAGTATCAGTATTGATCTTCATCAGCACCTATCTTCATCCTCATCAGTACTCATGACCACTCCCAGGAAGAGCAATATTTCTTACCATTTCTTTGAGCCTGTGTTGACTGGTATCAGGCATGTCCAATCACTCATCACCCCTGACCACATCCCATTATTCAGAGAGCATTATGGAGGCATCCTGGATATGGTTATGGACCTGGACCCTTCTCAGAGGAGCATGATCCACACATGCTTGCAGTTTTATGACCCTCCTTTGAGATGCTTCACTTTTCCAGACTTTCAGCTAGGACCTCTACTAGAGGAGTTTTCATCATTGATTGGGATACCTGTCAGGGGTGGAATCCCCTTCAACCCAGAAATGACTTTTCCCAGCAATGGGGAAGTAGCAAAAGCACTGTACCTGGAGCCTGCCTTAATTGAGCAAAGCATGACAACAAAAGCTGGGATCCCTGGTTTGCACTTGGATTTCTTGATTTCTCAGGCCATCCTGAAGGCCTCCTTGGGAGAATGGAGGGCAGTCTGTGCACTGTTAGCCCTCAGTATATATGGGGTTATACTGTTTGCAGATGAGCCCAAATTTATCAGCAAGAATGCCATCCATCTGTTTCTTCTGAAGAACCCAGTACCCACACTGCTGGGAGACTTTTACTATTCCATCCATCAAAGGAATGAGAAACAAAAGGGGAAGTTGGTAAGATGTTGTGCTCCTTTGTTTCACACCTGGCTGCTCAGACACCTACCTAAGACAAATGCCTTCTTGAATCCTCACCAGCAAAAGAATTGGGCTAAGAGGCTCATTGCTTTAACTTCAGATGATATCAGATGGTGCACCCAGAGCACCAAAGGCAAAGACATAAACACCAGCTGTGGGCAATACCCAAATGTACCTCTAATAGGAGTAAAAAGTTGCATCAACTACAATCCTTTGTTGTTCAAGAGACAACTAGGCTATGCTTTGATTCACCCTCCTAGAGTACAAGATTTGGCTGAGACCCTGTATTGTGAAATAAAACCAAATCTAGCTGCTGTCAGACAAGCATCCTGGGCTTGGGACAACATCTAGACAAAAGGGATGGCTATTCTAGGGAGGTGTAATAATGTTGCTTCAGCTCAGTACTATGACTGGTCCCGTACTAGAGCCCAGATCACTGGAATGCCTTTCACCATTGAGGATATACCTGGACCATCTACAGTACAGCCAACAGCAACTGTCAGCCTGGAAGAATTTGAGAAGCTGAAGGAAAGGAATGAGAATCTGTCTCAAGCTCTGAAGAAGACCCTTTGGGAAAGGAGTGATGGTCGTCTGGACATTGAGAGGTTGGAGAAGCTTAGGGTGGAGCATCTGGCCAAGATTGAGAAAACAGAAGACTACATCAGAAAAGCAAGAGCTAGGGAGAAAATATTGAAGAATGCCTGTAAAGAGGCCAAGCTTCAGAAGGCTAGGACTGAGCTTTATCTGCAGGAGAGTCAGGCTAGGTGGGTCAGGATCACTGAAGCCCGGACACAAGAAGATCAGAGGACTCAATCCAAGATTGAACAGTTAGAGGCCAATGAAAAGAAGCAGCAGGAAGCTTTGTTGGCAGCCCAGAAGGAGATTTCAGAGTTGAAGCTTAGGGCAGGATTGAAGAGATCAAAAGACCAGGACAGGCACAAGAAGCTGACCACTGCCATTGCCACTAGAAACCTCCTCATCAGGACCATTACAGAGCATCCAGCTGGTCCAGTGACTGAGGCACTTTTGAAGGAGGTTAAGGAGGATGAGTTTGGACTAGATGTCTGACTTTTTGATTGTTGTTGTTTTCATTCGATGTACTTTTCTTTTGTGTTGTATTTTGACCCTTCAGGGGCATGTGTTGTAAAAACAAACTATGTATTGTTCAGTATTTGTAATATATTTTAGTTTGTTTCTATCTTGGGATTTCTTTCAAAAGCATCTTCCTCGGGGTCTGGAAAGGTCAAAACCAAGAACCAAGTCGGGTACCTTGGAAAACAAATAAGCATACTGCATTGCATACTAACTTTTGTTTTGTAGGTTTTGCCTTTATTTTGTTTGCTTCTAACTCTGTTGTGTCTCAGGAAATATTGCTCGCCGCCGGGTGTTCCCTGTCAACCGTACGCACCGGTACCCTACTCGCAACAACCTTCCTGGTATCCAAATGGATCAAGTACAGCAGGATCTGACTAAGGTCAGAACTCAGATGGCTAATGAAAGAGTGGAGATGAGGAACCAAATGGCTCAATTCATGACTGTGATGACTGGCTTGGCACAAAGCCAAGAAAGGTTAAGGGCATTAGTAGAAAGACAAACTCCCGAGGAACCTCATCCTGGCACTGGAGGAACAAGTAATAATGAGGGAGGTCAGCCTCATGTTAACCCACCAGTATTTGGACCTCATCTAGATCCGGAAGTCAACATCCCAAGGAATGTGCAAGGCAACACTGCTGCAGGCAGGATCTTGCAAGAAGATCCTCAAGAAGAGCAGTTTACTGTAATGGGAGTTGGGGATGAAGTCTATGATAGGAGGTTTGATGAAATTTCTGAGAAGTTGAGGTCTCTAGAGTCTCAAAATTCCTTAGGCTTCGATGTAATGGATATGGGGTTAGTGGATGGGGTGAGAATTCCCCACAAGTTCAAGCCCCCGTGCTTTGAGAAATACAATGGAACTTCCTGTCCGCGAACTCACCTGCAGTCCATCCTGGGAAGACTTAAATCATATACTATGGATGAGAAGCTGTGGATGTTCTACTTTGAAGACAGTTTGACTGGGGATTCAAGAGAGTGGTATTCACACCTGACCAGAGCTACTATCAGATGCTGGAAGGACGTAGCTGAAACCTTCATCAGACAATACCAATATAACCTGGACATGGCTCCCAACAGGACTCTCTTAATGGGAATGTCTCAATCTTCTAGAGAATGCTTCAGAGAATATGCCCAGAGATGGAGACAACTTGCTGCTGCTGTCCAACCACCCATGTCGGAAAGAGAAATGGCCGACATGTTCATGAATACTTTGCAAGGAACATATATTGATAGGCTGGCTGCCTTTTCTTCTACCAGCTTCGCTGATGTCGTCATAGCTGGTGAAAGAATCGAGAGTCTGTTAAAAATGGGCAAAATTTCTGATAATGGTGCAAGTTCATCCAGTAATCCCAGGAAGCCTTTCGTGGGACCCCGAAGGACCAATGAGACAAATGCCATTCATGCCAGCAGGGGCAGACCTCAGTATGCTCACAGATCAGTAGCAGCTGTCACTATTCCAGCTCCAATTCCTCAGCAATCAGCATATCAACAACAACAACCACCACATTATCAACAGCAAGTTCAATATCCGCCACAGAGAACCTACAACAACAACAATAGCAATCAACAACAACGACCCTTCCAGCAAAGACCATCACAGGAAAACAGGGTGACTGACCCTATCCCTATGCCTTATACTGCCTTATTGCCACAACTCCTGAAGCTTAACTTGGTTGAGTTAAGGACGTTGGCACCACCGGATCCCTCCAATCTCCCAAGGAATTATGATGTCAACGCCAGGTGTGCTTTCCACTCCAATGCACCTGGTCACAATACCGAAAAATGCAGGGCCTTACAAATGAAAGTCCAAGATCTGGTGGATTCTAAAGCCCTCAACTTTGCACCCCCTCCAAATGTCAACAAAAATCCCATGCCTAATCATGGAGGGCTGAGGATTAATGCCATTGAGGAAGACAGACCATCTACTTTGATTACCAGTGTTGCACAAATTTGAACACCTTTGGTCGAAATTAAAGCTCAGCTTCTAGAGTGCCAAGTGTTCCCCGGGTGTGAGCTCGGTTGTGGGTATTGCAACATTGCAGTCAATGGGTGTGATAATTTGAGAAGCGGCATAGATGGTCTTATCAAGGATGGTATCCTTCAAATATCAACAACAGTACCTACAAATCCAGCAATTCCTTTGACAACAATTCTCGATTCTTCTACAACAGCAGCAACAATCATTCCGACCGATTCATCAATATCATCAGCATCATCAGCAATGGCTTCATCCATCACTTCAATAAATCAAATGTCAACAACCCTTTCTTCTACAACATCAGCATCCATTTATTCAGCAGAATCTTCTACAACACCAGCAAGGATTAATGAAGATGTCTCAGCAGTCACCATCTACTATGACCCATCAAATGTTCCTCCCAGCAACAATCTCCAGCAACAAATAGTGGCACCTCTTGCCAGGCCACCAGTCACAATTTACTACGATCCACACACCATTACAGTACCCTCCTCTGTAGCAGTCAGTCCAGTTACTATTACGGTACCTGGACCCGTTCCTTATGAAAGTAGTAATGCCATACCTTGGCATTATGGCTCTGATCTTTACTGCAACGGGGATAAAATCACGCTGGATTCATCAACCTCTTCTCCACAGATTGATAATGTTGGGGGAGGCGGAGGCTTCACCAGAAGCGGACGCCTTTTTGCCTCACAAGTGCAAAGACCTAATGCCGAAGCAGAAGCTGCTGCCAAAGCAAAGGGAAAGAGTGTGGTACCTGAAGAGCTGACTGTCAAAGAAACTCAGAGGAAATCTTTTGAACAAGATGTAGACGAGTTTATGAGAATCATAAAGAGAAGTGATTACAAGGTGGTGGATCAGCTTCACCAAACTCCCTCAAAGATCTCCATATTATCCTTGTTGATGTGTTCTGAAGCTCACAGGAATGCATTATTGAAAGTCATGCACGCAGCATACGTGCCAGAGGAGATTACCGTTAATCAGCTAGAAACTGTGGTGGCAAATGTCAATACCAATCATGGACTGGGCTTTACCAATGCTGACTTAACAACTGAGGGACGTAACCACAACAAGGCTTTACATATCACCTTGGAATGCAAGGGTGCTGTTTTATCTCATGTACTGGTGGACACTGGGTCGTCACTCAATGTCCTACCAAAGAAAGCCTTAGTGAAGCTGGAGTATAATGGCTTGGCACTGCGTCCGAGTAATTTGGTGGTGAGAGCATTCGATGGCTCTAAAAGATCAGTGCTTGGGGAGATTGATCTGCCTGTGATGATTTGCCCGCAGACTTTTAAAATTACCTTCTATGTGATGGACATTCAGCCGGCCTACAACTGTTTGTTGGGTAGACCCTGGATCCATACCGATGGCGCTGTTACGTCTACCCTTCACCAGAAGCTGAAATTCGAGTGGGAAGGGCAAATCATCACCATCTGTGGGGAAGAAGACATCTTTGTTAGCCATCTGGCTACGTATAAGTACATAGAAATGGATGGAGTAATCCATGAAACCATGAGCCAGGGGTTTGAGGCCCTGAACATTAATGAAGCATCTGCTGTACTGGGAACTTCCATGGCGTCTTATCAGCAAGCCCGAAAGGTTGTTGAAGAGGGTACTGCCCAAGGCTGGGGCAAGCTGCTGCCCGTGGAGAAGAAAGAAGACAGATTTGGGTTGGGTTACAGACCAACTCAACAAGATCAATCAGAGGCTGCCAAAGAGCCCAATTTTGTCAGCGGGGGAATGCTCACCCCGGATGCTGTGAATAACTTGGAAGACAAGGAGGAAAGCGACCGCAACCTGGAGAGCTGGATACGTCCAAGGATCCCGGGGAGCCAAGTCCTTAACTGGTCTTCCCAGGAAATTATAAGGGTTACTCCTGCAGAGTAATTATCATTTCCTGTATTTTAAAGCATGCATCAAGTCTTGCATCTTGCCCAAGATGTCAAGACTCATTTTGTAATCGGGCCATCTAGTAATTTTGTGCAAATGGATTAATCAATGAATATCGGACATCTTTTGCAAACAAGTCTCTTTTTCGCTCACTGTCTTTTCATTTTTCTTTTTGTACAAAAATAAAATGGCAATGTTTTTCAAAATAAATAACCTCATTTTCACTTTTTTTTTCTAAACAAGATTAAAATTGATCACTAAAATAAACCAATCTAAACCCTTGCAGAGAGTGCCTTTCAGATTGTACCAACAACAACACAGCTATGACTTCGTATGACTTTGACAAACTAATCAATCAAGCTGATGAAGGGGTTGAAGAAGATTATGAGCTACCTGAAGAGCTAGCCAGGTTGTTAAGGCAAGAGGAGAAGGTTATCACTCCTCATCAGGAGGAGATTGAAACGGTTAATCTTGGTACGGAAGAAGACGTGAAAGAGGTTAAGATCGGGGCCTGTCTACAGGATTCAGTAAAGGAACAACTGATTGATATGCTCCGGGAATATGTGGATGTCTTTGCTTGGTCTTATCAGGATATGCCAGGGTTGGACACCGACATTGTCATGCATAAACTGCCTTTAAAAGAAGACTGCCCGCCAGTAAAACAGAAACTGCGCCGTACTCACCCAGATATGGAAATGAAGATTAAAGAAGAGGTACAAAAGCAGTGGGACGCCGGCTTTCTTGCTGTGACTAGCTATCCGCCGTGGGTTGCTAACATTGTACCCGTGCCTAAGAAAGATGGCAAGGTGAGAATGTGTGTGGACTACCGGGATCTGAACAGAGCCATCCCGAAAGATGACTTCCCTTTACCTCACATTGATGTATTGGTTGATAATACGGCTCAGTTCTCGGTGTTCTCCTTCATGGACGGATTTTCAGGATACAATCAGATCAAGATGTCACCTGAAGACATGGAGAAGACAACTTTTATCACACCTTGGGGCATATTCTGTTATAAGGTGATGCCATTCGGACTGAAGAATGTTGGTGCAACTTATCAACGGGCTATGGTAACATTATTCCATGACATGATCCATAAAGAAATTGAGTGTTATGTGGATGACATGATTGCCAAGTCCCTCACAGAAGAAGACCACCTGGTAAACTTGTTGAAGTTATTCAAGCGTCTGAGAAAGTACCAACTGAAGTTGAACCCCAACAAATGCACGTTCGGGGTGCGATCCGGTAAGCTACTTGGATTTATTGTAAGTGAAAAAGAGATTGAAGTTGACCCTAACAAAGTTAAAGCCATTCAAGAAATGCCTGCACCAAAGACTGAAAAAGAGGTTCGGGGGTTTCTAGGTAGATTGAACTACATTTCAAGGTTCATATCTCACCTTACAGCAACCTACGAGCCTTTGTTCAAACTGTTAAGAAAAGAACAAACGGTCAGGTGGAATGAAGACTGCCAAAGGGCTTTTGACAAAATCAAGGAATACTTACAAGAGCCTCCAATCCTTATGCCTCCAGTTGAAGGGAGACCTCTAATCATGTACTTGACAGTATTAGAAGAGTCAATGGGGTGTGTGCTGGGCCAGCATGACGAGTCTGGTCGAAAAGAGTATGCAATATACTACCTAAGCAAAAAGTTTACCGACTGTGAACAACGTTATTCACTGCTCGAGAAAACTTGATGTGCTTTAGCGTGGGATGCTCACCGACTAAGACAATATATGTTGACCCACACTACTTTATTGATCTCAAAGATGGATCCAGTTAAGTACATATTTGAGAAGCCAGCTCTTACCGGATGGGTTGCAAGATGGCAAATGATCCTCACAGAATATGACATTCAGTACACATCTCAAAAAGCCATCAAGGGCAGTGTATTGTCTGATTATCTTGCTGAGCAACCCATTGATGATTACCAGCCTATGAGATTTGACTTCCCTGATGAAGACATCATGTTCATAAAAGCAAAAGATCATGAAGAGCCTGTTCACACTGAAGGGCCTGACCCGGAAGAAGAATGGACTATGATGTTTGACGCGGCTGTTAACATGAATGGTCGTGGTGTTGGTGCAGTACTCATTACACCTAAAGGAGTTCACATGCCTTTCTCGGCAAAACTCACCTTCAACTGCACTAACAACGAAGCTGAATATGAAGCTTGTATTATGGGTCTTGAGGAAGCCATTGACCTCAGGATCAAGACTTTGACCGTGTTCGGAGATTCAGCTCTGGTAATTAATCAAACCAATGGCAAATGGTACACTCACCAGGATCATCTGATACCTTACCGGGATTATACAAGGAGGTTATTGACTTTCTTCACAACGGTCAAGCTTGAGTATATCCCTCGAGATGAAAATCAGTTTGCAGACGCTCTGGCTACCATTTCGTCCATGATCAAAGTTCAAGCTGCCAACTTTGTGCCTCGGATTTCAGTGTCCAGCCTCGACAGACCAGCATACGTGTTCTCAGCAGACGTTGTTAAAGATGATAAGCCTTGGTTCCATGATATCAAATGCTTCTTGGAGGATCAAACATACCCACCTGGGGCATCTTCCAATGATAAGAAGATAGTAAGAAGGCTAGCTGGTAGTTTCTTCCTGAATACTGACGGTTCCCTGTACAAGAGAAACTTTGATATGGTACTCCTCAGATGCGTTGATAGGACAGAAGCAGACTTGTTGATGCACGAGGTGCACGAAGGATCCTTTGGTACCCATGCAGGAGGACATGCCATGGCTAAAAAGTTGCTAAGATCAGGCTATTACTGGATCACAATGGATGCGGACTGTTGTGCCTATGCCAGGAAATGCCATAAATGCCAGATTTATGCAGACAAAGTGCATGTGCCTCCGAATCCTTTGAATGTGATGTCTTCACCCTGGCCCTTTTCCATGTGGGGCATTGATATGATTGGCAAGATTGAACTGACTGCTTCAAATGGCCACAGATTCATCCTGGTAGCCATTGACTATTTTACTAAGTGGGTTGAAGCAGCTTCCTATGCAAATGTCACTAGGCAAGTGGTAGCCCGATTCCTGAAGAGAGACATCATTTGTCGGTATGGAGTTCCCGAGCGAATCATTACTGATAATGGTTCCAACTTAAACAACAAAATGATGGCAGAACTATGCCAGGACTTCAAGATCCAACACCACAATTCTTCTCCTTACAGGCCAAAGATGAATGGCGCTGTTGAGGTAGCTAACAAGAATATCAAGAAGATTGTACAGAAGATGGTAGTCACATACAAAGACTGGCATGAAATGCTACCGTTTGCCTTGCATGGGTACCGTACATCAATCCGAACATCCACTGGAGCAACACCGTATCAGCTTGTGTACGGTATGGAGGCAGTCCTACCTGTTGAAGTTGAACTACCCTCCTTGCAGGTACTAATGGATGTTAAACTGAATGAAGTAGAATGGGTCCGATCCCGATACGAACAACTGAGTCTGATCGAAGAAAAGAGATTAGCTGCAATCTGTCATGGGCAGCTGTATCAGAAAAGAATGAAGAAAGCCTTCGATCAGAAAGTCAGACTACGAGAGTACCAAGTAGGAGATCTTGTGCTGAAAAGAATCCTCCCTCCGCATACAGACCACAGGGGCAAGTGGACTCCGAATTATGATGGTCCATTCATAGTAAAGAAAGTTTTCTCTGGCGGAGCACTAATGCTCAGTACTATGGATGGTGAAGACTTCCTGTCCCCTATGAATTCAGATGCAGTTAAAAAATACTTCGCATAAAAATGACCCGCTGGACATAAAAACAGAATGTAAGTCCAGGCAAAAATAGGGCATCCGGGCGAGTCAAAAACAGAATAAAAGACTCGGGCAAAAATAAGGGAAAATAAAATAAAAAATGTACACCCGCTGAGTTGAAAAGCCGCATTGGACAGCTCAGGCAAAAATGGGTATCCCGGTGGATCGAAAACCCGAAAGGGCGATCCACGCAAAATAGGGGAATAAGCGAACAACTGCACTCTGAATTCATCTGTATCACTTACAGCATGTTAAGCTTCGAAAGGTTCGAGCATCGGTCAGAATCAGCCTTCTTCAGAAAGCAAGATGAGAAGAACGTCAATGTCATACAAGTCATAGCAAAGGGAAAGCTCCTTGAAGCGTCATCAACATTGCCACTGTCTTTTTGTTTCTCAATTTGTAACGATTTCCTCATTTCAGGGGATCTGTTTCTTCGACTGTATCTTGCCAATTCAGGGCACACAAATTAATAAAATCAGACTTTCAGTCATGTTTCGTCTCGTACATTTTATTTTCATTTGCAAAATGTCCGATGTCCTTGAGATATTGATTGCATAAATACAGATGTTTCCCTTCTAAAAATACGTGCTTACAGGAAATATATTTGCTCCCGGGAGTGTCTAAACTCCTATGACGGAATCCAGTAAGGGATACCTCGGGAAACTTGTACGTTTCTTTGTCATGAAGGATTGCAGGTGTTCAAAACACAACATGGGGCATGAAAGCTTCTCCCCAGTAGGTTGCCCAAATCATTATTTCCTCAGCACACCTTCCAAACAGCACCAGAGATGCCTTCTCCCCATCAGAGTTGTTAGGCATCGCTTCTCCAAAGCAGTACCAGAAGGTGCCCATATCCCCAGCTGAGTTGTCAAGTATCATCCTCAGCAGGATCCCCACAGAAATCTCTAGGAAGATCTTCCAGTGATCTTTCTTCTTCCCCGGCCAAGTGTCGGACAGGGAACTAGCTCCCCACAGAGTTCCAGCCTCTATCCAGAGAAGCAATGCCTGAAGATCTCACAACAGAGTGACGAAAGCCTCTACGAACCCTAGCTGGGTCCCTCATTACTAAGAAAGATCTATCAGTGATCTATTTCCCCAAGCAGAGTCATATATGCCAGATATACCAACAACCTCATCCCCAGCTGGGATATTCACTTCAAGCAGATCAGCCAGAGATCTCCACAGCAATGGGACCCGAATCCCGGATCGGTATCTTTGCATAATCATAGCATTCGCATCATATTTTCCCCACAAAGCGTAGCATTCCGTCTAATACGGAGCATTACGGCAAAAATAAAACATATTAAATAATCATAAGCCATGTGTCGAACCGAACACTTGTAAAAACTGACCATCCATCAACAATATACAGAATATTTCCCAAATTCCCCACCAGAAAGCCAAAGCGTTACACTCATAAATACAGGAACACACTCCTTTTGACACTCGTCTGTGTCATATCCCCAGCAGAGAGCCAAAGCGTCCCCTTTGCACTCACTAGCACAGATACATATATACAATTCCGTGACACCCGTCCGTGTCACCTTCCCCATCACAATTGCCTAAACACTTTGCAAACCAGATACTTGTTTATAATACACTTCCTTGACACCTGTCCGTGTCGTGCTCTCCCCAGCAAGTTGAGCACTCGTATGCGTCTCACCCGTCACTTATACAGATACTCGTCCGTATCTTGTATATACCATTTAAATCCCCTCAGAATCAACACTCGTCTGTGTTCCTTGTTAACCAGTTGATACTCGTCCGTATCATCATCTCTGAACATGCGTCAAGCGTTTGTTTCCACTGATACTCGTCCGTATCATGGTCTTAAGGATGCTCGTCCGCATATTTAATCTATACACCGTGTCAAACACTTATGTCTTCTTGAATTTAGACACTCGTCTGTGTCTACTATTCCCCAGAAGAGTCCCAGCAAATCCCAGTGAATTATTTCCTTTCTATCTGACATTCGTCCTATGTCATGATACCTTTCGGCAGCCGTACCCTGCCAGGTGATCGTCCTTCACCTTTTTGATGATCGTCCTTCATCACCCCTAGTGGAGTCTCTATTCATTAGAACCCCTTCTTATCCGATGGCTGTCCCCACCATGATCTCTTATATCCCCAGCTTGTCGGCCGTCCCCGTCATTGCTTTATTCCCCGCATTTTCCCCAGCATGTCGGTCGTCCCCGTCATTGCTTCATCCCCAACAGTCATCCTCTGCTCGACGGTCGTCCTCCGTCTCCCGCACTTTATAAATACACTTTATTTTCTTTTACAATCTATATCCCTTTTCTTCTTCATTCAGTGAGTGAAAATTTTGGACTGTCTTTGGTATTCAACCACAAGTTATCTTGTTTGCCTGTTAAGCCGTTGCTTACATCCTGCACAGCTAACTCATGCTTGAATAGGGGCAGCTGTAAACACCCCAAATTTTCCCTCACCCATTCACACCATGGCTTGTTATCTTTTCATATGCATAAATTCAATCATAACATCTCATATTGCATCTTTTGCTTCACTGCATTGTTTCTAAGTTATCTGCATCTAGGGTTTGTGATCTGAACCATCCCTGAGCCATTTGAGCCACTCCAAAGGTCATCATTCACTTCAAAGGGGTCCATTTGTGTTCAAGCATCATATCTATTCCCCACAAAGTCAAGAAAATCAAAAGAATCACAAGAACTGAGAAAGGCATGGAAGCAGAGCCAGGTTTAACTGCACAGATGACCTAAAATTAGGGTTTTGGTTTCAAAGGCCATAACTCCAATTTTTTTGGTCATTCTTGTTTCTATTGGTCTCTATATGTTATGAGGATCATGCATATCAATTTTCATGAAGAAATTCAATGGGGAAGGCATCTGATCACAAGATGACTTCTTGAGCAAGTCAGTGCAAAATCAAGGCATCTGAGGCCTCCAATGACCCAACCAAAGGGTGTTCTCCATCATTTTGAATGTGTATGATCTTTGTTTGATCATAGAAGAGGTTAGAAGTTCACAAAATTGAAAATTTTCAAGCCATTTGCAAAGTTGCCTTTTTGGGAAAGTGACTTGTAATGTAAACTTGCTATTTTGGGAAAGTTTTTCAACCTCCTCTTTTTGATTCAAAAATGCCTCAAATGAGAAAACTTTGGTCATGAAAGTTGTAGATTGGATCATTCCCTTTTCAAAAAGTACAAGAACTCATTATAATTCATTTTGGATCAAAAGTTATGGCTTGTCAAAGTTGGCAAAAATCACTAAATTTCCACTTTTGGTACCAAAGAGGGATTTTTGCAAATTCAAGTTCCAAGCACTTTCAAGACCTCTAAATGACTTCTTTGCATCATTATAACATGTTGCAACTTAGAAAAGTCAGAATTGCCCAAGGATTTTCAAGGTTCATGCCTTAGATCACAAACTTTCATAAGCCATTTTCCATGAAATTCTCCAAAAAGGAACTTTTGCAAGAGTGATGTCCAAGGATTGGTTTGACTTCTAATTGGTATCAAAGCACCATAACATCATCACATAACTCATTTTGTCACAAATTGCCCAAGAAATCATGAGATGCCATGCCTTGGTTCACAAGAAACTTCAAAGAGGACAAAATGCAAAACTCATGCCATCTTGATATCCAAGCCATCCAGCTGCATTTTATTGATCCTATGGCTCACCATAAACCATGCTAAGGCAAGACACCCCATTGAACCACTTCTGTCCCAGCCCATGCTTATGGTACACAAACCTTTTGACTTTTGCATTTTGCCCATGCCAATCCCACTGTGCCACCACCAACTCCCTGCCCTATCACAGTTTGATAAGTGGACACAATGAGACTCAAAACACACCACACACAAGCCAGAAAGCTCCCACAATCCAGCTCTCACAAAAACCTGTCAAAAACTCCTCTTCTTCGAATCTCTACACACAGCCATCAAACCTTCATTTTTCCTTCACCAATGAATCATACATCTTCCATGGAACCCAAATCCACCATTGGAACATCTTGAAACCTCACATATCTCAACTGTGAAACCTGTCATACCAGAACACAAGCTCACAAATCAGCCACCAACAAAAGATTTTGGGCATTCCATTGATCTCAAGAGGTTCAGAGGTGACATTTTGCACAAAAGAGAGGCCTGAAAAGCTCATATCCACAGTTCATCACCTCAGGTAGCTTCAAACTTCAAACTTTTCAGAGCTTGTTTTTCTTGTTATAAAATGAAAGTGTATGTTGTGCTGGTCATGTTGATATCTTTGGAATTGAAAATGGTGAAGAAATGACCATTTCATGGCTCTCTGAAATTTCACCCGTAAATTTTGTTTGCTTCGATTCCCTCTGTTCTTGGGTTAGAAATGATGTTTGAGGGGTGATTTGAATGGGGTTTGGGTAGAGGATCATTTCCCTGTGTTCAATTTGAGGTGGGGTGACCTGTAGCATGATCTAGGGTTTTTGACCCGCCGGAGAAGATGACCGGAGCTTCCCTCCGGTCACCTGAAAGTCATTAAGCCCTAACCCTAATTACTTTGCCATATGCATTCGTGGCCATTAGATGTGGATTAGCTTAAGTTTTGAGTGGCCCAGATCATTTCATTAAACCCTAATCTGTTTTTATTAATTTAATAAATGATAATTAAGTTAATTAAGCCAGAGCCAATCCTGACCCTCAATCTGCGCGCGCAGTCAAACTCCCTCCCCCAGGTTTGAATCTCAGCCTTAGGATGAGATTACTTTCCATTTTATTTAATTTTATTTTCATTTTCATTGCATTTATTTTTACGAATTATTAAAAATAGTAAAACATATTTAAAAATTCTGAAATATTTTGTCAAGCATTTCAATAATTTTCAGAACCCAAAAATATTTTAATTTTTATTTTTTGCATTAAAAATCATTTTTAAATCATTTAAATGTTTATTTTTAATTAGTTAATGAAAATTAATTAATAAAAAATGCATTTAGGTATTTAAAAATCACAAACAAATTCACATTGCATTTCAAAACATTTAGAAGCATTATCAAACTCTCAAAACAAATTTCTTTTTGGTTCTTGATGCATTTTGACAATTTTCATTGGAATTAAATTCTTTTAAAGGCAATATTTTTGTTCAAACTTGGAAAAATCCATTCTGCCTAACCATTGAGATTTGGATGATGGTTCTTCTTGCATTGCATCCTTCATAGCATGTAGTTTATAGGATAAAATTGGTTTGAATTTATCTTCCATTTTCAATTTGTTTAGCATTTTTCATTGTGAGGTACCTTGAAACCCTAGTTGACTTAGAAAAACCATAACTTCCATTAGGTTTAGATTTAGGTCTCCTCCTTTGGGCAGTGATCTTATGTAGGGTTAGGGTTCCTTTGATCCCATTTTCAATTTTTTATCATGTCATTTGCTTCTGGTTTTGAATTTTGCTTTACATGTTGTTCATAAACCCTAATTCTTGCCTTCCTTTGCATTCATCTCTCATTTGCTTGCATTTAAGAGCTTGCCATGACATTTTGTGCATCCACATGATTCATAAGACATCTTAGGACATATTAGAACCATGAATGATCATTGCATCATTCCTTTGCCATGTTATATGTTCATTTCATTTCATAAACATTCATGAATCTTTATGGTTCAAAGCATGCCTCATTTGCATCCTTATGCTTGATTGATCACTCTCATCTCTTGTCATGTGTTTGCATCATCTCTTAGCATCATTAAAATCATGTGCATGCTTCTGACTTTGGTTTGCATCATGGCAATTCATCTCATTCTCATTGCATTTCATTTCTTTTGCTAACTTTTCAGGTGGTAAGTTGTTTGAGAAGTGAATTTGCCTTCACTTCTCACAATCTCTTCTTATCCCTCTCTTGCATCATTGCTGCATTTTATCTTGTCTTTGAGTGAGCTTGCTTATTCATGCTCTTTCTTACTTTCTTCCTTCAAGCAACTTGTCTTCTTAAGTGAAGCAAGTTGTCTTGCTTCTCTCTTCTTCTTCCTCTTTCTATCTTGCTCCTCCTTGGTGGCCTTTGAAGATTTATTTCTCTCTTAAGCCTCACAAACCTTAGGACTTCCAAGCATGATAACATTTTAGGATTGTTTAGTCCCCCTTAGACTCTTTCCTTTGAGTTTTCTTTGAGTCTTCTTTTCTCACCTTATAATCAAGGACTAAACCCTAAAGGTTTTAAGGCTTTGTGATTAAGCTTATGCATGCATCCTTCTATTAGGATGGAGTGCATAACTTTAATCCTAAGTGTTAAACCCTTAATGTGTTTAAATCCTTTAATCAATTCACTTAATAATCATCAAGACATCAAACTTGTAACTTGGGCCTTGCATTAGGGTTCTAATTCTTCCTTAAATGGTTAAGAAGGACTAACCCTAATGTTAATGGACAAGTCCCCCTCAAGTTGTCTTACAAACCATAAAATCCATTTCTTAACCTTATCATTAACTAAAATCCACTTAAATAAAGGCTTTGTTTTGTCATGAGGTTAATCCCTAATCATGGATTAAGTTGAGGAGCCTTCCTCAGCTTAAATGTTCTCATATATTATCCTTCTATTAGGATGGTGTAATGGGTCCATTAAATCTTTGATTATGGCTTAAACTCATTACTTAACACAACAAAACTCCAAAAACATCTAAATAATCACAAGTAGGTTAATGATCTTAATCCTACATCATGGTGATTAAGTGTGAGGTGTTTACTTCATACTTAAGGTATTCTCATTACCCCTAATCAGAGGGAGGATGTGATGAGTTTACTAACCCTTGGTTTAGGCTTAAGCTCATTTTCTTATGACAAACTCCAAAAGCAATAAAAGATTGAAAACACCAAAAACAAACAATAATCGACTCCTCCGGGATTCTTTTCTCATCATCTTCATTCACAAACGAGAACTTGCTTCTCCCGTCTAATGCAAGACAGTTAGCACCTGAGCCAGACAGGTCATACACTTGAGCATAGACAAGTAAGCAGTTCATCAGTCAAATATTTCAGTCTCTTTGGGTCGAACTACGGTGTTCTGACTTCCTCATTGCAGGAGAGGATACGTAGGCATAACTTAACAGTTATCGAACAAAAGTCTCTGTATATTCCCTCTCCTTCCGGCATTATTCTTTGAGCCTCATAGTCTTGAGCTTCACTTTCTTTTCTTACACTGAAACTTCTCTTATACACTTCACATTTCCTTTTGCACTGTCACTTGCATTCTTTCCAGCTTTGATACACATATTGCACTGACACTACCCCTTTAAAACACAAATCTTTTAAGCGTGGATCCCGTCGAGTACGACGGACAATCTGGGTGCTAATACCTTCCCAGGTTGTAACCAACCCCCTTTCTCAGTTTCTCTGGTTCACGACCGTCTTATCCATCTTTCCTTAGGTTTATGCAGCATTACCTTTCCTTCGGGATAAAAATGCCTAGCTGGCGACTCTTTTCTTTCTGAGTTCACCCCTGTGTGTTCTCTTTCTCTTCGCCGACCGTTCGCGTCTGCACCCCTCTTGGCCCTGTGTCATCAGGCGGGAGCGACACCGAGGATCTGAGCGCGGATGATACAATGACTTATAATAAGTTGTTCAACTTCGTTGCCAGCTTCCGTCCTTCAGAACTCGTGGATTCAGACGGGCATGCCCTCCTTCGATCTAATGGGACGCCGACCACTCATGCTACACTAATAAACGTGAATGCGTTGCTCAGTCATCTGAACGACAAGGTAGCGATGCGACTCTTAGGTGGTTTTTTAGATTTTCCGTATTTTTGTTCGTGGATTTGTCCTTCACTGACTTGTTATGTTTTCTTTTACAACGCAAATGGTCGAGTTGCGTGATTGTCTTGTGATGGGAAAATAACAAGTGTACTATTTTTGCCCACTGTAGTAATCTTAGGGAAATTCCCCGAATATCGATCTCAAGGACTGCGTATCAAATTAAGTTATTTACTATTTCAAGTTGAACAAAAGTTTATAAGGGTTTGTTTAGATTTTCTCAAAAGACTTGTAAACATAAAATTAGGAAAATAATACTAAGGATGACAAATATGAGAATTATGCTAGGGAGGGTGTATGAGAAATTCTTATAATGACTATTTGTTTATAATCGTTAAAATATCACAGCAACTAACTCATTATCGTCTTATTACAATAGTTTTCCAAAATTCCTTTAAAGAAAAACCTTTGGTATTCCTACTATACTCTAATTCCTTGATCATATAGAATGAATACCAAGCATTTGTATATCAAAAGTTTTCACTGTTAAATAAGATATCCCAATTCCTTGGTGATATCTGATAAAAAGTTTTAATTGAAAAACGTTAACAGTGCATTCCTATAATCTGTTAACCGATGATTAAAATCCAATTTTCCAATATTGATTTTTCTTACAATAAAATCAATCAATCAAAACAATGAAGAAAGAAACAGTGAAATTCATAAAATTAAGTTCAATGTCATTACAAATAACTCAGGGACACCCCCTAGCATTGGGGGGTTTAGCCACTCATAATCCAAACAATGAAAATCACATACATAGGGAAAAGAAACATTACAATGTAAAAAGGATTGATTGGATCGTCAATTGCTTCCGCGTTTGATCGATCCGACTTCTCCTCTAAAATCCTTCGTTTTCCTTTGCGTGATAATTTCCAATATTCCAAAGTATGTTTTTCTGGTTCAGATCACCCTAATGTATCAGATTACAAAATTACATGCGAAACTTCAAAAATGCCCTTAGCATTAGAGACCAAATAAAAAATCTTGCATTCAGGTGCCATGACACGGGCACCCGTGTCATGCTGCTGGACTCCTTCATACGTGCTATCAAGTGGGGACCTATGACACGGGCCGTGTCAGGTGACACGGGCACCCGTGTCAGGCTTCTGGACCCCCTTTTTCTCCGTTTCTTCGCACATGAATCGCCGTTTCCTTCGTATCTGATCACCGACTTGATATCTGCCTGAAAATACACTAAAAACAACCCAATTAAACGCACCAACGATATAAAAGATAACATGCAACATCCTTGCCACATAACGAAATAACACACAGTAATCTAAACATAAGACTCGAAAACGCACAAAAACATAGAAAAACAATAACTAACATGTCTTGAAATAATAACTGGAAATCACCGATCAAACTCCCCCGAACTTGAATTTTTGCTTGTCCTCAGGCATAAAGCTTGCATCTTTCGAGATTAAATGAGGATACTCGTGCTTCATATAAGATCCAAATCACCGGGCGGATACTTTTGGTACTTCTCTCTCAATGAAAATATCTTGCAAACACCGAACCGTGGTCACACCACGGACCTCAACCCTCTTTTCAGTAACCTCTCCGACTATGCTTTGGGCTTAGGTCTTCCTATCAATTTCCCCCCTTTTCATTCAGACACTCATTTTAAGGCTTTTTGTGATTTTTCATTGTATGCACAAGGTTGGTTGACCAATTTTTTTAGACACCGATTTTTGGGTTCAACCGACATTAGGCTGAATAACCGGGTGAGGGTTACCCAACTTAGAAGGATTGATTGTTTATTTATCTCTTTTTTTTCGGTGTCTTTTCTCTTTTTTTCCGATCAACCTTGCACAACAACTAGTATAAATGAAGCCTGATTGTCATGATAAACTAATAAGGGGTACTTCTCAGATTTAAGTACCATGGCACAAATCAACATGTCGGACTCGTTACTTACTCATCGGATTCAGTGTGTTTGCATTATACTTTCAAATCAAGATTTTTCTATTTCTTCGCCCGATTCTTTTTCACTTAACCCTCTACACTTTTTCCTCCTCTCACTCGCAAGACAAAATATCATCATATTTTTCAGCTCGGGGACGATTTCACAAGTAATTCCAATTATTCATTCAAGCAATACAGACTCTCAATTAAAATAAACAAAACGGTAAAAACATAACACAAAATAACTAAATAAAAACCGACAAAATAAATAAACCCTCCCACACCAGAACTCATCAGTGTCCCCACTGATGGAGAACTAGTGCAAATAGGGGACTCACAGAAGCCTACTGAGGTGGTTGAGGTGGTTGGTCTCACAGATGCATCTGCTTCAACCATTCGTACATTTCTCCGATAAGCTTGCCTTGTCGGATTTGTTCTTTCCCCTGTCGGGTTTTCTCTTCTCCTTGTCGAGTTTGCTCACTTCGGAGGAAGCACATTTCGTTTTGCATCCATTCCCAATCCTTCTCACCCATGCTCCACAACGAACCTGTTCCTTGATTGGCATTGGCGGAGTTACCAACTGGAGGCATAGGCGCCATCTCCGGTTGATAACCTTCTTCTTCATCTGTACCTACAACATCATCAAAAAAAAAATCGTCGTCCTGTACAGGACTCTCGTATATCCAATTAGCCTCATTTTCAATGCTTATGAAACCAGGCGTAGGTAATGCCAACAAATGGTGGTTACGGCTAACCAAAGAGTAATAATCATTAAATACTTTTATCATACCTTGTGTTGTGAGGGTGGCCAGGTCGATTTTTGTCTTACCTGTCACAATAGGCTCTTCCCTCAGCAAAGCACCATATCCAAAGTGGTTGGCAATTTGGGTTATCATGCCTCCCACTGATATCTCTCCCGAGTTGGCATTTGCCACTCTTTTCAGATGGTCAGCCGCAAAAGCCGCGACATTGATCAGCTCTTTGTTGGCCATGCCATACAACAGGTATAACTCTTTCTGAGTTGCTGCACCTGTGTTGTCTCCTCTACAAAACAAGGTGTATGCCAAGCCTTTCTGTGCATATCTGAAGCAAGGGTTGTGGATGCACGAAGCCTTTGCCGCCTTAGTGACATACTCAGGATTTCCCGTGATAGCTCTCCAGAAGTCACCTGCAGCAAAATTAGTTGGGGGAGCTCCAGGTCTGAAGCTAGGCAGCTTCAGGACTTCTCCCAGTTCCGCTAAGGATAATGAGTGAGTAGTATTAAACAGACGGAACCTTAATGTTCCAAAATATTCCTCATCGGCACCCGCCCACCTGTGCTTCAACTGGAACTCCAAAGAACTCAAAAATTCGAAAGTTATGCGCTCATAGGTCAACGCTTCAAATTGCATAAATTCAAGCATGCCTAAAGTATGAAACATCCTATGAACTTCGAATCTCAGCCCTAAATTATCAAGCGTGACATTACAGATATACCTCGCGGGAATTAACTTACGCTTGACCAATACAGAGTATTTCCGTTGATGCTCCGACTCCTCAAACAATGTGTCATGAGCATTTGCCATACGGTGTGCCCTCTTCCGGGGGCGAGATGGCTCCGCTACGGCCTTTCCAGTGTCTCTTCTTGGAGGCATTCTTGACTACCTGCAAAAATGAACATACAAAATTCGAAATTTGAATTAGGAGAAAACGTCACCGTAGGAGTGACAAGGGATATGAGGGGAACACTTTTTGTGAAGAGAGTATAGAGTTTTGGTGAGTTGATGTTGGAGAAATTGAAGGTTCTTTGGTGTGGTGACAACGGAGGCTAGGGTTTTAGAAGAGGAGAGAGTGGAGAAGAAAGCAATGTTATGTAAAAATTAAAACTGAAAAATGCAATTAAGGGTAAATGAGTGGTTCAGTGATAAAAAAAATTGTGGGCCCCACTCATTAAAAGTTAAAAAAATTTTGAAAAATTGAACCCGCACTCCTGACACGGGCCGTGTTGCGTAACACGGGCACCCATGTCAGGCCCCTGCATTGCAAAAAAACAACATTAAAAACAAGGGATTGTTCAGACTCTGCAAAACGGGTCGTGTTGCACAACACGGGCACCCGTGTTGCACCCCGGTATTTCCTTAAGTCCTCAAACAAGAATCCTTATATCATCCTGACACGGGCCGTGTCATGTGACACGGGCACCCATGTTAGGGCCCTGATTTTTCGAAAAAACACATCTTTCACCATTCGGGCCATTTTTCTTTCTTTTACCGACTCTGTGAGACGTTGCTTCAGCCTACCTACAAAATGAACAAATAAAGATTAAATGAAACCATCGTGGGTTGCCTCCCACGCAGCGCTGCGTTTAACGTTGCATGGCTCGACGGTCATTCGTCCTACTGGATAAGACGAATGACATTTTCATGATCTCTAGGTTATCCCTAAAAATAAGGCTTTAACCTTTGCCCGTTCACTTTGAAGATGTCTCCGTTAGCTTGATTCTTTATCTCGACTGCCCCATGCGTGAAGACTCGATGCACCTCAAACGGTCCCGACCACTTAGATTTGAGTTTCCCAGGAAAGAGTTTCAGCCTTGAGTTATACAGTAAGACAAGTTGTCCTTCGAAAAATTCTTTCGTTTGAATTCTCTTGTCATGCCATTTCTTTGTTTAATCTTTGTACATATTAGCATTCTCATATGCCCGGTTCCGGAATTCCTCCAATTCATGCAGTTGGAGTATGTGAGATCTTCCGGCATTAGCTAGGTCCATATTCAAATACTTAGTAGCCCAGAAAGCCTTGTGTTCAAGTTCCAACGGTAAATGACATGCCTTTCCATAAACCAGCTGATACGGTGACATGCCGATTGGTGTTTTAAAGGCCGTTCGGTACGCCCATAGAGCGTCATCCAACTTAACAGACCAATCCTTTCGAGACGTGTTGACTGTCTTTTCCAGAATTTGTTTGAGTTGTTTATTTGATACATCTACTTGGCCACTTGTTTGCGGATGGTATGGAGTGGCTACCCGGTGTTTCACGTTATACTTTTGTAGAAGCCTCTCCATGAGGTGATTTAGGAAATGAGTTCCTCCATCACTTATTAAAGCTCTTGGTACACCAAATCTTGCGAATATATTATCTTTTAAGAATTTGGTAACCACTTTCGCATCGTTGGTGGGCAATGCTACCGCTTTAACCCACTTTGACACGTAATCCACCGCAACCAAGATGTATGTCTTTCCGAATGACTGAGGAAATGGTCTCATGAAGTCTATCCCCCACACATCAAATAACTCTACTTCAAGCATAGAGTTTTGGGGCATTTGATTCCTTCTTGATATGTTTCCGGTCCTCTGACATCTGTCACACTCCTTTACCAACTGCTGAGCATCTTTGAATAAGGTAGGCCAATATAGCCCTGATTGAAGGACTTTACCCGATGTCCCGTCACCACTATAATGCCCTTCGTACTCGGAATTATGACATACTTTTAATACATATTTCTGTTCTCCTTCGGGTACACACCTTCTGACCAAACCAACCACTCCTCTTTTATACAGATAAGGATCATCCCACAGATAAAACCTGCAATCATGAACAAACTTTTTTCTTCTGTTAGTGTCAAAATCGTCGGGTATATACCACCGACCAGATAGTTCGCATAATCCACAAACCATGGAATACCAATCACAGATAGGATGTGTTTGTCTGCGAACTCATCCTTTATAGGACGCTTATCCTCATTTTCTTCGATCGGTGACATCCGCGACAAGTGATCTACTACAGTGTTCTCACAACCTTTTTTATCACGAATCTCAACATCAAATTCTTTAAGGAGTAGAATCCACCTCAAAAGCCTAGGTTTTGAATCCTGTTTGGCAAAAAGATATTTCAAAGCAGCATGGTCAGTATAAACAATCACTTTTGAACCCAACAAATATTTCCTGAATTTATCAAAGGCATAAACCACAGCTAACAACTCCTTTTCGGTAGTCGCGTAATTAATCTTTGCAGGGTTCAAAAAGTGACTAGCATAATAAATAACATGCAACAACTTATTCCTACGCTGCCCCAATACAGCTCCCACCGCAATATCACTAGCATCGCACATAATTTCAAAGGGTAGGGACCAATCGGGAGCAATAACAATAGGTGTCGACACTAATTTTTTTTTAAGTGTCTCAAAAGCATCGGTGCACTTCTTATCAAACACAAAAACCTTATCTTTAACCAACAGAGTAGTTAAAGGTTTGGCTATCTTTGAGAAGTCTCTTATGAACCTGCGGTAAAAACCCGCATGTCCTAAGAAGCTTCTTATACCTTTCTCATTAATCGGTGGTGGTAGCTTTGAGATTACTTCCACTTTCGCTTGATCAACTTCGATCCCTTTTTGTGAGATCTTGTGACTAAGAACAATGCCTTCTCGTACCATGAAATGACATTTTTCCCAGTTAAGGATTAAATTACTTTCCTGACATCATTGCAAAACAAGTGAAAGGTTAGATAAACAGTGATCAAATGAAGATCCAAACACGGAGAAATCATCCATGAACACTTCCATGTGCTTTTCTAGCATATCAACAAAAATGGATGTCATGCATCTTTGGAATGTAGCGGGGGCATTACATAGCCCGAATGGCATCCTCCTATATGCAAAAACGCCATAAGGACATGTAAACGCCGTCTTCTCTTGATCCTCCGGTGCAACTGCAATTTGATTGTATCCGGAGTAACCATCCAAAAAACAATAGTAATCATGTCCCGCTAGTCTCTCCAACATCTGGTCAATGAACGACAACGAAAAATGATCTTTTCTCGTAGCCAAGTTCAATCTTCTATAATCAATGCAAACTCTCCATCCAGTAACAGTTCTAGTAGGAATCAACTCATTTTTTTCATTAGTTATTACGGTTGTTCCTCCCTTTTTGGGCACCACATGGACCGGGCTCACCCAAGCACTATCTGATATAGGATAGATCAATCCTGCATCTAATAGCTTAACAACTTCCTTTCTCACAACCTCCTTCATCACAGGGTCCAATCTCCTTTGGGGCTGCACAACCGGTTTGTGATCTTCTTCCATGAGTATTTTGTGCATGCACACAGTAGGACTTATACCTTTAAGGTCTTCAATTTTCCACCCAATTGCTCCCTTAAATTTCTTAAGAACTCCAATCAACTTGTCCTCTTGCACACTTTTCAAATTAGCGCTAATAATAGCGAGACATTTTTCTTCAGTGTCGAGAAAGACATATTTGAGATTCTCAGGTAGTTGTTTCAATTCTGATATCTTCGGCTTGTCTTCACCTTCATCAACCATTATAGGTTGTCTTAGCTCTTCCCACCGATACATTCTAACTCTTTTCAGGATTGGTTGAGTTTCAAGCATTGCTACCACTTCCATATCACTACTTTCAACTTCCTTATCATCTTCAAAAATAGACATACTCAGTACCCTTTCTAGAGGAAATTGGGATACACTCTTTAAATGTTAACTAGCTTCCACTTGTTCTAACACTTGTATGTTACTACTAGTGCCAACATCATCTTTGTACTTCAAAGTGTTCCTAACATCAATTTTTAACTCTTCATCGTACACTTTCAAAGTGAGTGTTCCCCCTTCCATATCTATCAGAACTCTCCCGGTTTCTAAGAATGGTCTGCCCAAAATTAAAGGAATTTCTTCATCTTCAGGCATTTCAAGAATCACAAAATCAACCGGAAACACAAACTTGTCCACTCTAACCAGGACATCATGGACTACTCCATATGGCCGCCTCACAGAATGGTTTGCAAACTGGAGAGTCATCCGAGTATCTTGAACAACACCAATACCCAACTTTTTGTAGATGGATAGAGGCATTAAACTAATGCTTGCTCCCAAATCAATGAGAGCTCTCTTGAATTACCGGTCACCGATGGTGCATGGAATGGTGACAGCTGTAAACACCCCAAATTTGCCCTCACCCATTCACACCATGGCTTGTGATCATCCTCATATGCATAAATACAATCATATCATCTCACATCTCATTTTTTGATTCACTGCATAGCTTCTAAGGCATCTGCACCTAGGGTTTGTGATCTGAGCAATCCCAAAGCATCTTGAGCTATTCCAAAGGCCACCAATCAACTCAAAGGGGTCCATGTGTGTTCTTACATCATATTCCATCTCCTCAAAGTCAAAAATGCAGAGGAATCACAAGAACTAGGGTTTGAGGGGATGCAGAGCCAGGTTGAACTGCACAGTTGACTGAAAATTAGGGTTTTGGTTTCAGAGGCCATAACTCCAATTTTTTTGGTCATTCTTGTTTCCATTGATCTTTATATGGTATAGGGAGTATGCATATCAATTTTCATGAAGAAATTCCATGGGGAAGTCATCTGATCAAGAGTTGACTTTTCAGACAAGTCAGTGTAAAATCAGGGCATCTGAGGCCCCCAATGACCCAACCAATGGGTGATCTTCATCATTTTGAGTGTATAGGATCTTTATTTGATCATGGAAGAAGGTTGAAGTTCATAGAAATCAAGAATTTAGGGTTTTTGCAAATGTTGACTTTTTTGGGCATAGTTGACTTTTCAAGAATGCCTCATTTTAGGTCAATTTTCAAGCCTTGATTCATGATCCAAAAAGGCTTCAAATGGAAAAACTTTGGTCATGAAAGTTGTAGATCTCATCTTTCCCTTTTCAAAAAGTACAAGAACATGATCAAACTCTTCTTGGATCAAAAGTTATGGCAATGCAAAGTTGGCAAAAATCATTGTTTTTCAAGTTATGCACCAAATGAAAATCTTGCAAAGTCTTGAACCAAAGCCAAATGCAGCCTCTAATCCACTTCAAACCAGCATGTGAACATTCTCTAAGTTACAAAAATCAGAATTTGATCTAGTTTGCCCATGGTTTGGTTTGTGTAACAAGGCATTTTCATGAAAATCCATAAAGCTAACCAAGTTGCAAAACACTCATGATCTTCTCACCAACTTGCTGCATTGATCCTTGAGTCAAGCCAGCCTCTCTCCCTCACCTTTGCTGCGCCAGCCATGCCTTGTACTTGCCTAGACCTTGCCCATGCCCTATCTTACACAAAGTTGACCTTTTATGCAAAAGCAAACTTACCTATCATAGCAGGCCATGTCACATCACAAAACCAATCAGATTTGTTTATGTGTACAACTTGCAAGCTAAACATATCACAGGCCAAGGCTGAAACTCTCTCATTCACAACTTACACAAAAACCTCCCATTTTGCAACTTGCTTCGGATCCCTTCACACAGCAAGCAAACACTTCAACCACCTTCATCATTCAACTCAGCACACTTCATAGATCAAAAACCACCCAAAGCCCAAGCCTGAAACAGCCAGAAACTCTCACTGCCATCTCTCACCTCAGTTTGCAGTTTCACTTGAAACTATCACCATAGCTCACAAACACACAAACAAACACCATAGACCTTCTCCATTCATCCTCAGGATCACAAACAATCACTCACCATGACCTGAATGTGCCTGAAACACCGTAGCCATTGTTGACTGAGCTTGAAGCAGTTCCATTCGAATCTCCTTCTCCAGCCAACACAAACTCATTTTGAGCATTCAAGCATCTTTGGGGGATCAAGTGGAGTGGTTTGCACAAAGAAAGGTGGCCAGAAAGTTCCTAAACTGAAAGCTTCAAATCTCAGGTAGCCTGAAATTAATTTTTCCGGAAATGACTTTTATTGTTACAAACTTGTTCTTCATGCTTGCCTGATCATTCTGGTACCACTGGTTTTGGAAATGGTTGTGATTTGAGCATTTAATTTGTGTTTGAAGCTTACGAACCCTAGTTTTTCTTTCTTTCGATTCAGCTTATTTAGGTAGAATAAATTTGTTTTGAGAGAGGGGTTTGGTTCGTGAGAGGATAAGGATCATTTCCCTGGTCTTAGATTTCATTTTTGTAACGTTTTGAGGAAGTTGGGTGATTCTCAGGTGAGAGCTGGCCGGAGAAGACGACCGGAGGTCTTCTCCGGCCACCTGAAAGTCATTAGGGCTAATTGTCATTAATTAAGCCAGTTTGAATAATGAGCGTAGGATCAGTAGACCTTGTTGACTTCGCGCGCAGATAGAGGGCCAGGATCCCTTTGATTAGCCCTAATTCATCATTTAGTTTTAATTAATTGTAATTAGCTCAGATGCAATCCTGACCATAAGATCACGCGCCAGTCAACACATTTAAACCCTGGACGCATCCTGACCATCCCTTCTGTTTACTTTTTTATTTTATTTAATTTTAATTCATTTTCTCTTCATTTAATTTGCATAATTAATTTAAAATAGCAAAAATGTCTTAAAAATTATGAAACTTTTTCTTTAAAGTTTTAATAATTTTTAAGACCCAAAAATATTTTCATTTTATTTTTTATCATTAAAAAAGTATTTTTAAATATTTAAAAGATTAATTTTAATTGATTAATGAGAATTAATTAATTAAAAATACTTTTAGGTATTTAAAAATTACAAAAAAAATTCATGAAATGTTCTAAGACATTTAGAGACATTGTCCAACCTTCAAACCAAATTTCTTTTTTGATCTTGATGCATTTTAAGAATTTTTCATTGAATTAAATCATATTTTGTGCATTATTTTGATCATAAGTTCAAAAATTCATTTCTGTCAATTGGTGAAGGTTGAGACATTGATTCTTCTTGCATTGTTTTGTGTTTAACATGTATTTTCAAGGATAAAAAGGCCATGATTTGTTCTTGCATTTTCAAATTGATTGGCATTTGTTTTGTTAAGAACCCTAAAAAACCCTAATAACTTAGAAAAATCATATCTTGAGTTTGGTTGAGAGTTGAGAGCTCCCCTTTGGGCAGTGGTTCATCATAGGCCTAGGGTTTCCTTGGGTATCATTTTCCATTTTTACTTTAGGGTTTTGCTTCTGTTTTTGGTTTGTGTTTGATGTTTGATTCATGAACCCTAATCTGGGCTTTCATTTGCATCCCTCTTGCATTTCCTTGCATAACATGACTTGTCTTTGCATTTTGTGCATTCTTGTGATTCATTTGACATCTTAAGACATGTATAAAGCATCATTGATCATTGCATTACATGTTTGCCATGTCATTTGTCCTGTATGTTTCATAACATTTCATGCTTGTTCATGCTCTTTAGCTTGCATCATTCGCATTCATGATCTTGTATGAACATCCCCATTGTCTTGCCTCATGTTTGCAGCACCTCATAACATCATAATCATCATCAACATGCTTCTGGTTTTGCTTAGCATCATATCATTTCATCTCATCTTGCATTACATTGCATTTCTTTCTAACATTTCAGGTGGTAAGTAAACTTGAGAAGTGGATTTGCCTTCACTTCTCATAACTTTTCTTTTCATCTCTCTTGCATCCATTGCTGCATTTATGTTTGTGTTTGAGTTTGAGCTTGCTCATTCTTCTTCCTCCCACCTTCTTTCTTCAAGTGACTTGACTTCTTGAATGAAGCAAGTCACTTTGCTTCTCTTGATCCTGTTCATCTGCTTCCTGGTGGCTCCTCTGAAGATTGTTCTTGCAAACCTCACAAACCTTAGGACCAACCAAGCATGACAATGAATTAGGGTTTTGATTAGTTCCCCCATAGTTTTACCTTTGTGTCTCTCTTTGAGTCTTCTCTTCTCATCTCATAATCAGGGACCAAACCCTAAAGGCTTTAAGACTTTGTGATTATATGCCTGCATCCTTCTCTTAGGATGGAGTGTATAACTTTAATCCTAAGTATTAAACCCTTAAGGTGTTTAAATCTCTTAATCAATTCATCTAATAATCATCAAGACATCACACTTGTAACTTGGGCCTTGCATTAGGGTTCTAATTCTTCCTTAAGTGGTTAAGAAGGACTAACCCTAGTGTTAATGGACAAGTCCCCCTCAAGTTGTCTTACAAACCATAAAAAACACTTCATCATCATACCATTAAATAAAATCCACTTAATCAAAGGCTTGTTTTGTCATGGGTTTAATCCCTAATCATGGATTAAGTTGGGGAGTTTTTCTCAACTTAAACATTCTCATCTATTATCCTTCTTTTAGGATGGTGTAATGAGTCTGTTTAATCCTTGATTATGGCTTAACCTCATTACTCAACACTAAACAAAGACACCAAAAACATCTAAATAATCACAAGTAGGTTAATGATCTTAATCCTACACCAAAGGTGATTAAGTGTGAGAATCTGACTTCACACTTAAGGTATTCTCATTACCCCTAAACAGAGGGAAGATGTGATGAGTTTACTAACCCATTGGTTTAGGTTTAAGCTCATTATCTTATGACAAACTTCAAAAAACAATAAAAGACTGAAAACTCAAAAACAAACAATAATCGTCTCCTTCGGGATTCTTTTCTCATCATCTTCACTCACAAACGAGAACTTGCTTCTTCCGTCTAATGCAAGACAGTAAGCACCTGAGCCAGACAGGTCATACACTTGAGCATAGGCAAGCAAGCAGTTCACAAGTCAATTCATTTTTCAGTCTCTTTGGGTCGAACTACGGTGTTCTGACTTCCTCATTGCACGAGAGGATACGTAGGCATAACTTAACAGTTATCGAACAAAAGTCTCTGTATATTCCCCCTCCTTTCAGTTTCATTCTCTTAAGCCTCATGATCTCGAGCATACTCTTTTCCTTACACTGACACATCATTTATACACATCACATTTCTTTACACTGACACCTGTACATATTGCCTTCCAGCTCTTTTATACACAAATTGCACTGACACTACCCCTTTTAAAACACAAATCTTCTAAGCGTGGATCCCGTCGAGTACGGCGGACAATCTGGGTGCTAATACCTTCCCAGGTTGTAACCAACCCCCTTTCTCAGTCTCTCTGGTTCGCAAACCGTCTTATCCATCCTTCTCTAGGTCTATGCAGCATTACCTTTCCTCCGGGATAAAAATGCCTAGCTGGCGACTCTTTTCATCCTCCAGTGAGTTCACGGCTGTGTGTTCTCACTGTTCCCTTCGCCGACCGTTCGCGTCTGTACCTTCATATGACCCCGTGTCACTTGTCGGGAGCGACAGCTTGGCGACTCTGCTGGGGAAACTTATACTGCAACCAGGGCTTCTGGTTCTTTTTGTGGGTTCCTCCTAGCGCTTGTTTGATTTGTGTTTACTGGGGTGTTATGTGCTTGTTTGTGCTTGTATTTATTTTTGTTTATTGCTTTATGTACAGTTACTTTACTGCTTTCTTTACTGCTTTTATATATCATACTGTCATACTGTGCTGGCTGGATCTGGTTTTTCTTTGGTGGGTGGGTGTTCCATTGAGAGTTAAGGTCCTATACCTGGGACCTGAGTGACACCTAGGCTAGAGTGAATCATATTCTTTCCCATTCCATTTCGGTCTGGTGCGGGAATGTGAAACACGGTTCAGATATGGGTTTCTTCTTGAGAACTCTGTGTTGCAGATTTCCTGCAATGCTAGGGCTATCTGGGAAGCCTGCTAAGTCTGGATGACCTTTTAGTATTGACCTTCAGAAACTGAGGTGAATTAGAGGAGGAACTTTTATGGTTATTGTAAACACTGTACCTCCGGGTTGGAAGTGTTTACACTTCTCATAACTGATCCAAGTCTGAGGATCCTTGTTTTAGAACACCACCTGTGAGGGGGTTGGACTGTTTACAGGTTTGCAGGTACCTTGACCTCAGAATACCCTGTTACTTTGACTTTGTTAAGAATACTCCATGTTGGACAGTTCTTGTGATTCTAAAACCCTGGACATGTGGCTCTTTATTTGAGTCCCCCACCCTGGTTACTGGATTTATAGACCTCCATCTGGAATTCTTGAACACACATGGATCTATACCAAAGCAGTTAATCAGATCCAGTTCAGTCACAAACCCTTGCATTTCATTTGCATACATACTCATTGCATCATATTAACATGTGCTTATTTGTGTTTCAGGGTATCCACCTTCATCCCTGGTTTTGGTTTTGACCCCATCTGCATCATTTACCTATCTCCACCAGCACTTGCTTCAGCTTGTCAGCCATACTTCAGTTACTTGCACCAGCCAATCAGTGGCTCATTCTTTCAGCATCTTCATCAGCACTCTACTCAATCTTCAGCATCATGGCTCCAAAGAAAAGCAACATCACCTATCATTTCTTCCAACCAGACTTATCAGACATCAGGAGGATCCAAACCCTGATCACTCCAGAGCACATACCCTTGTTCAGGGAAAGTTATGGAGACATACTGGACATGGTCATGGATCTGGACCCATCTCAGAGGAGCCTCATCCACACCTGCATTCAGTTTTATGATCCTCCATTAAGATGTTTCACCTTTCAAGACTTTCAGTTGGGTCCTCTTTTGGAAGAATACTCATATTTGGCTGGCTTGCCCATCAAAAGAGAAATCCCTTTCAACCCTGAAATGGTCTTTCCTAGCAATGGAGAGATAGCAAAAGCTTTGCACCTGGAACCTGTATTGATTGAACAACACTTGACCTCTAAAGCTGGGATCCCTGGATTTCATCTGGACTTCCTGATTTCTCAAGCTAGTTTGAAGGCCTCCTTGGGGGAATGGAAAGCTGTTTGTGCTCTATTGGCCTTAAGTGTATATGGAATTGTGTTGTTTGTAGATGAGCCTCGATTCATCAGCAAGAATGCAATCCACTTGTTCATCCTGAAGAACTCAGTGCCAACTTTACTGGGTGATCTCTATTACTCAGTCCATCAGAGGAATGAGAAGCAGAGGGGAAGGTTAGTGAGGATTTGTGCTCCATTATTTCATGCTTGGCTTCTCAGGCATCTACCCAGGACAGATGCATTTCTCAATCCTCATCAGCAAAGCAACTGGGCTAAGAGACTCACTACTCTCACTTCAGCAGACATCAGATGGTGTACTCAGAGCACCAAGGGCAGAGACATGATCACCAGCTGTGGGCACTTTCCCAATGTGCCATTGATAGGAGTTAAGGGAAGTATCAACTACAACCCTCTGCTGTTCAGAAGGCAATTAGGCTATGCACTGGTCCATACTCCTAGGGAACAAGATTTGGTGGAGACCCTCTACTGTGAGAACAAGATTAGTTTGACTGTTGTTAGGCAGGCTGCCTGGGCCTGGGATCATGTTCAAACTAAGGGAATTACCATTCTAGGTAAGTGCAATAATGTGGCATCAGTCCAATATTATGAGTGGTCCCATGCTAGGGCCCAATTCTCTGGAATGCCCTTTACCATAGAAGACATGCCTGAGTCATCTTCAGCACCACCCCCTGCCACTATCAGTTTGGAAGAGTTTGAAAGCTTGAAGGAAAGGAATGAGAAGTTAACTCAAGCCTTGCAGAAGACCCTCAGGGAGAGGAGTGAAGGTGTGAGGGAGATTGAGAGATTGGAGAAGTTGAGAGTGGAACACTTGACTAAGATTGAGAAGTCTGGGGAGTATATCAACAAGTCCAAAGCTGGTGAGCAGATTCTGAAGAATGCTTGTAAAGAAGCCCAGTTCCAAAGAGCAAGAACAGACTTGTATTTGAAAGAGAGTCAGGCCAGGTGGGTCCGGATCACTGAGGCCCGTACTCTAGAAGACAAGAGAGTTCAGGACAAGATGGAGCAGATGGAAAAAGCCCTGGCAGCAGCCCAGGAGGAAATATCAGAGCTGAAAATCAAAGCAGGATTGAAGAGGTCTAAGGACCAAAGTCAGAGCAAGAAATTGACTGCAGCTGTTGCAACAAGGAACCTTCTCATCAGAAGTCTCACGGAGCATCCGGCTGATCCTGTGACCGAAGCACTTCTCAAGGAAGTTCGTGAGGATGAGTTTGGCCTTGGAGTTTGATCATTTGCTTGTTGTTGTTCCTTTTCCATGTATTTTTGCTTTTTGTGTTGTATTTTGGCCCCTTTGAGGGTTTGTGTTGTAAAATAAACAAATTGTATTATTTCACCTTTGTAATATATTGGTTTCTATCTGGGTTCACATCAAAAGCAACTTCAACAGCATCATCTTCAAGGGTCTGGAAGGGTCAAAACTGAAGGCCAAACCGGATACCTTGATAGCAAATAAGCATAACTGCATTGCATGCTAACCCTTTTGTTTGTTCTGTAGGTTTTTGTTTTGTTGTTGCTAACCTCTGTTGTGAATCTCAGGAATTATTGCTCGCCGCCGGGTATTTCCTCTCAACAGGCCACACAGGTACCCAACTAGAAACAACCTTCCGGGAATTCAGATGGATCAGATGCAACAAGACCTTACGGAGGTCAGAAACCAGATGGCAAATGAAAGGTTAGAGATGAGAACGCAGATGACGCAGTTCATGGAAGTTATGAACAACATGGCTCAGAGCCAGGAGAGACTGAGGGCCATGGTGGAGAGGCAAAATCAAGAGGAGCCTCATGTAGGAACTGCAGGCACCAGTAATAATGAAAGGGTGCAACCACATGTTAACCCCCCTGTGTTTGGCCCACATCTCCATCCAGAGGCTAACATCCCAGTCAACATTCAAGGAACAGCCACAACAGCCAGAGTACTTCAAGAAGATCCTCAGGAGGACCAGTATACAGTAATGGGTGCCGGAGAGGAAACATATGATAGACGGTTGGAAGAAATAGCTGAGAAGTTGAGATCACTGGAGTCCCAAAACTCTTTGGGCTTCGACGTCATGGACATGGGGCTGGTAGAAGGGGTCAGGATTCCCCACAAGTTCAAGCCTCCTTGCTTCGAAAAGTATAATGGGACTTCATGCCCCCGAACTCATTTGCAATCATTTCTGGGAAGGCTGAAGGCCTATACAATGGATGAGAAATTGTGGATGTTTTATTTTGAAGATAGCTTGACTGGAGCATCAAGGGAATGGTATTCCCATCTGACAAGAGCAACTATAAGATGCTGGAAGGACCTGGCAGAGGCCTTCATCAGACAGTATCAATACAACTTAGATATGGCACCCAACAGGACCCTCCTAATGGGAATGTCACAGGCTTCGAGGGAGAGCTTCAGAGAATATGCTCAAAGATGGAGGCAATTGGCTGCTGCCGTTCAACCACCAATGTCTGAGAGGGAAATGGCAGACATGTTTATGAACACTCTCCAGGGAACGTATATTGACAGGTTGGCTGCTTTCTCTTCCACCAGCTTCGCAGATGTTGTCATAGCTGGGGAGAGAATTGAGAGCCTGTTGAAAATGGGCAAAATTTCCGACAATGGTGCAAGCTCGTCCAGTGGTACAAGAAAGCCTTTTGCAGGCCCGAGAAGAACTGGCGAGACCAATGCCATTCACACCAACAGGGGTAGGCCCCAATATGCTCAGAGATCAATAGCAGCAGTCACTATCCCTGCTCCAGCTCATCCTCAGCCAGTCTATCAACCTCCTCAACAAAACTTCCAACAACAACCTCAGTATCAGCAGAATCAGTATCCTCCAAGGAACTTCAACAACAACAACTCCAACAACAACAATCAACAGAGGCCATTCCAACAGAGGCCGTCTCAAGCTAACCGAGTGATCGATCCGATCCCAATGCCATATGCTGCTTTGCTGCCACAACTTCTGAAACTCAACCTAGTTGAGCTAAGAACGTTGGCACCTCCGGATCCCAACAGTCTACCAAGAAACTATGACTCTAATGCTAGGTGTGCTTTCCATTCCAACGCACCTGGTCATAGTACAGAAAAATGCAGGGCTCTGCATATGAAGGTACAAGACTTGGTAGACTCCAAGGCTCTGAATTTTGCACCTCCGCCCAATGTCAATAAAAACCAATGCCAAACCATGGTGGTCCCCGAATTAATGCTATTGAAGAAGACCAACCGTCTTATTTAATAACCAGTGTGGATCAGATCAGGACACCATTGGTGGAAATCAAAGCTCAACTCCGTGAAAACAATATATTTCCGGGGTGTGAACTAGGGTGCCCATACTGCAATATTTCATGGAATGGGTGTGAAGACCTGAGGAATGGCATTGACAGCCTTATTCAGAGTGGCCTGCTACAGATCACTACATCATTTCCGACAAATCCGGCAACTTCATCAACAACGGTTTCAGACCCTCCTACAACTGCAGCAACTATTGTTCCCAACAATTCATCAGCACCATCAACAAGTACTTCACCTGTCCTTCCAAATGATCAGTTTACAACAGTTTCTCCTGCTACAACTTCAGCTTCATTCCATTTCGACTCTCCATCAACAACAACAACAGTCCTTCCAACAGAACCTCCTACAACACCAGCAATCAATCATGAAGATGTCTCTACCGTCACCATATTCTACGATCCTGAAAATAATTCCGCTTACCATTCAGAAGGTGCTGCTCCCACTAGAGCACCAGTTACAATCTTTTATGATCCACAAACAATAACAGTCCCTTCAGCAGCAGCAATCAGTCCGGTCACTGTCACGGTGCCTGGACCAGTACCATATGAAAGCAATAGGGCCATCCCTTGGCACTATGGCTCTGACGTGTACTGTGAAGGGAAAAGAATCACTCTTGAAACATCAGCACCTGCACCACAAGTAGATAATGTGGGGGGAGGCGGAGGCTTCACTCGAAGCGGCCGTCTCTTTGCTTCACAAGTTCAAAGACCTACTGCCGAAGCAGAAGCTGCTGCCAAAGCAAAAGGAAAGAGCCCGGTGCAGGAAGATCCAGCTGCCAAAGAAGCCCTGAAGACTCCATTTGATCAGGAAGTTGATGAGTTTATGCGGATCATCAAAAAGAGTGACTACAAAATTGTGGATCAACTTCACCAGACGCCATCCAAAATCTCCATCCTCTCACTGCTTATGTGCTCCGAAGCCCATCGGAATGCACTACTTAAAGTCCTGCACGCAGCTTACGTGCCTGAGGAGATTACTGTCAACCAATTGGAAACCGTGGTTGGTAATGTTACTGCTAGCAATGGGCTAGGGTTTACCAATTCTGACTTGACAGCGGATGGCCGCAACCACAACAAAGCCTTGCACATAACCATGGAATGCAAAGGAGCTGTCCTTTCTCATGTGCTGGTGGACACAAGTTCTTCCCTGAATGTCTTACCAAAGAAGGCTCTGGTGAAGTTAGAATATGATGGATTGGCATTGAGACCCAGCAACCTGGTGGTACGAGCCTTTGATGGCTCTAAGAGATCGGTTCTGGGAGAGATTGAGCTGCCTGTGACAATTGGCCCACAGACCTTTAAAACTATCTTTTATGTGATGGACATTCAGCCCGCCTACAGCTGTTTGTTGGGTAGACCCTGGATTCACGCCGCCGGCGCAATAACGTCTACCCTTCACCAAAAGTTAAAATTTGAGTGGGAAGGTCAAGTTGTCACAATCTGTGGGGAAGAGGATATCTTTGTTAGCCATCTGGCTACTTATAAATACATTGAGATGGATGGAGAGATCCATGAAACAATGAGCCAAGGTTTTGAGGCCTTGAATGTCAATGAAGCATCTGCTGTATCTGGTACTCCAATGTCATCTTACCAACAAGCCCGGAAGGTTGTTGAAGAAGGAACTGCCCTAGGCTGGGGCAAGGTCTTAGCTGTGGAGGAGAAGAAGGACAAGTTTGGGTTGGGTTACAAACCAACTCAACATCAAGCAAAGGCTGCTGCAGAGCCTGGTTTTGTCAGTGGGGGGATGCTTACCCCTGATGCTATCAACTACCTGGAAGACGAGCTGGAAGAGGAGCGCAATCTGGAGAATTGGATTCGTCCAAAGATCCCGGGGAGCAGTGTCTCGAACTGGTCTTCCCAGGAAATTATAAGAGTTACTCATGCAGAGTAATTATTATTTCCTGTATTTTTTATAGCATGCATCCAAGTCTTGCATCTTGCCCAAGATGACAAGACTCATTTTGTAACCAGGGCCATCTGTACTTTTGTGCAAACAAGATTAAATTAATGAAATATCAGACGTCTTTTTGCAAACGAGTCTTTTTCTTTTATGCTCACTGTTTTTCCATTTTTCTTTTTGTACAAAAATAAATGGCGGTGTTTTCAAAATGATAACTTCATTTCACTTTTTCTAAAGCAAGATTAAAATCAATCACTAAAATGAACAACTTAACCCTTGCAGAGAGTGCCTTCCTGACAGCACCGACAACAGCACGGCTATGACATCGTATGACTTTGACAATCCGATCAATCAAGCTGATGAAGGGGTTGATGAAGAGTATGAGCTTCCTGAAGAGCTAGCCAGGCTGTTGAGACAAGAGGAAAAGGTCATCACTCCTCACCAGGAGGAGATTGAAGTGATTAATCTTGGTACTGACGAAGACGTGAAAGAAGTTAAAATCGGGGCCTGCCTGCAAGACTCAGTGAAGAGACAACTGATAGATCTGCTTCAAGAGTATGTTGATGTGTTTGCTTGGTCGTATCAAGATATGCCAGGGTTGGATACTGATATAGTTGTGCACAAGCTGCCCCTGAGGGAAGAATGCCCACCAGTGAAACAGAAGCTGCGCCGAACTCGCCCAGACATGGCTATGAAAATCAAGGAAGAGGTACAAAAGCAATGGGACGCCGGGTTCCTTGCTGTGACTAGCTACCCGCTGTGGGTTGCTAACATAGTACCTGTGCCTAAGAAGGATGGCAAAGTAAGAATGTGTGTTGACTACCGGGATCTGAACAGAGCCAGCCCGAAAGATGACTTCCCATTACCTCACATTGATGTATTGGTGGATAACACGGCTCAGTTCTCGGTATTCTCCTTCATGGATGGATTTTCAGGATATAATCAGATCAAGATGTCACCTGAAGACATGGAGAAGACAACATTCATCACACCTTGGGGCACGTTCTGTTACAAAGTGATGCCATTTGGACTGAAGAATGCTGGTGCAACATATCAACGGGCTATGGTGACATTGTTCCACGATATGATCCACAAAGAAATAGAATGTTATGTGGATGATATGATCGCCAAGTCCCTTACAGAGGAAGATCACCTGGTAAATCTGCTCAAGTTATTCAAGCGTCTGAGGAAATACCAATTGAAGCTGAACCCCAACAAATGCACATTCGGGGTGCGATCCGGTAAGCTGCTGGGCTTTATTGTAAGCGAGAAGGGGATTGAGGTTGACCCAGATAAAGTCAAGGCTATACAAGAAATGCCTGCACCTAAGACTGAGAAAGAAGTTCGAGGGTTCTTAGGTCGATTGAACTACATCTCACGGTTCATATCTCACCTTACAGCAACCTGTGAACCTTTGTTCAAGCTGTTAAGAAAGGAACAAACGGTCAAGTGGAACGAAGATTGCCAGAAGGCTTTTGACAAGATCAAGGAGTATCTGCAAGAACCTCCAATCCTCATGCCTCCAGTTGAAGGAAGACCTCTGATAATGTACTTGACAGTATTAGAAGAGTCAATGGGGTGTGTACTAGGTCAGCATGACGAGTCTGGTCGAAAAGAGTATGCAATATACTACCTAAGCAAAAAGTTTACCGACTGTGAACAGCGTTATTCACTGCTCGAGAAAACTTGCTGTGCTTTAGCGTGGGCTGCTCGCCGACTAAGACAGTATATGTTGACCCACACTACCTTACTAATCTCAAAAATGGATCCAGTTAAGTACATTTTCGAGAAGCCAGCTCTTACCGGAAGGGTTGCAAGATGGCAGATGATTCTCACGGAATACGACATACAGTACACTTCTCAGAAAGCCATCAAGGGCAGTGTACTATCTGAATATCTTGCTGAACAACCCATTGATGACTACCAACCTATGAGGTTTGACTTCCCGGATGAAGACATCATGTTCATTAAAGCAAAAGATCACGAAGAGCCTATTCACACTGAAGGGCCTGACCCGGAGGAAGAATGGACTATGATGTTTGATGGGGCTGTTAACATGAATGGCCGTGGTGTTGGTGCAGTGCTCATTACACCCAAAGGAGTTCACATGCCTTTCTCGGCAAAACTCACTTTCAACTGCACTAACAACGAAGCTGAATATGAAGCCTGCATTATGGGTCTTGAGGAAGCCATTGACCTCAGGATCAAGACATTGACCGTATTCGGAGATTCAGCTTTAGTAGTCAATCAAACCAACGGGAAATGGTACACCCACCAGGATCATCTGATACCTTACAGGGATTATACGAGAAGGTTACTGACTTTCTTTACAACAGTCAAACTTGAGTATATCCCTCGCGACGAGAATCAGTTTGCAGATGCTCTTGCTACCATTTCATCTATGATCAAAGTTCAAACGGCTAACTTTGTACCCCAGATTTCAGTGTCTAGACTTGACAGACCAGCATATGTATTCGCAGCGGATGTTGTAAAAGATGATAAGCCTTGGTTCCATGACATTAAGTGCTTCTTGGAGGATCAAACATACCCACCTGGGGCATCTTCCAATGATAAGAAGACTTTGAGAAGGCTCGCTGGTAGTTTCTTCCTGAATGCTGATGGGTCTTTATACAAGAGGAATTTTGACATGGTACTCCTCAGATGTGTTGACAAGACGGAAGCAGATTTGTTGATGCATGAAGTGCACGAAGGATCTTTTGGTACCCATGCAGGAGGACATGCCATGGCTAAGAAGTTGTTAAGATCAGGTTATTATTGGATCACAATGGATGCAGACTGTTGTGCTTACGCCAGAAAATGTCACAAATGCCAGATCTACGCAGATAAGGTGCATGTGCCTCCCAATCCTTTGAACATCATGTCTTCGCCATGGCCCTTTGCTATGTGGGGCATTGATATGATTGGCAAGATTGAGCCAACTGCGTCAAACGGTCACAGATTCATCCTGGTCGCCATCGACTATTTCACCAAGTGGGTTGAAGCAGCCTCCTATGCAAATGTTACTAGGCAGGTGGTAGCCCGATTCCTGAAGAGAGACATCATCTGTCGGTATGGAGTGCCCGAGCGAATCATTACTGATAATGGTTCCAATTTAAACAACAAAATGATGGCAGAACTGTGCCGGGACTTCAAGATCCAACATCACAATTCTTCTCCTTACAGGCCAAAGATGAACGGCGCTGTTGAGGCAGCAAATAAGAATATCAAGAAGATTGTGCAGAAGATGGTAGTCATATACAAAGACTGGCATGAAATGCTACCGTTTGCCTTGCATGGGTATCGCACATCAATCAGAACATCCACTGGGGCAACACCGTATCAACTTGTATATGGTATGGAAGCAGTCCTACCTGTTGAAGTTGAACTACCCTCGTTACGGGTATTAATGGATGTTAAACTGAGTGAAGCAGAATGGGTTCGGTCCCGATTCGAACAACTAAGTCTGATCGAAGAGAAAAGATTGGCTGCAATCTGTCACGGGCAGTTATATCAGAAGAGAATGAAGAAGGCCTTCGATCAGAAAGTCAGGCACCGAGAGTACCAAGTGGGAGATCTTGTGCTGAAAAGAATCCTCCCTCCTCATACAGACCACAGGGGAAAATGGACTCCAAATTATGAAGGACCATTTGTTGTAAAGAAAGTTTTCTCTGGTGGAGCACTGATGCTCAGCACCATGGATGGTGAAGATTTCCCATCCCCTGTGAATTCAGATGCAGTTAAAAAATACTTCGCATAAAATGACCCGCTGGACATAAAAACAGAATGTAAGTCCAGGCAAAAATAGGGCATCCCGGCGAGTCAAAAACAGAATAAAAGACTCGGGCAAAAGTAAGGGAAAATGAACAAAAAATGTACACCCGCTGAGTTGAAAAGCCGCATTGGACAACTCAGGCAAAAATGGGTATCCCGATGGATTGAAAACCCGAAAGGGCGATCCATGCAAAACAAGGGAATAAGCGAACAATTGCATTCTGAATTCGTCTGTATCACCTACAACTTGGTAAGCTTCCGAAGGATCAAGCTTCAATCAGAATCAACTCTCTCCAGAAAGCAAGACGAGAAGAACGTCATTGTCATACGAGTCATAGCAGAAGGGGAAGCTCCTTGAAAGCGTCGTCAACACCGCCAGCACTTTATTTCTCAATTTGTAACAAACTCCTCATTTCAGGAGATATGTTTCTTTGACTGTATCTTGCCAATTCAGGGCACATGAATTAATAAAATCAGATTTTCAGTCATGTTTCGTCTTTTACATTTACGTTTTGCAAGGAGTTGTCTGATATCTCTAAAAATACAATTGCATAAGTACAGATGCCTTTCTCTAAAATAAAAACACATGCTTACAGGGAATGTGATTATTCTCGAAAGTACTTAACTCCTATGACGGAATCCAGTAAGGGATACCTCGGGACCTTTTGTACGTTCCATTATCTTTGCAGGATTGCAGGTATCCAGAACGCAACCTGGGGCATGCAGGTTACGTCTCAGCAAGTAGGCGAATCATTATCAACTCGGTCTATCTTCAACATACAGCATCGAAGGTGCCCATTTCCCCAGCGGAGCTGCCAAATCAGCATACACTCAATCTCAGCATCCGAAATGCTCTATCCCCAGATGAGTTGCTCCCCATTGCTTCCCCCAGCAAAGTTGCCAAATCAACATACAGCATCCGAAATGCTCTATTCCCCAGCTGAGTGGCCTCTTATTGCTTTCCCCAGCTGGGTTGCCTCTCACAATTCCCCAGCCGAGTTGCCATTCTTCCTCAGCAGAATGCAGAAATCAGGGAATCATCTCCCCACAGAGCTTCAGCCTCTATCCAGAAGAGCAACGCATGAAGAGATCACAACAGAGTACAGAAGCTTCTACAAACCCCAGCTGGGTCCCGTACTTTCAAGGTTATGTCAACCAGTGACATATATCCCCGAGCAGATACATCATTGGATCTACCAGTGATCTCATACCCAGCTGGGATGTCCATTTCAAGCAGATCGACCAGAGATCTTCGCAGCAACGGGATCCGAATCCCGGATCTGTGCCCCTTTGCATAATCATGGCATCCGCATCATATTCACCCCCCCCCCAGAGCGTAGCATTCCGTCTAATACGGAGCATTACGGCAAAAATCAAATACATAGCATAATCATAAGTCATGTTGTGAATTGAACGCTTGTGATTAGTAACCATTTATCAGGATACAGATTACTTTCCCCCAGAATCCCCATCAGAGTCCCAGCAAAAGCAGTTGCTCCACAATCATAAACACCAGTATACACCTTTTGGCACCCGTCCGTGTCATCTTTCCCCACAGGTCGCCTGGATACACTCTACAAACAAAATCACCCGTACTACAGATACGTCCTGACACCCGTCCGTGTCATGTCCCAGCAGAAAGCCAAAGACATCCTCTTTGCACTCACATACCTTATATACACTTCCCTGACACCCGTCCGTGTCATATCCCCAGCGCAGTCGCCTAGACTTTGTATAGCAGACACTTGTTAATATTATGCTTTTCTCTCTTGACACTCGTCCGTGTCACTCTCCCCAGCGGTCAAATTACTCATTAATACAATACTCACTACTCATGGTACGCTTATACAGATACTCGTCCGTATCTTGTATACATCACCACTCATATCCCCGCAGATTCGGCAGTAGTCCTTGTTCTTTGTTAGCCAGTTGGTATTCGTCCGTACCACCATCTCAGAACACAGCGTCTAGTGTTTGTTTCTACATGATACTCGTCCGTATCATAGTCTTAAGGATGCTCGTCCGCATCTTTAATCCATACACCGTGTCAAACACTTATGTCTTCTTGAGTATAGATACTCGTCCGTGTCTACTTTTCCCCAGAAGAGTCCTTTCAGATGCAACACTCGTCCGTGTTCTTTGTTAACCAGTTGATACTCGTCCGTATCATCATCTCTGAGCATGTGTCAGTTTGTTTCTACATGATACTCGTCCGTATCATAGTCTTAAGGATGCTCGTCCGCATCTTTAATCTATACACAATACCAAACACTCATACCTTTTTGTTTCTTGGATGTAAACGCTCGTCCGTGTTTACTATCCCCAGTAGATCGCCAACAAAGCAAATTTTCTTTTTATCTAAACACTCGTCCTGTGTTATGATACCTTTGAGAGCAGCCGTACCCTGCTGAGTGGGCGTCCTCCACTTCTTGATGGTCGTCCTCCATCATGCTCATCCGATGGCCGTCCCCATCGTTGTTTTTTAGCAGCCATCCCCTGCTAGGTGGTCGTCCTCCACCTTTTGATGATCGTCCTTCATCACTTTATCCAATGGCCGTCCCCATTGTTGATTTTGGTTATCTGGCATTCGTCCTGTGTCATGATAAACCCTGAGAGCAGCCGTCCCCTGCTGAGTGGTCGTCCTCCACTTCTTGATGGTCGTCCTCCATCTTGCTCGTCCGATGGCCGTCCCCATCGTTGACCTTTCCTATCCGATGGCCGTCCCCATCGTTGATATTTTTGGCAGCCGTACCCTGCCAGGTGGTCGTCCTCCACCTTTGATGGCCGTCCCCATCATATTTCTTTTATTCCCAACAGAGCAGCCGTCCCCTGCTAGGTGATCGTCCTTCACCTTTGATGGCCGTACCCCATCATCTGTTTATTTCATTTATTCTTTAACCCGGTGGCCGTCCCCGTCGTGGTCCCTTTCCTTTTTAGCCCGATGGCCGTCCCCATCGTTGGTTACTTGACCTTTATGAACTTGATGGCCGTCCCCGTCATGTCTCATTAATCCCCAGAGAATTTTGCAGCTTTATCTTGATGGCCGTCCTCATCATGATATTTTATTTTCCCCAGCTAGTCGGCCATCCCCGTCTTAGCCTTACCTTTTATCCCCAGCATGTCGGCCGTCCCCGTCATTGCTTTATACACTTTACCAGCATGTCGGCCGTCCCCGTCATCGTTTTGCTTCACATACCACCTTACCCAGCAGTCGTCCTCTGCTCGACGGTCGTCCTCCGTCGCCCATACTTTACGATATACTTTGTTTTGCTCTTACAATCTATATCCCTTTTCTTTTTTCATTCTGTGAGTGCAAATTTTGGACTGTCTTTGGTATTCAACCACAAGTTATCTTGTTCGCCTGTTAAGCCGTCGCTTACAACCTGCACAGCTAACTCATGTTTGAATAGGGGCAGCTGTAAACACCCCAAATTTGCCCTCACCCATTCACACCATGGCTTGTGATCATCCTCATATGCATAAATACAATCATATCATCTCACATCTCATTTTTTGATTCACTGCATAGCTTCTAAGGCATCTGCACCTAGGGTTTGTGATCTGAGCAATCCCAAAGCATCTTGAGCTATTCCAAAGGCCACCAATCAACTCAAAGGGGTCCATGTGTGTTCTTACATCATATTCCATCTCCTCAAAGTCAAAAATGCAGAGGAATCACAAGAACTAGGGTTTGAGGGGATGCAGAGCCAGGTTGAACTGCACAGTTGACTGAAAATTAGGGTTTTGGTTTCAGAGGCCATAACTCCAATTTTTTTGGTCATTCTTGTTTCCATTGATCTTTATATGGTATAGGGAGTATGCATATCAATTTTCATGAAGAAATTCCATGGGGAAGTCATCTGATCAAGAGTTGACTTTTCAGACAAGTCAGTGTAAAATCAGGGCATCTGAGGCCCCCAATGACCCAACCAATGGGTGATCTTCATCATTTTGAGTGTATAGGATCTTTATTTGATCATGGAAGAAGGTTGAAGTTCATAGAAATCAAGAATTTAGGGTTTTTGCAAATGTTGACTTTTTTGGGCATAGTTGACTTTTCAAGAATGCCTCATTTTAGGTCAATTTTCAAGCCTTGATTCATGATCCAAAAAGGCTTCAAATGGAAAAACTTTGGTCATGAAAGTTGTAGATCTCATCTTTCCCTTTTCAAAAAGTACAAGAACATGATCAAACTCTTCTTGGATCAAAAGTTATGGCAATGCAAAGTTGGCAAAAATCATCGTTTTTCAAGTTATGCACCAAATGAAAATCTTGCAAAGTCTTGAACCAAAGCCAAATGCAGCCTCTAATCCACTTCAAACCAGCATGTGAACATTCTCTAAGTTACAAAAATCAGAATTTGATCTAGTTTGCCCATGGTTTGGTTTGTGTAACAAGGCATTTTCATGAAAATCCATAAAGCTAACCAAGTTGCAAAACACTCATGATCTTCTCACCAACTTGCTGCATTGATCCTTGAGTCAAGCCAGCCTCTCTCCCTCACCTTTGCTGCGCCAGCCATGCCTTGTACTTGCCTAGACCTTGCCCATGCCCTATCTTACACAAAGTTGACCTTTTATGCAAAAGCAAACTTACCTATCATAGCAGGCCATGTCACATCACAAAACCAATCAGATTTGTTTATGTGTACAACTTGCAAGCTAAACATATCACAGGCCAAGGCTGAAACTCTCTCATTCACAACTTACACAAAAACCTCCCATTTTGCAACTTGCTTCGGATCCCTTCACACAGCAAGCAAACACTTCAACCACCTTCATCATTCAACTCAGCACACTTCATAGATCAAAAACCACCCAAAGCCCAAGCCTGAAACAGCCAGAAACTCTCACTGCCATCTCTCACCTCAGTTTGCAGTTTCACTTGAAACTATCACCATAGCTCACAAACACACAAACAAACACCATAGACCTTCTCCATTCATCCTCAGGATCACAAACAATCACTCACCATGACCTGAATGTGCCTGAAACACCGTAGCCATTGTTGACTGAGCTTGAAGCAGTTCCATTCGAATCTCCTTCTCCAGCCAACACAAACTCATTTTGAGCATTCAAGCATCTTTGGGGGATCAAGTGGAGTGGTTTGCACAAAGAAAGGTGGCCAGAAAGTTCCTAAACTGAAAGCTTCAAATCTCAGGTAGCCTGAAATTAATTTTTCCGGAAATGACTTTTATTGTTACAAACTTGTTCTTCATGCTTGCCTGATCATTCTGGTACCACTGGTTTTGGAAATGGTTGTGATTTGAGCATTTAATTTGTGTTTGAAGCTTACGAACCCTAGTTTTTCTTTCTTTCGATTCAGCTTATTTAGGTAGAATAAATTTGTTTTGAGAGAGGGGTTTGGTTCGTGAGAGGATAAGGATCATTTCCCTGGTCTTAGATTTCATTTTTGTAACGTTTTGAGGAAGTTGGGTGATTCTCAGGTGAGAGCTGGCCGGAGAAGACGACCGGAGGTCTTCTCCGGCCACCTGAAAGTCATTAGGGCTAATTGTCATTAATTAAGCCAGTTTGAATAATGAGCGTAGGATCAGTAGACCTTGTTGACTTCGCGCGCAGATAGAGGGCCAGGATCCCTTTGATTAGCCCTAATTCATCATTTAGTTTTAATTAATTGTAATTAGCTCAGATGCAATCCTGACCATAAGATCACGCGCCAGTCAACACATTTAAACCCTGGACGCATCCTGACCATCCCTTCTGTTTACTTTTTTATTTTATTTAATTTTAATTCATTTTCTCTTCATTTAATTTGCATAATTAATTTAAAATAGCAAAAATGTCTTAAAAATTATGAAACTTTTTCTTTAAAGTTTTAATAATTTTTAAGACCCAAAAATATTTTCATTTTATTTTTTATCATTAAAAAAGTATTTTTAAATATTTAAAAGATTATTTTTAATTGATTAATGAGAATTAATTAATTAAAAATACTTTTAGGTATTTAAAAATTACAAAAAAAATTCATGAAATGTTCTAAGACATTTAGAGACATTGTCCAACCTTCAAACCAAATTTCTTTTTTGATCTTGATGCATTTTAAGAATTTTTCATTGAATTAAATCATATTTTGTGCATTATTTTGATCATAAGTTCAAAAATTCATTTCTGTCAATTGGTGAAGGTTGAGACATTGATTCTTCTTGCATTGTTTTGTGTTTAGCATGTATTTTCAAGGATAAAAAGTCCATGATTTGTTCTTGCATTTTCAAATTGATTGGCATTTGTTTTGTTAAGAACCCTAAAAAACCCTAATAACTTAGAAAAATCATATCTTGAGTTTGGTTGAGAGTTGAGAGCTCCCCTTTGGGCAGTGGTTCATCATAGGCCTAGGGTTTCCTTGGGTATCATTTTCCATTTTTACTTTAGGGTTTTGCTTCTGTTTTTGGTTTGTGTTTGATGTTTGATCCATGAACCCTAATCTGGGCTTTCATTTGCATCCCTCTTGCATTTCCTTGCATAACATGACTTGTCTTTGCATTTTGTGCATTCTTGTGATTCATTTGACATCTTAAGACATGTATAAAGCATCATTGATCATTGCATTACATGTTTGCCATGTCATTTGTCCTGTATGTTTCATAACATTTCATGCTTGTTCATGCTCTTTAGCTTGCATCATTCGCATTCATGATCTTGTATGAACATCCCCATTGTCTTGCCTCATGTTTGCAGCACCTCATAACATCATAATCATCATCAACATGCTTCTGGTTTTGCTTAGCATCATATCATTTCATCTCATCTTGCATTACATTGCATTTCTTTCTAACATTTCAGGTGGTAAGTAAACTTGAGAAGTGGATTTGCCTTCACTTCTCATAACTTTTCTTTTCATCTCTCTTGCATCCATTGCTGCATTTATGTTTGTGTTTGAGTTTGAGCTTGCTCATTCTTCTTCCTCCCACCTTCTTTCTTCAAGTGACTTGACTTCTTGAATGAAGCAAGTCACTTTGCTTCTCTTGATCCTGTTCATCTGCTTCCTGGTGGCTCCTCTGAAGATTGTTCTTGCAAACCTCACAAACCTTAGGACCAACCAAGCATGACAATGAATTAGGGTTTTGATTAGTTCCCCCATAGTTTTACCTTTGTGTCTCTCTTTGAGTCTTCTCTTCTCATCTCATAATCAGGGACCAAACCCTAAAGGCTTTAAGACTTTGTGATTAAGCTTATGCCTGCATCCTTCTCTTAGGATGGAGTGTATAACTTTAATCCTAAGTATTAAACCCTTAAGGTGTTTAAATATCTTAATCAATTCATCTAATAATCATCAAGACATCACACTTGTAACTTGGGCCTTGCATTAGGGTTCTAATTCTTCCTTAAGTGGTTAAGAAGGACTAACCCTAGTGTTAATGGACAAGTCCCCCTCAAGTTGTCTTACAAACCATAAAAAACACTTCATCATCATACCATTAAATAAAATCCACTTAATCAAAGGCTTGTTTTGTCATGGGTTTAATCCCTAATCATGGATTAAGTTGGGGAGTTTTTCTCAACTTAAACATTCTCATCTATTATCCTTCTTTTAGGATGGTGTAATGAGTCTGTTTAATCCTTGATTATGGCTTAACCTCATTACTCAACACTAAACAAAGACACCAAAAACATCTAAATAATCACAAGTAGGTTAATGATCTTAATCCTACACCAAAGGTGATTAAGTGTGAGAATCTGACTTCACACTTAAGGTATTCTCATTACCCCTAAACAGAGGGAAGATGTGATGAGTTTACTAACCCATTGGTTTAGGTTTAAGCTCATTATCTTATGACAAACTTCAAAAAACAATAAAAGACTGAAAACTCAAAAACAAACAATAATCGTCTCCTTCGGGATTCTTTTCTCATCATCTTCACTCACAAACGAGAACTTGCTTCTTCCGTCTAATGCAAGACAGTAAGCACCTGAGCCAGACAGGTCATACACTTGAGCATAGGCAAGCAAGCAGTTCACAAGTCAATTCATCTTTCAGTCTCTTTGGGTCGAACTACGGTGTTCTGACTTCCTCATTGCACGAGAGGATACGTAGGCATAACTTAACAGTTATCGAACAAAAGTCTCTGTATATTCCCCCTCCTTTCAGTTTCATTCTCTTAAGCCTCATGATCTCGAGCATACTCTTTTCCTTACACTGACACATCATTTATACACATCACATTTCTTTACACTGACACCTGTACATATTGCCTTCCAGCTCTTTTATACACAAATTGCACTGACACTACCCCTTTTAAAACACAAATCTTCTAAGCGTGGATCCCGTCGAGTACGGCGGACAATCTGGGTGCTAATACCTTCCCAGGTTGTAACCAACCCCCTTTCTCAGTCTCTCTGGTTCGCAAACCGTCTTATCCATCCTTCTCTAGGTCTATGCAGCATTACCTTTCCTCCGGGATAAAAATGCCTAGCTGGCGACTCTTTTCATCCTCCAGTGAGTTCACGGCTGTGTGTTCTCACTGTTCCCTTCGCCGACCGTTCGCGTCTGTACCTTCATATGACCCCGTGTCACTTGTCGGGAGCGACAACAGCTCCTCTATCTTTTTTCTTCACCGGAATCTTTAGTCCCTGCAAAATAGCACTACAAGTTTCGGTTAGAATAATAGGTTCATCTCCCATGGTCCTCTTTTTAGCAATGGTATCTTTCATGAGTCTGGCATAGGTGGGCATTTGCTCAAGTGCTTCAAGTAATGGAATATTCAGCTCCAGCTTCTTGAACAACTCTAGTAATTTCTCAAAATTCTTCTCTTGCTGTCCTTTCTTTTTGTTTCTTGTTGGATAAGGAAGTTTGATCACCGATTTTGGTTCTACCGTTTTTTCTTTAATTTCCGGTGCTGGGGTTACTTCTTCCTCTTCTTCAACAACTTCATTCTCTTTTATTTCCAGTTCCACTTCAATCATTTGATTTTCACCCTCAGAATTATTTTTCACCTCTTCAGTATCTTTACCTCTTCGTGTTGTGACTGCATTGACTTTGTGATTATCTCTTGGATTTGTTACAATTGCACTTGGAAGAGCCCCTGCAGTTTGGGGAATAGCTAGATGTTGGGCAATTTGGCTCATTTGCACTTCAAGGTTCTTGATAGAGGCTCCAGTATTCTTGAAGTTACTCCTCGTTTCTTCTTGGAATTGAGAATTGTGAGCCGCCATCTTTTCAATGGCAATTTCCCAATCAGCCTTTCTTGGAACTGGTGGCTGGTATTGTTGTTGCTGGGGCTGATATTGTTGTTGGCCTTGAACCGATTTTGAATGTTCCCTTGTTGATCTTTCCAAGAGAAGTTGGGATGATTTTTCCACCCCGGATTATATGTGTTGGCATACGGATTGTTCTGCCTCAACATATTAATCTGTTCAACCTGTTATTGAGTTGCCAAACAATGCATGGAAAAATGTGGTCCACAACAAATCTCACAAATCACTGCTTGAACTGGTTCCACGTGAGCCACTGTCTGTGTGCCAAGATTCATCTTCTTCAGCCTTCTTTCAACTTCTGCAGCAATTTAATCTTCCATTTTCACAACTTGCTCTGTCAGCTTTAAATCAATCTTACCATCTGGTTGACTCACTGTGCGATCATACAATCCAAGATTTTCATTAGCAGCAATTGCTTCTATGATTCTTTTGATACCAGTGGCTGTTGAAAAGTTTGTTGAGCCACCTGCAACAGTATCTATAAGCTGTTTTGTCTTGAGTCGCAACCCATTCACAAAGTTTTGCATCTGCTCGGTCGCGTCCATATTATGAGTAGAACACGCGGTCAAACACCTTTTGAATCTTTTATATGCATCTCCAAGTGATTCACCCTCTTTTTGTTTAAAATTGACAATGTCGTGTCTCTTCCAGATGAAAACTGAAGCAGGAAAATATTCGTTGAGGAATGTTGTTTCCATCTCTAGCTAAGTTGTGATACTAGAAGCTGGTAGTGAGTAGAACCATTCTTCTACATCATCAGTAAGTGTAAAAGGAAACATCACAAGTCTTTTTGCTTCCTCAGAATGACCTTCAATCTTCAAAGATTTAGTGGTAGTCAGGAATCTCTGAAGATGCTTGTTGGCATCCTCATTGATTCTTCCAGCGAAAGGTTTGCTCTCCAACTGGCGAATGGTAGACGGATGTAACTGGAAGTGAGCAACATTCACCGGTTGGTTAACAATAGTCATCCGGTTAGGCTGGGCATTAGCCCCTCCATAATCACCTAACAACCTTTCTACAGGAGGTTAGTTTCCTGCCATGTTATCAAATCATGGATTTGTCTCCCTGTCTGAGTCAGAGTCATTATGCTCAGAGTACACAGATATGTCGTCCTCCGTTTCCTGATTCAGGACACTTGAACCAGTATCTGCCAGTCTATCAAGTCTTGCCTTGCGGCGTCTCTCATGTGTAACACCCCAAAATTTTCCCTCTAATTTATTGCCTTAATTGACCTTATGCTTCACCCATCTGCATTCTCACATGAGGTCACAACATTCACAATCACACATTTGCATTGAGTAAGGCAAGGGGATCGAAGCCGTTTTCTTGTGATGTGAATCTTCTTATTCAATAAGGATTTATCTGGATATTAAAGTCTAGACTGAAACAAGGAAAGTTCAAACGAATGTTTGAGTTCATTGTGAGTATGTCCTGGGTTGAGGATTCATCCAGCTACTGTTGTACCTATTCACCAATTCGTACTTGGGATTAAGAGAAACATGGGTTCTCGTGTATGGGGACTATTTGTGCGATGGGAGATTATAGTCTTAGGATTGCACCTAAGAGTTATTCCAAGCATTATTCCTGGCGGCGGGACCATCTGTTGCACCCCAAAATTTGCCCTCACAATACAAGACTTTGTGTGCTAAGAAGGTTCACAAGGTTCACAAATTTCACAATGCTTATATAACCTTTCATGAGGTTCATGAAGTCTACAGGTTACTTCTTGAAGGTTCACAAGGTTCACAAGTTTCCCAATGCTTTCAATACCTTTCATGAGGTTCATGAAGTCTACAAGTCACTTCATGAAACTTCACAAGGTTCACAATATTCACAATGATTACAAAGCTGTCCTGAGGTTCATGAAGTCTACAAGTCACTTTATGAGGTTCACAAGGTTCACAAGCTTCACAATACCTCCCATGAGGTTCACAAGACATTTTATGATGGTTCACAAGGTTCACAATTGGTCAGAAGAGTTGACAATACCCTCAGACAATGCACCTCCTAAGCAGTGCATCCAAAACTAGGGTTTTGACTTTAATCAGGCTAAATGGACTTCCAAGACTTCAAGTGAGCTTCATAACATCTTATATGTATGTAAGAACCCCCATGACAAGTTTCAAGACTTTTCTCAAAAGGTTGCTCAGTCAGATGATCAGATAAGTCAAAATCAGTCAAAGTAGTTAAAAAGTCAAACTGAGGTCAACTGTGGTCAAACCTAAGTCAAACTTCATGATTTTTTGCCAACATCAAGTATATGAAGTAAAATTCATCATTTGATCAAGGGTTGATCATGATTCATCAAGGAGATTCTAGATCATCAAGAATCAGGAGTTTCTAAATTAGGGTTTCCTTAGTAAAAGTCAACTGAACTTTGACCAGCCATAACTTTCACATACTTCATCACCAAGTCTCCACTCAAAGCTCATTTTGAAGGAAATTGAATTCTCTACAACTTTGATCTTACAAGCCAAGCCCAAAAATGCTTCATTTGGAAGGTATGGGTTAAGACATTATAGGTCATTTCAAAAGTCAACAAAAAGTCAACAACTTCAAAAGGGCATAACTTGAGATTGGTAAATGATATGGACATGAAAACAATGGGGTTGTTTAGAGGACTCTTTAGGCTTTTCAAAATGTCCAAGAACACCCTCATAGCATTAAAATTGAGGGAGATGTTCCCTTGCAAAGTTGGGAAATTTTGTGATGGTTTATGATGAAAATGGAGGTTTAAAACCAATTCTTTTCAAATGGGCTTGTCAAATTATGACCCAACCCATACAACAACATCATGCACGAAATTTCCATGTTATTTTCATAATTTTTATTTTATTTAATTAATTTATTATGATTTTTTATATTTAAAATCATTTTAAATTTAAATAAAATATTAAATATGAAGATTTAATTTTATTATTGATTCTAGAAGATCATAAATTCAGCATGGAACAAGTTGATACAAGAATTATATGGAATGGCTTGAAATAGAAAGCATTGATGCAAAAATATTGAAAATTCAAAGCTTATCATTGTGAATCTTTTTGGATCAAATCTTGTACACAACCAATCAAGTTTTTGACCTAGATTCAATCACATATAAGTACTGAACATAACCCTATCACTCATTGACGAATTTGCTGCCTCTAAGTGTAAGTTCAAAATTTCAAAAACCATACCAAACTTCAAATTCGGATTTTGAGATTAAGACAATTTCAAAGCTTCACAAAGGTTGCATTAGCTTCCTTGACCTTCATTTATCATGATTCAATACTCATAAGCATCAAAACCACGTTGTAATGGCCAAACCGAATACATGTTCATGGCGTTTTCTTGATTTTTCGATTATGATTGTTCATGATGTTTCATCTGTTTTTGTTTAATTAATCTTGTTTGTATGATGACCTAGATGCTTTCTGGACAATTCTTTTTGAGTTTAATCGCAGGAATCATAGGAAGCCATAGATAGGGTTTATGTGCTTCGTTTGGGATTTTACAATTTACCACATATAAATGAATTTCAGGAACGTGGTGATGTTGTATGGACCTCCAGGAATTCATTGCTCTCATTAATTTTAAGAAATTTTGCTGTTTGCTTGGTGTTTGTGAATACACAAGTCTATGCACGCAGGAAAAATGGCAGGAAATTCCTCAGGAAATTTCGCAGGAAAATCCTACGAATTTGAGGAAGAAGATGACTGGTTTGGCGCGAAGTTCATGTTTAAAATTTTGATTTAAAATATTATTTTAGTATCCTGTTTATTTGTCACACAGAAGCCTGTGTCCCAGTGGAAGGAGACGTTTGTGTTTGGTCACAAGACCTGAGTTCGAATCTGGCTTGTACCACTATTTTTTTCTATTTTTTCAGGATAACCAGGAGATTTAATATATTATGTTGTGTTATCATTATACTATCAGAAGGGCTCTCCCAGCCAGGTGGTAATGCGCGCGTGTGTGTATCTATGAGGTCCTGGGTTCAACACCACCCCAGGCCTTTTTGCTTTCTTTATTTTCTGGATTTTTCAAGACAAAGCACAAAAGCAATTACTCTCTTCTCTCTTTCACCTGCGCGTGTAATAGCCTGGTGGTATTTCTTGTTGCTGGCAAACAAGCTGACCTGGGTTCAAACTCCAGTCAGGTAAGTTTTCACATTCTTTTTCTTTTATTTGTTTTAAGTATTCTAATATTAAATTAAATATAATTTTATGTATATATGTTTTCTAAATAATTAAAAAATAATAATGAAGCATGTTTAATATTTTCTAAATTCTAAAATATATGAATTTTCTGAAATTATTTTCTTTATCATATGTAAATATAATATATGCATATTATTAAATAATTTTGTATAATTAAATTAAAAACCCTAAAAAATATTTTTTCTAAACAAAACCCTAATTTTGTGAAAACCTAATTTTATTTTCTAAATAATTTTTACTTTCTAATTCTTTATATAATTATAATGTATATATTTATTTAATATAATTTTTGTAAATGTAATAATTAATAAAATTAAATTTTGTAAATATGATTATTTTTTGTGAATATGATATTTAAAACTTATTTTCTTCATATAATATGTAAATATCTTTTAATAAATAATTGTTAATATATGTTTAGAAATAATTAAATTTGTAATGATTAAAATTTATAATTATATTATGTTTAAAAAAAAAAAAATTTTATTTCTAAATAAATGTTATATATTAAAATTAAATTTTGTGTTTATTATTCTAATCATGTCATTATAATATTTTTTATTTAATTCTATTTATTTTAATTATTGTTACTCACCATATTATTATTTATTATTTTTGCTTCATTGATCTTATATATTTTATTATTATTATTATTTCACTAACTTTATTTATTTTTTAATATTTTTACTAACCCTATTTTTAATTATTATTATTACTAACCCCTATTTATTTATTATTGCTTATTTCTTTATTTTTGCTTATTATTTATATTTTGCTTTATATTTTGCTATTTATTTTTAATTTGCTTATTATTATAATTTTGTAATTGCTTCTGGATGTAAATTTTTGTAAAATATTCAATTTTTGCTATGGTTAGTAATTTAGGGAGTGCAAATATGTATCCTATTTAAAAGTTAATTTAGATCACTTTAATTGTAAGATAAATAATATTGAACACTCACACACGTAAGTCGATTTTTAATCGCCATCTCACATTCCTAAGGTTATCCCTCAATGTTGCCTACTAATAAGGTCAAGTGGGGTGTATGAAGCAAGTCCCTCAAAAGAAAAATCATCAAGTCCCTAATGGTTGCCTTTAAAAATCAAGTCCCTTCGAATAATGATGATAGTCCCTCCTATATGCTTAATACACCCCACAGTTGCCTTCATAAAAACAGATGTCCCTCACATGTCCCTTACATCCAGGGTAATGACTACCTATTCCTTAATAATAGGGATAGTCTTACCACTTAAAGGATAAAGAACAGAAAAGACTTAAACTTTAGGGTAGGTTCCTCTTATGTACTTGCTCACTTCATTCACAACTTTTCAAACTTTCCACAATTTCAAACAAATTTTCAAAAAAACAAGTTTTTACGCATCCGTACATGGATCATTATCAACTATTATGAAAATTTTTCTATTCACACACTACACTTTCAAAAACAATTCAAAAGTGAGCTAAGTAACTAAGAGCCCATGGATAACCATGGATGTAAAGGGTGCTAACACCTTCCCTTTACATAACCTACCCCCCGGACCCAAAAATATCTCTTAAGGTCTTTCCTGTTCTTTTATACCCTTTCCTTTTGGATAAAATAAAAGTCGGTGGCGACTCTTGCTATCCGCAACATAACTAAAGTCAGTTCTCCCACCGTGTTACACCATCACCTAATGTTCCCTTGAGTAATTGCTTCACAAGTTAGTTCTTTCGAGAAATTTAGAAGATTGAATTAATTTTGCACGTGACGACACTTGTTAAGTGATTGAGGCCTACTTGAAGTCTTCCTCAGATGAATTTTTGTTGCCAATTAAGTGGTGATTTTTCTGTTTCTAAATATTGCGAGCCAATTAAAGATGAGGGATTATTAGTCAAGCATGTGTTTATTCAAGTGCACCTGGTTTAAAGTAAGCGTCATTTGGGTTTTATAAGGAGAAATGAAAAAGATTCGTCAATCCGAGCTTAAGTTTTAATGTCCGAATTATCTACGTTTTACATCCAAATCTACTCCAAACCATAACCTGTTTTCCATACAATCATATATCTCATGGTTCAATTACGACTAGTGCACATATATCCGCACCATTCTCCAGCCGGGAAACATGGTTTTTACCGGAAGGAAAAAATCCATACACTAATTTTTGGGTTATTAGAAATATAAAAAAAGAGGCATCATATATCAATATGTTTTTTGGCACCAATGGATGTAATAGGGAAAGGAAATCCATAGGGACAAACAAAAGAAAAGAAATGAAAATATGTTTGTCACTCCTACACTAAAGCAAGACAACACCAACGTCTCAATTGATATTCACTCAGTAGCCTCCCACATCTACTAGTGTATTCCCTTCTATAATCATTTCATAGTGATTATCCTCAACCTAATACTTTTCTTACCTTCTATTCCACTACATATTGAATTAAAATAATATTTAGATTTGAATCTAACTCGTTTTCCACAACTATAATGGAAGTTGTATCAAGTTTAATCAAGGAAAAATCTTTCAAATGATAACCAAAAGTACATCAGAAATATCTAATATAGATTTCTGCAATTATAATAGAAAAAACAGCAAGGGAAAAAGAAAAAAATTCTATTGAAATCTTATTCAATCTTCGATCTCGTGCTTTAGCAGACAGACACAGACTGCTCCTTGTATCCCTGTATCTGGTAGAACGGTCAGCATATTTACGAGTCGGGTAGTAGATATAAAGCAAGCTAAACGCAGTTCTGGAATTTTGCTCTTCGTGCCATCCGCCGAAGCTTCAAACTCGTGACTAATTTGAACAGACGTATTTTTTTCTTTCTCAAGCAGCTACAGCTTTCTTTTCTTCTGGAATTGTTGATCCTACTGTACAACACTTCTAGGACTTTCTTCGATACCGGCACGATTAAGAAGGACTTCTTTGATAAGGGGCTTCTCAAAATGGTTGAATCTCCCCTGCGGTAACATGATTATAACAGAAAAATTAGAGAAGGGATTGGTAATATAAAAGAACCAAAAATCATCAAAAGAAAGGATACATAACAGAAATAATAGAACCACTCAAGTGGTAAAGTAGGAAAATATAAAATCAAGGCAGCATTTTTCAAGGGATATATACAAGTGTAACCGAAAATCGGTCACCAAGAGAAGGAGCAAAGGAGAATTGCAAACAAATTTTGGTAACAAAATTCTAACTGAACCAAAACAAATTCTAACCAACTAATAGAATTATAACCGACTGATAACAGAAATACCTGTCAAAAGATCCTGAAGCATCCCTCAGTGCATTTTCTACAAAAACAGAACTTCCAACTGCATTGGCTTGACGGCAACTTATAAATAAGAAGTTGATCTTCTTATTGGGGGGCTTCACCATTTTTTTCTCCCTGGATTCACCCTTGCATCTTCTTCATCCCCTTCACATTCCATTTTCATCTCTTCTCACTCTCTGCATATCCCCACACTCTAAGTCGGTTTAACCGATCATCATCGTGATCTTCCCATCTCAATCTCCAGCTATCCTGAATCTTCAACCTGCTGCAAAAATTCAATCAGCATCCATCTTCTCCAATGTCCATCTTCTCCAATCTCAGCAGCCACCTTCACAACCATATCCATTCACCTTCATCATGCATCAATTCTTTTGACCTGTAAAATTCATAAAAGAGTAAAGGTTCAGGAAAGCGAAACAGAGAAAGCAAGAAAGGAAAGTGCTCTTTTGCTCTTTGACAGATGCGATTTCTCAATCCTCAGTCCCCTTCACCGTAAATCAATAATCCTCATCCTCTGCCAAATTTCAAGAATCCTCTCATCAATCACCTTCACGTTTCCTTAGAGAAACCTGCAAATCCAGATAACCAGAAATATCGTTTCAACGGATTCATAGAAATTTACGCAATTTCTCAACGATACAAAGTTGAAAAAGAAACAAACTGAAGAAGGGGAAAGGGATTGAGGATCGAAGAAGAGAAGTAGCGACGGCGTTGAACTTACCCGAAGCATTCATCATCATTGTCGTTATTCTCGTCTCATCATGATCGCCTTCTCCGTTTCGTCAAAACAGATGTCATCATCATCAATCTTTTCTTTTCTAGGACAATCGGCGCGTTCAAGAGCCCACCGATCGAGCAAAGCGTTTCCAATTGAAAGTTCGTGAAGGATTGAATTGTGAGAGACGGTGGCTGTGGGTGGATGTCGATGGCGACGATGGTGTAGCGCCGACGGTTTAGGAAAGTGAAGAGGGAAGAAGGTGAAAGCTAGGGTTTGTGATTGAGAGTTTGAAAGAGAAGAGAAGAAGGTGAAGCGGTGAAGAGGAGAGTGAGAGGGTGACGGCGGCGCTAAAAGGTAGGTTTAGGGTTCTTGTTCTTCAGTTTTATTTTTAATGTGTTTTGTTATGTTCATAAGAGGAAGACTTATGGTAGGATTAGTTGTTAAGGGTAATAGAAATTAATGATAATAAAAGGATTTAATTCATATTAATTTACAAATAATCTCATCTGATTCCCAAATTAAGCTGCCAAGAAACCATAAAGAACAATAAAACGTATTTAATTGCATTATTTTGAATTCACGTGAAGAGATAAGATTAAGTTATTTGCCTTCAATTCCTACCATACCGGCGGTGACACTTGTCACCGTCCGGTAGGTGCTCCCCGTAGCAATTATGTGTGTTATAACCCACTGCAACTCCAATACCCCCTCAGCCCATGCGCCTAATGGGCCTAAATATGGTGTTATCCGCACCTCCATAGGCGAGCCCATCAGTCAGTTTTTAACTAAAAGACATTACTTTCTCACCCCTCCCCTTTTCCTTTTATTTTGTAATTTTTATTTCATGTAGCTTTCAATTTTAAATCACAAAAAATAGATAAATGCATAATAAAATTCTATAAAAATTAGGGTAGAATATTAAGGCAATTTAGAACTCCTCCCAATTTTTAGTTTCTGAATTTAATCATTTTTTCATTTAATTTCGATTTTTTAATTTAATTGATTTTATATTGAATTTCTTCATAAACACATAAATTTGTACAATTTATTTCTGCCACTTCCCATAACATTTTTTGCCCATTCTTTTTTCTACGATTAAAGGACAAATTAAAGTACCTAGAATATTTTTGGTGTATTTTTTAGGGCATTTTTTCTACTGTTTTGGTATTGTGATTTGTACAAATTTGTGATTGAATCTTACATAGAATTAAAGGACCATTTACCATAGCTAGAATTAGAATTTTTAAGAGATTTTTTAACATAGTGTTATAATCAAGTTAGAGACCCTAAGAAATTAATTTCACATTTTTTCCATGACTTTTGATATTTTTTGGCATTTAAATTCATTCCATCATATTATGCATATTCATGATTCATGTCATTCACTAACTATTTGCTTTTTGTGCAAGGTATTCTTTCGAGAATTTGCTTATGGACTTAGATATTTTTGTGCCTCAATTATGTTTGTATGCTTTGTGATGTAATAGCTTAGAACTTGTATGTTTTTATAGTTTCTATAATTAGGATAGAAAAGATAAAACAAATCATTAGAAAACAAAAAGCTCAAAAATGAAACAAATAAGACTCGATCCAACGTCGAGTAAATTTTCAAATAAATAAATAAAGTTGCATGTGAATTTAGGGTTCCTCGATTACCATCGTTCCACTCCATTCAACCAAAAGCAAGCCTTGTATGTTTCACACCATAAGTCGTGCGTCTTAGCACCACGCAATCGACCCACCCGATCCATCGTTTCATCCTGTTTATGTTTCATTCACGTTTTTACCCACCATGACTTAGGAGGACCATATTGTTCACTATTAACTCTTGTACTTGCATTTTATAGTTTAATATCTATTAGGTAGATTTAATCTCAAACCTCACTAACCATAGGTCATCCATGAATTCAATTACCTTAGGGTAAGTCTAGTTTCCCTTAGAATTTTTCCTTTGACAATTTGAGTCTCTCTTCTCATCTTAAAAGAAAATAAAAAACACTTAATAAAGGAAAAGGTGTACAATGCGCCACGAGCCTTAAGCTATACGGGAAGTGATTAGTGGAGGTCTCCTTCACTCTTCTAGGATGCTTTACAAACGTTCCATTGGGGGCGATCTTGGAAAGTATTCGCTCCTGTGTCATAGTCTTTAGTGTTGTACATACCGTAAACACAAATTCAAAACACTTCTTATAAAAGACAACAAACCAAGAAGTCACGTCTTCTCATCTCATCTCATACTCTTTGCGGACGAACATGACTTGTCTCGACAGTTCAAACAGCGATACGGTAAACACCCTCGAGTCAGAGCCGGTAACACCTGAGCTAGAGCTATGGCAACGTCATCCTAAAAAACCACAAACGAGTGTAAGCCTTAGTTAGACGAACTACGGCGTCTCTGATCCTCATTTATCCCGATGAGGTACGTAGGCAGTGGGGTAGGGCCCATTCGAGCACAATCTTTCTTTTTCCCTACATTTCCCCCCTTTATTTCCATTTGTCAATTCCATTTCTTTTCTCATTTCATTTCCATTCCAGATAGTCATTTTTTCCTTTGAACAACATATTATTTCTCACCCTTTGAAAACAGACTTATAAGTGTGGATCCCGTCGGGTACGGCGGACGGATTGGGGTGCTAATACCTTCTCAATTCGTAACCGACTTCCGGACCCAGATCTTTGGTTCGCAAGGCCTCGTCCTTTTCCTTCTTCCTTAGGTTTGTGCAACATTACCTTTCCCATTCCTTCGGGATAAAAATGTCTGGCTGGCGACTCTAACTTTTCCGCGCCACTTTCGCGTTTGTACTAGGATGAAAATTCTGGGAGCGACAGCTGGCGACTCTGCTGGGGACTTTTAGAAATTCTGATTTCCCCTTTGAGAGTCAATCCTAGCGCTTGTCTGTTTCTGTTTTCGTTGGGTGCTTATTCATTTGCTGTTATGTTTTAGTTTAGCTTTACTGTTTTATTTACAGTTTATCGCTTTCCTTTACAGCTTTTATTTACAGCTTTTTGCACTTTACTTTACTGTCGCATATACTGGCATATTGTACTGGCTGTTCTGGTTTCCTTGGCGGGATGGGATTATTGTGAGATAAGCCAAATACCCGGCTTGAGTATACACATAGGATTTAGAGTGGGCAGTCGTGTGGCTTACGTGGTCTTGAGCACGTGTAGTTTTCACGAGTCCCACACCCAGATCAGGCTCTCTTGGGATATGTTCTATACTGCCTAGGCAGACCATAGAATGTTCCCACCTGAGCTGCTAACATTGGGAACCGATCATCGAGGACCTTAGTGGAAACAACCCTCTCCAGTGGTGACAATGGCAGACCACATTTCGTGGTAAACCCATTCGCACCCGAGGGCCCACTAGGAAATCGCATAGGATGACCTTGTTCTCTCGTAGGAACCTGGTTAAAGCAACTAGTCGTATGACGGTAGTATTGTACCCTTCGGGATGAATGTACTATTGTTTCTCGACTTCAGTGCTTGAAGCCGGGAACTTATGAGGGATGCTTGTTTTTTCCGGGATTCAGCTGAGGCCTCCCTGAGTAGTACATAATGCCAAACCGATTCCCTGATTTGGTCATGAGCCATTTCTCGGAAATGGTGAACGTATTATTGCTATTCGGCTTTGAGAGTCCGTGATGTTGACCCGTAGTAGCACACCCGTGAGATTGGGAAGGGGTTTACAGGTTTGCAGGAACCCTAAAACTTCCAACATACCCGCTTTTGCCAGTGTTACTCCGTGATATGATCCGGTCCTATATGATACTTGGTTGAGAATTCGGGAACTTCTGCACAGAGATACTGATATCATGATCTTCACCAACACTTGGTTATCTGATCACACCAGCGTCGGACCGCTGACCACATGCCAGTTGCATACATGACATCATGGCATTTTAGCATACATGTTCAGTTACTTCTAAGGATCCCATATCTGGATTATGTCGGATTTTCTTCTGCATTAAAACTTGGATCAAAACAGATGGATTCCTTGGAAATAACCGAACATGCATTTGCATACATCCTTGCATTTTTTACAGGTGTTCAGAGACAAATTCTTATCCTGACCTGGTTTCTCTCCAGAATGGTCAATTTGAATCACGATTGTCAAGGTTTAGACATGGAACAACTCCGAGCGGAGGTGACTGAGATGAAGGCCCAACTGGGGCATTTTATAGTGGGCATTCGAGCGTTGTCCCAGGATCAGAAATTGCTAAGAGAAGAATTCAACCTGATGAAGACTCAGATAAAGCTGCTTACAGGAATCATGAATGCTATGTCGAAAAAGGAAAATAGTTGTGTGTCTACTTTTCAAACAGAAGGTCATGTTTCTCCCATCTCTTTGGGATGTCCAATAAATCAGGGTTCTTTAGATGGGTTTCCTCTACAGTTCGAATCTCTTCACCAGCAATCGCCGCTTGGCAGTCAGGAAGAACATCAGATAGGAATCAACTCCACATGTGAACTAAATGATCCTGCACCAATCGTTACCAAAGAAGTGAGCACTTTCTTTCCTTATCAGGGATCCTCCTCAGATGCTACGCCTTGGTTTCCAGGAGAAATACTTCAACCGATTTCATCTATAACTCCTCCATTGCTAGCAACCCGTCATCAACGGGTTCAAGAAAGGGTTATTGATCCGATACCCATGTCTTATGCTGAATTATGTCCACAATGGCTCAAAATGGGATGGATTGAGTGTCACGAGCTAACTCCTCCTTCAGCATGCAGGAATACAAAAGAAGTGGTCAACTTTCCTTCTTCTAGAATCATTGCTCAGGCTAAGTCTTCAAAGGGGTTGCGTCAACAATCTTCATTCACTCCTCGGCCGAGTATGAGTAAGAAAGTACAGGGACATGTCAGGCATCCAACGCAATGTCAACAACGAAGTTTTCAATCACGACCACAGGGTCAGCAACAACAGGTACAGAGACTGTTTCGGGAAAGAACAAGAGAGAGGAACCGCAGACTTGATCCTATCCCATGTCCATATGCTATATTGCTTCCAGAGCTGCTGAAGTTGAACTTGGTTGAGCTTCGTACCATGAGGGTTCCTCCTGCTGATAATCTACCACCAAATTTTGATCCAAGTGCCAGGTGCGAGTTCCATTCAGGTGCCCAGGGGCACAGTATTGAGAAATGTTGGGCTTTTAAAAACAAGGTGCAAGACCTAATTGAGTCCAAGACAATCATTTTTTCTCCTCATCCAAAGGTACTCCAGAATTTGATGCCTAATCACGACGGGGTCGGTGTCACAGTTATTCTACCAGATGGTCCACGTTAAGCTGAAGTCTTCAAGTTAATCACCCAGTACGCCGGGGTATTCATGAAGCAAATATAGCCAGCAGTATTCAAATACTCTCAGTGGTGGCATTCATGTGTTTGCCTTTCTTCATTGTTCATTTTCACCCCTATTGAGGGGAACTACGTCGCTCTGATTCTTCATTGGTCATCTGGTCAATAGAGATACGTAGGCAGAAGATCGACAGGTCTTTCCGAGCAAACTTATGGGGCAACTTTACTCCCCAGCTTCATTTTTTCCTTCAGACGTCTCGTGTCAGAGTCATAATAGCTAGAAGAAGTTTGACTGCCATGGTTAGGCATACGGATGTGAATTGAAGATTACAAGTTTGTGAAAGAGCTATTAATCGCTGAAAGTATCCAAGACTGACAGGTCCAGACGGAGCCAAGCCTCCTCAACTACGACAATATTCAGTTTCTTTACTGCATTTACATTTGTAGTTTATTTTATATGCTAAACATTTGTCTACATGTATGAAATTTGTTTGCTTTTGAATGTTAGCAATAATAAAACCCACATGTTTTTCTTGAAGTAATTCATTCGCATTCACTTATAATTTTGCATGTGTACATCGCAATACCAATTGTCGTGCTTAAATTCTATAAAGGAGAATGACGAAACAAAAACGCAAAATCTCTCAAATAAGGCCTTGTTGACGATGTACAGGCTTTGTTTCAAATCCCTAAACACTGGAGATATAAGGAAGATAGACCCTTGCTAACCCCTTTGAGCCTTGAAGCAGGAGTTTCTTTTCACATAAAAAACCCTCACATGTAACCCAGGGGTAGGGTAGACGTCAGCTAGTCAGACCAAGCGTTCAGACTTTCATAAAGAAGTGTATTTGAAGATCCGTTGCATTCTACTATGCTAATCAAGAGGTCCAAAGACCCGAAACCACAATGGTTATCCAAGTCAAAAGGTCCAAATATTGAAAACCACAATGGTTATCCTTCGTCGACCAAAGAATGAGGCAGTCACAAACCTCGCGAAGCAATCAAGACAAACAATGTCACGCGACTTGTTCAAAGTGCAAAAAAAAAGAAAAAGAAAAGAAAAGGCCCGCTAAGTCGAAACTTGAAAACAGGCGACTTAGGCAAAAGTTAGGACATCCCGCTAGACTTCACAATCAAAGATTCACAAGAATCAGTCCAGGAAAAAGTTAGGGATAAGCAAAATGACGCAAAAGAGAAAGACGGAAAGGATTACACAAGAAAGATCCTCAAAACGAGAACAAAGTCGTGTGGCACAGACATGAAAGATAGAGGAGTGACTGACTCTCAGCAATAACCTGATTGGTGCTTGAACTGATAGCAGCAATGGTTCCTCAATCAACACGAAACCCTTATGAAAGGTGAATGCTTGTGAAAGCTAGCTGAATGTAGGAATGGAGAACATCACGAAGTGGGTAGGCACAAATAAATTTCGAGCCTATATCCCTTGTTTCTATAACCGTGAACCAGGCCACGATACAACCCTTAAAAGTCCTAACTGAAACAGGGTTAATTTGAGAGCATACTACTACGAGGCCGCGTTCCTGACTCCTATGAGTTATGCAAAAAGACATTTGTTGGTATTGCATGTACACACTTTCATTCAAAAATAATGTCGTAGCTTAACCAGTGATTTGCTCACAAAAGTTTCGCGACACCCTTTTCAATGAAGACTTCAAGTTCGACATGTGTGTTGCATTAGAATTTTCATTCTAAGAATAAACATTTCTCGCTTGCATACATTTGTTTGGCATCATAAATGGTTCACATGCGGAAATTCAATCCAGAAGCTCAAGCTTGCCAAGTTGAGAAGTCTAAAACTTCCGAAAGACAGTCAGGTCGAGGTGCACTTTTCAGAGAAAAGCTCCATTGAGTAAGGACTTTCCTAATTAGTCACGGTAAGAGCTAGCCAATCCGGGGCAGTTACGTCGAGCAATCTCTTCAAATTTCAGTCAAACTGGGGCAATCACTTCGAGATTCAAATCTCTCCAAGAGCGAAGATTAGTCAGTCAAGTGCAAAACTATTCAAGTACTCGTACTGGGGCAGGCCACCCCAATAGCATGAGTTCATTCTTTCCCGAAGACAGACGATCGGAAGCATTTACTCGAAGTTTAGAATACCATGGTCACTCGTAAAGCCAACTATCTTGTTCAGCACTTCTGACAGGTACCGACTCGTCTGCATTGACAATGGTTACCTCCCCAGCAAGGTTGTTACGCTAGTTCATGCAGTCGTTATGATACCTAAGAGTTTAAAGACGCCAAGTCTTTTGTAAAACCCTCTTGAGGTAAAATCCATACAGAAGCAACTGATCCCCGGCACGAGACAATTTGAAATCTTTCCTCCTCAGCAGGACGTGTCTCAGTGTTGTCATCTCTAACAGGCAAATGGAAGTTATCTTCACTAAAGTCAGAAGTTTTTTCCTTCAGTTGTTTTCCTTGATCTCAGTTCCTCAACAGATCTAAGGCAACTCCCATTCCCCTAGAAGATTTAAGATAAATCATTCTCTTCCCCAACAGCTCCATAAGAGTGGATAATCCCCAGTAGTCGAGGTATCCCCAGGCACGACCCTCAAACCTAAAAGTCCAATTTATTTTTGGCAAAAGTTGATAATTCGGGACAAATGAATTATTCATGCTCTTCTCCAACAGCGATGTTATCCCCACAAGACTTCTTGGGATCGAATACGCGATCATGGTGTTTCCCCACAGAGTTAGCAGGGACTTATTACTTCCGCGTCAGGAATTTCTTTCACATTCACACCAGTTTATTAACAATACGCAAGACATAACATCCCCAGTGTCATGGGGCAACATGCCATGCAATTCAAAATATGCAAAGTCCAGCCGCAGACTGGCCAAAGTCCATCTTCGGGTGGCAAGTTTCAAATGTCCCCCGCAGTGGGCAAAAGCCTCCCGTAGTGAGCAAAAGTCTCCCGTAGTGAGCAAAAATCCACCCGCAGTGTGGCAAATCTCTAAAGTCTTAGAAAGCTTCGCCTGTTCATCTTTACAAGACAGTTACAAACCCTCAGTAGGACGAATCCATCTTCATAAAGTCTTATCTCCCCTGGAATTTATATCCATCTCTTTTATCCTCATACGGATATTCGGGAATTTACTTTCCAATAAGGGCACGACGAACGAAGACGGGATGTTATATCTATCCTACCATCAAACAAAGACGAAGGTTATGTACACCTTACTATCCCCAACATCCGGGAGGTTATCTATACCTTGTCATCCCCAACAGATGGAAGGTTATGTATAACATATTCTTCAACAACGAATCGGGATTTATTTTCCCTGGCCAGCAGTTGTTATACAAAGATATCCAGACGCTTCAGGAAGCATCATATCATACATACATCATTTACATCATACCATAACATACATATCCATAGATACATAGTACATTATCTAAGTGCATCATATTATACATGCATACATAAAGCATAAACTAATATTATTATACAGAATGTTACATTGTCTTCAGGTTAATTATCCAACAAAGAAACTTATGATCATCAGGATTGCTCTATCCTCATGAAGACATGCTGTTACATCAGGATTACTCCAGTCTCCTGAAAGCATATCATCAATCTCTCAGGACTGCTTCATCCTCCTGAAAGCTTATAATCTCATCAAGACTGCTCTATCCTCCTGAAGACATGCTGTTACATCAGGATTACTCCAGTCTCCTGAAAGCATATCATATTATTACCTCAGGATTGCTCTATCCTCCTGAAGACATGCTGTTACATCAGGATTACTCCAGTCTCCTGAAATCATATAATTACCTCAGGATTGCTCCATCCTCTTGACAGCTATCATCATTACTTCTGGACTGCTTCATCCTCCAAGACATTTTTCAGAAGAACAAATCCTGGCGTTCTTTTGACCTTTAAGAGCAAATCCTGACGCTCTTTTGGTCCCTTGTTCAAGATACTTTTCAGAAGAACAAATCCTGACGTTCTTTTGACCCTTAAGAGCAAATCCTGACGCTCTTTTGGCCCATTATTCAAGATACTTTTCAGAGGAACTAATCCTGACGTTCTTTTGACCTTTAAGAACAAATCCTGACGTTCTTTTGGCCCCTTGAATAACAGACAAATGATCTGTACAAAGATCCATTCCCTAATCCAAAATACTTCCAGAAGAGATAATCATCACAAGATTTATTTCTACTGGTCCATCCAACAACTCAAATCATGTTGCATAAATGATTCAGAGACGGCCTATACAAAGACCTAGTACTGATATCCAGCATCAACATAAAGACATCATCATATTCCAAGTGGTATCTTTAAGCCCACTCAATCATATTCAACTAGCCATGCACTGATGAGTGCAAATTTTTGGGCTTTTGTGTTCAATCCCCTTCAACCTTCCAGGTCACGACTGGCACATATACCAATCTGACCCCTCAGGTTTCAGAAAATTGAACAGGGGCAGCTGTTGCACCCCAAAATTTGCCCTCACAATACAAGACTTTGTGTGCTAAGAAGGTTCACAAGGTTCAAAAATTTCACAATGCTTATATAACCTTTCATGATGTTCATGAAGTCTACAAGTTACTTCTTGAAGTTTCACAAGGTTCACAAGTTTCCCAATGCTTTCAATACCTTTCATGAGGTTCATGAAGTCTACAAGTCACTTCATGAAACTTCACAAGGTTCACAATATTCACAATGATTACAAAGCTGTCCTGAGGTTCATGAAGTCTACAAGTCACTTTATGAGGTTCACAAGGTTCACAAGCTTCACAATACCTCCCATGAGGTTCACAAGACATTTTATGATGGTTCACAAGGTTCACAAGGTTCACAATTGGTCAGAAGAGTTGACAATACCCTCAGACAATGCACCTCCTAAGCAGTGCATCCAAAACTAGGGTTTTGACTTTAATCAGGCTAAATGGACTTCCAAGACTTCAAGTGAGCTTCATAACATCTTATATGTATGTAAGAACCCCCATGACAAGTTTCAAGACTTTTCTCAAAAGGTTGCTCAGTCAGATGATCAGATAAGTCAAAATCAGTCAAAGCAGTTAAAAAGTCAAACTGAGGTCAACTGTGGTCAAACCTAAGTCAAACTTCATGATTTTTTGCCAACATCAAGTATATGAAGTAAAATTCATCATTTGATCAAGGGTTGATCATGATTCATCAAGGAGATTCCAGATCATCAAGAATCAGGAGTTTCTAAATTAGGGTTTCCTTAGTAAAAGTCAACTGAACTTTGACCAGCCATAACTTTCACATACTTCATCACCAAGTCTCCACTCAAAGCTCATTTTGAAGGAAATTGAATTCTCTACAACTTTGATCTTACAAGTCAATCCCAAAAATGCTTCATTTGGAAGGTATGGGTTAAGACATTATAGGTCATTTCAAAAGTCAACAAAAAGTCAACAACTTCAAAAGGGCATAACTTGAGATTGGTAAATGATATGGACATGAAACCAATGGGGTTGTTTAGAGGACTCTTTAGGCTTTTCAAAATGTCCAAGAACACCCTCATAGCATTAAAATTGAGGGAGATGTGCCCTTGAAAAGTTGGGAAATTTTGTGATGGTTTATGATGAAAATGGAGGTTTAAAACCAATTCTTTTCAAATGGGCTTGTCAAATTATGACCCAACCCATACAACAACATCATGCACGAAATTTCCATGTTATTTTCATAATTTTTATTTTATTTAATTAATTTATTATGATTTTTTATATTTAAAATCATTTTAAATTTAAATAAAATATTAAATATGAAGATTTAATTTTATTATTGATTCTAGAAGATCATAAATTCAGCATGGAACAAGTTGATACAAGAATTATATGGAATGGCTTGAAATAGAAAGCATTGATGCAAAAATATTGAAAATTCAAAGCTTATCATTGTGAATCTTTTTGGATCAAATCTTGTACACAACCAATCAAGTTTTTGACCTAGATTCAATCACATATAAGTACTGAACATAACCCTATCACTCATTGACGAATTTGCTGCCTCTAAGTGTAAGTTCAAAATTTCAAAAACCATACCAAACTTCAAATTCGGATTTTGAGATTAAGACAATTTCAAAGCTTCACAAAGGTTGCATTAGCTTCCTTGACCTTCATTTATCATGATTCAATACTCATAAGCATCAAAACCACGTTGTAATGGCCAAACCGAATACATGTTCATGGCGTTTTCTTGATTTTTCGATTATGATTGTTCATGATGTTTCATCTGTTTTTGTTTAATTAATCTTGTTTGTATGATGACCTAGATGCTTTCTGGACAATTCTTTTTGAGTTTAATCGCAGGAATCATAGGAAGCCATAGATAGGGTTTATGTGCTTCGTTTGGGGTTTTACAATTTACCACATATAAATGAATTTCAGGAACGTGGTGATGTTGTATGGACCTCCAGGAATTCATTGCTCTCATTAATTTTAAGAAATTTTGCTGTTTGCTTGGTGTTTGTGAATACACAGGTCTATGCACGCAGGAAAAATGGCAGGAAATTCCTCAGGAAATTTCGCAGGAAAATCCTACGAATTTGAGGAAGAAGATGACTGGCTTGGCGCGAAGTTCATGTTTAAAATTTTGATTTAAAATATTATTTTAGTATCCTGTTTATTTGTCACACAGAAGCCTGTGTCCCAGTGGAAGGAGACGTTTGTGTTTGGTCACAAGACCTGAGTTCGAATCTGGCTTGTACCACTATTTTTTTCTATTTTTTCAGGATAACCAGGAGATTTAATATATTATGTTGTGTTATCATTATACTATCAGAAGGGCTCTCCCAGCCAGGTGGTAATGCGCGCGTGTGTGTATCTATGAGGTCCTGGGTTCAACACCACCCCAGGCCTTTTTGCTTTCTTTATTTTCTGGATTTTTCAAGACAAAGCACAAAAGCAATTACTCTCTTCTCTCTTTCACCTGCGCGTGTAATAGCCTGGTGGTATTTCTTGTTGCTGGCAAACAAGCTGACCTGGGTTCAAACTCCAGTCAGGTAAGTTTTCACATTCTTTTTCTTTTATTTGTTTTAAGTATTCTAATATTAAATTAAATATAATTTTATGTATATATGTTTTCTAAATAATTAAAAAATAATAATGAAGCATGTTTAATATTTTCTAAATTCTAAAATATATGAATTTTCTGAAATTATTTTCTTTATCATATGTAAATATAATATATGCATATTATTAAATAATTTTGTATAATTAAATTAAAAACCCTAAAAAATATTTTTTCTAAACAAAACCCTAATTTTGTGAAAACCTAATTTTATTTTCTAAATAATTTTTACTTTCTAATTCTTTATATAATTATAATGTATATATTTATTTAATATAATTTTTGTAAATGTAATAATTAATAAAATTAAATTTTGTAAATATGATTATTTTTTGTGAATATGATATTTAAAACTTATTTTCTTCATATAATATGTAAATATCTTTTAATAAATAATTGTTAATATATGTTTAGAAATAATTAAATTTGTAATGATTAAAATTTATAATTATATTATGTTTAAAAAAAAAAAAATTTATTTCTAAATAAATGTTATATATTAAAATTAAATTTTGTGTTTATTATTCTAATCATGTCATTATAATATTTTTTATTTAATTCTATTTATTTTAATTAATGTTACTCACCATATTATTATTTATTATTTTTGCTTCATTGATCTTATATATTTTATTATTATTATTATTTCACTAACTTTATTTATTTTTTAATATTTTTACTAACCCTATTTTTAATTATTATTATTACTAACCCCTATTTATTTATTATTGCTTATTTCTTTATTTTTGCTTATTATTTATATTTTGCTTTATATTTTGCTATTTATTTTTAATTTGCTTATTATTATAATTTTGTAATTGCTTCTGGATGTAAATTTTTGTAAAATATTCAATTTTTGCTATGGTTAGTAATTTAGGGAGTGCAAATATGTATCCTATTTAAAAGTTAATTTAGATCACTTTAATTGTAAGATAAATAATATTGAACACTCACACACGTAAGTCGATTTTTAATCGCCATCTCACATTCCTAAGGTTATCCCTCAATGTTGCCTACTAATAAGGTCAAGTGGGGTGTATGAAGCAAGTCCCTCAAAAGAAAAATCATCAAGTCCCTAATGGTTGCCTTTAAAAATCAAGTCCCTTCGAATAATGATGATAGTCCCTCCTATATGCTTAATACACCCCACAGTTGCCTTCATAAAAACAGATGTCCCTCACATGTCCCTTACATCCAGGGTAATGACTACCTATTCCTTAATAATAGGGATAGTCTTACCACTTAAAGGATAAAGAACAGAAAAGACTTAAACTTTAGGGTAGGTTCCTCTTATGTACTTGCTCACTTCATTCACAACTTTTCAAACTTTCCACAATTTCAAACAAATTTTCAAAAAAACAAGTTTTTACGCATCCGTACATGGATCATTATCAACTATTATGAAAATTTTTCTATTCACACACTACACTTTCAAAAACAATTCAAAAGTGAGCTAAGTAACTAAGAGCCCATGGATAACCATGGATGTAAAGGGTGCTAACACCTTCCCTTTACATAACCTACCCCCCGGACCCAAAAATATCTCTTAAGGTCTTTCCTGTTCTTTTATACCCTTTCCTTTTGGATAAAATAAAAGTCGGTGGCGACTCTTGCTATCCGCAACATAACTAAAGTCAGTTCTCCCACCGTGTTACAGAACTGGCGACTCTGCTGGGGATTTAATATTAAAGAGGGGTACCCTTAGGAATTAGATCACTTTAAATTGTTTGCCTTGTTTGCTTTATATTATATTGTTGGGTTGCTCTTATGTGTGAAAGATCCTAACCCGGATCTAGTGTACCTTAGGTAAATGGCAATAGACCAAGGAAACTGTACGACGTATATCGATACGGTTGATCTGGTGGCCATAGTTAGTGCGACTTCTTGGTTGGTGCTTATGTTCCTTAAGTCAAGTTGAGGATAATATGAGGCTGCCATATGTTGTCAATGCACTAACTAACTTTTAGAACCCTAGTTAACTCATCTTGGCCTTTAGAAGGTAGTGAGGTAACCGGCTTTGGTGCAGACTGAAGTTGGTTGACACTCGATACTACGCTCATTGAGATCTTAAACTTGGAGGGTTTTGGTTGGCAAGTAAGTTGCCTACTGAACAACCACCCTTGTAAAGGATCAATGATATTGAGATCCCTTAGAACCTGGTTACTCTATAGGACAGGATGAACCATCTAAACTTCAGGGGAGGGTACTTACCTTTAAACCTCATGCAAGCCTTTAAACCTAGGGCAATTGTGTGATTTGTTTGTGTGTGACACATGTTTGTGATTGAGCATAACATCATGACATCATCATGCATCATAAGCATAGCATTTTCACTAACCATTTCAAGGACCAAAGGATTAATCTTTGTTCTTTGTTGCAGGTCATGGCTTCTACTCGTAGGAACACCATCAGGATCAACTTTGTGGGGATACCTCCCAAGCTTAAAGAGTTGGTTTCTCAAGTGTCTGATCACTCCCAGTTCATCAAGAGACATGGTCACCTATTGGATCTAGTCACTTCAGGGTTCAATGAAGACATGATGAGTGTCCTGTTTCAGTTCTTTGACCCTAAGCACCATTGCTTTACATTCCCTGACTATCAGTTGGTTCCAACCATGGAGGAGTTCTCTAAACTTCTGGGCATACCTGTTCTTGATCAAAGACCCTTCACAGGCTTGGAGAAGGAGCTTAAACCAGAGGTTATTGCTGCAGCTCTACATCTGAAGAAGTCTGATATTGTTCTAGAAACGAGAAGCGGATTCAAGGGTATTCTTGCCAAGGTGTTGATAGAGAAAGCTCAGGTGTTCTTGAAGGCCATGAGCTATGATGCTTTTGAGGAGATCCTAGCCTTGCTGATATATGGCTTAGTATTGTTCCCCAATCCAGATCAGTTCATAGATGTTCATGCCATCAACATTTTCCTGAGTCACAATCCAGTGCCTACATTGCTGGGAGACATCCTACATTCTCTTCACACCCGTACTATAAGGGCAAGAGGAACTTTGATGTGCTGCATACCTTTACTTTCTAGGTGGTTTATTTCTCACCTTCTTCGCTCAGTAATGAAGAATGAGCAAGGGTTCAGATGGTCCAAGAGGATCATGTCACTTTCTCACTCAGATATCCATTGGTGCTCCAGATCTATGGAGAATGTCACCATCATTGACCGTTGTGGGGAGTTCCCTAATGTGCCACTTCTAGGCATAAGAGGAGGCATCACCTACAACCCCTCTCTAGCTTTACGACAGTTTGGTTACGCTCGGAGTGATGGTCCACATGACATGTTGATTCAGGGAATTGTGTTTGATTACGACAACGATCTTCAAGGGTACCGTCAGAGATTCATACGAGCATGGGGAAAAGTAAACAGGGTTGACAGCAAGACACTGGAACCTAAGTACACTATTCCTATGGAGGCTTATCTCAGATGGGTACGATCTCGTGCTCAGACACTCATGATGCCATATCCTGCCGTCCTACCAATTACCATGGAACCTGTTGCTGAAGGAGACACAACTTATATCATCCTTCACCCAGACATGCCTACTGATATGGAAGACTTGCAGAGATCATGGATCCAACTGAAGGAGCAAAGGGATACTTTCGAGGCTCATTACAAAGCAAGCCAAGAAAGAATCCTGGAACTAACAAAGCAACTTCACGAGGAACGAAACCTCAACTCATACCTCAACACAAAGAGGAAACGTCCATGGGAGACTTAAAACCCCATCTTTTGTACTTATTTTATTTCATTTTTTGTAAGCCTAAAAGGCAAAACAAAGTTATTACTAATAAAAGTTTACTTTCGTGTTTGTCTAAGCAAATTTAAATCCTACGGTCCTTGAAAACATTGCATATGCATTACCATATCATTTCATTGCATCACAGGTTTATAATTGTGCACAGGTTTCTCATCTTCTCGCTGTTTATTTCAGCAATGGCTCTTGAACAATCAGTTAAGGATCTCCAGGAACAAAACGCACAGTTCCAAGAGTTGATCCTGAACCTATCCAAGGGGCAGGATGAATTGAAGGCACTGCTGGCCAAGAAGACTAAGAAGACTAGAAGGTCTGCTGGTTTGATCAACATGGGAAGAAGGTTCAAAGGTCTTGCCAAGACCAAAGAACCAGCTGAAGACTATGAATCTGAGGAATCTGAAAAAGAGGGAGGCAGTCTCCACAACACTATGGGGGACTCTGATTCTGAGGCTAATTACTACCATGAGCCTAATGAAGACAAATTCAAGATGCTGGTGGATAGGATGGATGCTATGGAGTTGCAGAAGTCATCTGGGCTGGATTTTGAAGATTTGAGTCTGATATCTGGGGTTGTTATACCCATTGGTTTCAAGGTTCCTACCTTTGTCGTTTATGATGGGGTCTCTTGTCCCAAACTGCATCTGAGGTCTTATGTTAGAAGAATTCAACCCCACACTGCTGATAAAAAGTTGTGGATCCATTTCTTTCAAGAAAGCTTATCTGGAGCTCAGCTGGAGTGGTATTATCAGTTGGAGAGTGTCAACATCAGAGACTGGAATGATCTTGCTGAAGCTTTCTATAAGCAGTATCAATACAATGCTGACTTAGCCCCCACTCGCATGCAGCTTCAGAGCATGTCTATGGGTGCCAAAGAGAGTTTTAAAGAGTATGCCCAGAAGTGGAGAGATTTAGCTGGAAGAGTTCAACCCCCTTTGACTGACAGGGAATTGGTTGACAAGTTCATGTGTACGCTGACTGGTCCGTTCTACAGTCATCTCATTGGAAGCTCATCATCCGGCTTCACTGAGTTGATCATGACAGGAGAGCGAGTAGAGAATGGTATAAAGAATGGTAAGATCCAAGTGGGTACTTCCTCATCAGGTGCTGCAAAGAAGCCTCCCACTGGGAAGAAAGAATCTAATGCTGTTTATGGTCAGCCTGATCGTAATAGAAGGCATCAGTCTGTTAGTGCAGTACATATTTCAAATCCAACTCCTACAACAACAGAGCAGCCACAGGGCAACCAACAGAGGGCTAGAAGGCAGTTCACGAAGATCAACATGTCAATGGCTCAGGCATTGCAACACTTGTTGAAGGCTGAACTCATTACTTTGAAAGAGGCTCCTCAGAATCCTAATGTTACCTCTCCCAGGTACAACCCCAATGCACGGTGTGCGTACCATTCAAACTGTCAGGGACATGATACTAATAACTGCTGGATCTTGAAGAACAAAATTCAAGATATGATTGATGCTGGAGAAATTGAATTTGATCCTCCGGGTACTCCCAATGTGATTACCGCTCCAATGCCAAATCACGAGAAGACTGTCAATGTTATTGATGAAGATCTACATGTCTATTCAGTTATGGAGTTGACCACACCACTGTCTGTTATCAAAAAGAGGTTAGTACAAGCTGGGATCTTTCCAGGTTGTCGTGAAGATTGTTTGTATTGCACCTATAAGCCGGATAGTTGCTTCATATTGAGAGATGGAATTCAACGTCTCATGGATAAGTATACTATAGTGTTTGAGAGAACTCCGTCGTCTGTAGAAAGTATGGTGGATCATCTGACTCAGGGTAGGAAGATTGAAGAGGTTGACATGGTTGACAAAGTACCAATAAGAATCACTTCAAAGGGTCCCATTAAAATCACTCATCAGGGTCCCATCAAAATTACTATTGAAGGTCCCGTGAAAGTTGTTGCTGAAGCCAGAGTAGCTCCGGTGGTCATTACTACTCCTGGTCCTATCCCATATACATCTGACAAAGCTGTGCCTTGGCACTATGGGTCCGATGTTTACATCCATGGTGTTTAGCAGGAGCCTGTAGCTGATGTGCCTGTTGACATTGATAATATTGTTGGATCTAGCAAGATCACTCGTAGTGGAAGAGTCTTCTCTCCTCCAGTTGCTTCTAAGAATGCAGTTACTTCTGCTGCTACTTCCACCACTGATGCTCGGGGCAAGGGTCCTGTTATTGAGCCTGTATCTACTGATGTGCCAGCTGCTGATGACCTCTCTAAGCAGATGGAAGAAGTATTGAAGATCATTCGCAAGAGTGATTATGACATTGTTGATCAGTTGGGGCATACTCCCTCTAAGATTTCTATGCTGTCTTTGTTATTATGTTCTGAGGCTCATGCCAAGTCCTTGATCAAGTTTTTGAAGACTGCTCATGTACCCAGTGCAATTTTTGTTGACCAATTTGAGAACTGTGTTGCCCACCTGACCTATGACAATGGGTTAGGATTTTCTGATGCCGATTTGACCCCTGCCAAGAGGGATCATAACAGGGCCTTGCATATATCAATTGAATGCGGGGGCACCACCCTGTCACATGTGCTGATATACAATGGTTCCTCTTTGAATGTGTTGCCTAAGGAAGTCCTGAATAAGCTGAGTCCTGAAGATGTTGTGCTGAAGCCCAGTAATATTGTGGTAAAGGCTTTTGATGGTTCTAGAAGAGTAGTGCATGGGGAAATTGATCTTCCAATCAAAGTTGGCTCCCAGGTTTTTACTGCTACATTTTATGTGATGGATATTCGTCCTTCATACTCTTGTCTGCTTGGTCGTCCCTGGATCCATGGGGCAGGTGTTGTAACCTCCACATTACACCAGAAGTTGAGATATCCGGTAGAAGGAAGGGTTGTCACTGTCTATGGAGAAGAATAATACTTTGTCAGCCATGTGAATACCTTCAAGTATTTGGAAATGGAAGGTGAATACATTGAGACTCCGTGTCAGACGTTTGAAGTGGTTCCCTGGGCTCCCCCTGTTGCAAAGAAATTTCCTGTGGTCACCAGAAAACCTCCAACAATGGCAATGGCTTCCCTCAATGATACTAGAGCTGTGGTGGATGAAGGTGGTTGTACTATTTGGGGTCAGCTTCCTGATATTCCATACAAGTCTGACAAGTTTGGTTTGGGTTTCACTGCAGAGTCCCAGAAGGCTGTTCGTCGTGCTAGTGTTGTTCGTATCACTAATCAAGGGGTTGTGAAGAACCAGATCAATGCTGTGGGAGATCAAGATGAAGACTATACTTTGGATGCGTGGATTTTTCCTACTGTGGGTGCTGGACTCAATAATTGGAAAGCTGAAGATGTTATCCCTATCTCCTTTAGTCAGGAGTAAATACTATTACTGTGTTGTTTTTAAGTTTGTAATTTCTGAACAATTAAAACTCTCAAGCCTTGTGCCTTACCCGGGGCACAATGGTGTGCTTGTTACGGGCTGTCATTTCATTTGCATACTTCATTCAATAAAATCAGTGGACGTTTCGTTTTCGTAAATATTGTGTTCCCTGTCTTTCTTTTCTTTTATTTTTGCTTTATCAGCTATGTGTTCTTACACACACCCACATCACTAAAATGCAGATCCTCATCCACTCTGGATCCTGTTAATAACAGTTCTACTATTGCCAATTATAATTTCGAGAATCCGATCTATCAAACTGAAGACGGAAATAAGGACGATTGTGAAATACCTGTAGAGCTTGCTAGGTTGTTACAACAAGAAGAGAAAGCTATACAGCCACATGAAGAGCCAGTCGAAGTTGTGAATCTGGGAACTGAAGAAAACAGAAAAGAGGTCAAGATAGGGGCTGATTTAGAAGACAGTGTCAAGAGCAGGTTGATTCAGATGTTACGTGACTATGTGGAGATCTTTGCTTGGTCTTATGAAGATATGCCAGGGTTGGATACAGACATTGTGGTTCACCGTTTGCCAGTGAAAGAAGATTGTCGTCCAAAGAAGCAGAAGGTTCGTCGTATGCATCCTGAAATGTCAGAAAAGATCAAGGCAGAGGTAATGAAACAGTTCAATGCAGGGTTCTTAGCAGTGACTTCTTATCCTCAGTGGGTTGCAAATGTGGTACCGGTTCCTAAGAAAGATGGTAAGGTACGTATGTGTGTAGACTACAGAGATTTGAACAAGGCTAACCCTAAAGATGACTTTCCACTTCCTCATATTGATATTCTGGTAGACAACACTGCTCAGCATAAGGTATTCTCTTTTATGGATGGTTTCTCTGGTTACAATCAAATCAAGATGGCACCTGAAGATATGGAGAAGACAACATTTGTGACACAGTGGGGCACCTTTTGCTATAAGGTGATGCCATTTGGTTTGAAGAATACAGGGGCAACATATTGTCGCTCCCAATAAGTGGGACCAGGCCCCGATAAAGGTACAGACGCGAACGGTCGGCGAGAGGGACAATGAGAACACACAGCCGTGAACTCACTGGAGATGAATAGAGTCGCCAGCTAGGCATTTTTATCCCGGAGGAAAGGTAATGCTGCATAAACCTAGAAAGATACGGATAAGACGGTTTGCGAACCAGAGAGACTGAGAAAGGGGGTTGGTTACAACCTGGGAAGGTATTAGCACCCAGATTGTCCGTCGTACTCGACGGGATCCACGCTTGAAAGATTTGTGTTTTAAAGGGGTAGTGTCAGTGCAATCTGTGTATAAGGCTGGAAAGGAATGTACAGGTGTCGGTGTAAAGTGTGTAAGTGATGTGAAGTATGAAAGTGTCAGTGTGAGACCAGGAACAAAATGCTCAAGATCATGAGGCTAAAGAATGATACTGAAAGAGGGGGAATATACAGAGACTTTTGTTCGATAACCGTTAAGTTATGCCTACGTATCCTCTCGTGCAATGAGGAAGTCAGAACACCGTAGTTCGACCCAAAGAGACTGAAAGATGAATTGACTTGATGAACTGCTTGCTTGCCTATGCTCAAGTGTATGACCTGTCTGGCTCAGGTGCTTACTGTCTTGCATTAGACGGAAGAAGCAAGTTCTCGATTGTGAGTGAATGAGATGAGAAAAGAATCCCGAAGGAGACGATTATTGTTTGTTTTTGAATTTTCAGTCTTTTATTGCTTTTTTGAGTTTGTCATAGGATAATGAGCTTAAGCCTAAGCCAATGGGTTAGTAAACTCATCACATCTTCCCTCTGATTAGGGGTAATGAGAATACCTTAAGTGTGAAGTCAGATTCTCACACTTAATCACCTTTGGTGCAGAATTAAGATCATTAACCTACTTGTTGATTATTTAGATGTTTTTTGTGATTTTGTTTAGTGTTGAGTAATGAGGTTAAGCCATAATCAAGGATTAAACAGACTCATTGCACCATCCTAAAAGAAGGATAATAGATGAGAATGTTTAAGCTGAGGAAGACTCCTCAACTTAATCCATGATTAGGGATTAAACCCTTGACAAAACAAACCTTTATTAAGTGGATTTTAGTTAATGATATGATGATGAAGTGAATTTTATGATTTGTAAGACGACTTGAGGGGGACTTGTCCATTAACTCTAGGGTTAGTCCTTCTTAACCAGTTAAGGAAGAATTAGAACCCTAATGCAAGGCCCAAGTTACAAGTGTGATGTCTTGATAATTATTAAGTGATTTGATTAAGAGATTTAAACACCTTAAGGGTTTAATACTTAGGATTAAAGTTATACACTCCATCCTAAGAGAAGGATGTAGGCATAAGCTTAATCACAAAGTCTTAAAGCCTTTAGGGTTTAGTCCCTGATTATGAGATGAGAAGAGAGACACAAAGAGACATAAAGGTAAAAACTATGAGGGGAAACTAATCAAAACCCTAATTCATTGTCATGCTTGGTTGGTCCTAAGGTTTGTGAGGTTTCACCAAGAAGATCTTCAATGGAACCACCAGGAAGCAGATGAACAGGATCAAGAGAAGCAAAGTGACTTGCTTCATTCAAGAAGTCAAGTCACTTGAAGAAAGAAAGTGGGAGGAAGAAGAATGAGCAAGCTCAATCTCAAACACAAATAGAAATGCAGCAATGGATGCAAGGAAGATGAAAAGAAAAAGGTATGAGAAGTGAAGGCAAATTCACTTCTCAAGTTCACTTACCACCTGAAATGTTAGAAAGAAATGCAATGCAATGCAAGATGAGATGAAATGATATGATGCTAAGCAAAACCAGAAGCATGTTGATGATGATTATGATGTTATGAGGTGCTGCAAACATGAGGCAAGACAATGGGGATGTTCATACAAGATCATGAATGCAAATGATGCAAGTTAAGGAGCATGAACAAACATGAAATGTTATGAAGCATACAAGACAAATGACATAGCAAATATGGGATGCAATGATCAAAGATGCTTCCTATATGTCTTAAGATGTCAAATGAATCATAAGAATGCACAAAATGCAAAGACAAGTCATGTTATGCAAGAGAATGCAAGATGGATGCATATGGAAGCCCAAAATTAGGGTTTATGGATCAAACATCAAACACAAACCAAAAACAGAAACAAAGCCCTAAAGTAAAAATGGAAAATGGCACCCAAAGAAACCCTAGGCCTATGATGAACCACTGCCCAAAGGGGAGCTCTCAACTCTCAACTAAACTCAAGTTATGAATTTTGCAAGTTATTAGGGTTTTTAAGGGTTCTTAACAAAAGAAATGCCAATCAATTAGGAAATGCAAGATCAAATCATGGCCTTTTTATCCTTGAAAATACATGCAAAATGGAAAACAATGCAAGAAGAATCAATGTCTCAACCTTCACCAATAGGCAGAAATGAATTTTCAAACATATGATCAAAATAATGCATAAAAAATGATTTAATTCAATGGAAAATTCTCAAAATGCATCAAGATTCAAAAAGAAATTTGGTTTGAAGGTTGGACAATGTTTCTAAATGTCTTAGAACATTTCATGAATTTTTTTGTAATTTTTAAATACCTAAAAGTATTTTTAATTAATTAATTCCCATTAATCAATTAAAAATAATCTTTTAAACATTTAAAAATACTTTTTTAATGATAAAAAATAAAATAAAAATATTTTTGTGTCATAAAAATTAATAAAACCTTAAAGAAAAAGTTTCATAATTTTTATGAATTTTTAACTATTTTAAATTAATTGTGCAATTTAAATGAAAAGAAATGAAAATAAAATAAATAAAAATGAGAAGTAATCAGATTGGATGGCTGGGATTGAAGCTGGGTTCAAACATGTTGACTGCGCGCGCTAGTGGAGGGCCAGGATTGCTTCTGGTCAGATTAAATTAATTGTGGATTAATTAAACCTAACACGTGGATTAGGGCATAAACAGCTAATCTGGGCCATTCAAAAGAGAGGGAAGTCAGCCGGTCAACGCTCATCAACGCTCAGCATTCAAACTTGACTTAATTACGAAATTAGGGCATAAACACTCTCAGGTGGCCGGAGAAGACTTCCGGTCGTCTTCTCCGGCCAGAAGCTCACCTGAAAATCTCAAAACCTCTCAATACGTACCAAAAATGAAAACCAAGAACATGTAAATGATCCTTATCCTCTCACGAATCAAACCCCTAACCTAAAACAAATTTAAAGTTCTTAAATCAACTGAATCGAAGCAGACAATTTCTAGGGTTCGTGAGCTTCAAACACAAATTAAATGCTCAAAACAAAACCATTTCAAAAACTAAAGGTACCAGAATGATCAGTGCATCATGAAGAACAAGTTTGTAACATAAAAAACCATTTCTGGAAAAATTAATTTCGAGCTACCTGAGATTTGGAGCTTTCAGTTTAGGAGCTTTCTGGCCACTTCCTTTGATGCAAGCTGCTCTACTTGATCCCCCAAATGTGTTTGAATGCTCAAAATGAGTTTGTGTTGGCTGGAGAAGGAGATTCGAATGGAACTGCTTCAGTTCAGTCAACAATGGCCATGATGATTTTGGCACTTTCAGGCTGTGAAAAGGAGTTGTCTGTGATCTATGAAGTGTGTTGAGAAAGTTTGTGGTGTTGGTTGGTGTGTTTGTGGCTTGTGGAGAGAGATTCGATAGAATCTGCAGCTTGAGGTGAATAATGGCAATGGAGTTTTCAGGCTTGATTTAGGCTTGAGCTTTGGTGGTTTCTTGTCTATGAGATGTGGTGAGTTGAAGGATGAAGGTAGTTGAAGTGTTTGCTTGCTGTGTGAAGGGATTCGAAGCAAGCTGCAGTTAGGAGTGTTTGTGTGAATGTCATCAATGTGTGTTTCAGTCTTGGCCTCTTGAGTGTTTTTGCTTGCAAATTGATAACATATTTTAATCCAAGTGGCCAGAGGATGTGACTTGTGCAGCTGTGATAGGTAAGTTTGCTTTTGCATAAAAGGTCAACTTTGTGTAAGATAGGGCATGGGCAAGGTCTAGGCAAGTACAAGGCATGGCTGGCGCAGCAAAGGTGAGGGAGAGGCCTAGCAAAGCTCAGCAGCCAATGCACCAAGTTGTAGGAAGTGATCATGAGTGTTTTGCAAGTTGGCTAGCTTTTGGTTCACATGTGATAAAGCCTTGTTACTCAAACCAAACCATGAGCAAATTCAATTCAATTCTGATTTTTAGGACTTAGAGAATGTTTGTGTAATGGTTTGAAATGAATTAGAGGTCACATGATGCATTGGTCCAAGATTTTGCAAAGTTTCCAAATGAGGCATGCCTTGAAAATTAATGATTTTAACCAACTTTGCATGGCCATAACTTTTGATCCAAGAAGAGTTTGATCATGTTCTTGTACTTTTTGAAAAGGGAAAGATGAGATCTACAACTTTCATGACCAAAGTTTTTCCATTTGAAGCCTTTTTGGATCATGAATCAAGGCTTGAAAATTGACCTAAAATGAGGCATTCTTGAAAAGTCAACTATGCCCAAAAAGTCAACATTTGCAAAAACTCCAAATTCTTGATTTTTTATGCAATTCAACCTTCTTCCATGATCAAATAAAGATCATATACTCTCAAAATGATGAAGATCACCCATTGGTTGGGTCACTGGGGGCCTCAGATGCCCTGATTTTGCACTGACTTGTCTGAAAAGTCAACTCTTGATCAGATGACTTCCCCATGGAATTTCTTCATGAAAATTGATATGCATACCACCTATACCATATAGAGATCAATGGAAACAAGAATGACCAAAAAATTTGGAGTTATGGCCTTTGAAACCAAAACCCTAATTTTCAGTCAACTGTGCAGTTCATCCTGGCCCTGCATCCACTCAAACCCTAGTTCTTGTGATTCCTCTGCACTTTTGACTTTGAGGAGATAGAATATGATGTAAGAACACACATGGACCCCTTTGAGTTGATTGGTTGCCTTTGGAATGGCTCAAGATGCTTTGGGATTGCTCAGATCACAAACCCTAGGTGCAGATGCCTTAGAAACTATCCAGTGAATCAAAAATGAAATGTGAGATGATATGATTGTATTTATGCATATGAGGATGATCACAAGCCATGGTGTGAATGGGTGAGGGCAAATTTGGGGTGTTTACAGCTGCCCCTATTCAAACATGAGTTAGCTGTGCAGGATGTAAGCGACGGCTTAACAGGCAAACAAGATAACTTGTGGTTGAATACCAAAGACAGTCCAAAATTTGCACTCACAGGATGAAGAAGAAAAGGGATATAGATTGTATAGGAAAAATAAAGTATATTGTAAAGTACAGGCGACGGAGGACGACCGTCGAGCAGAGGAAGACTGCTGGGTAAAGTGGTATGCGAAGCAAAGCGATGACGGGGACGGCCGACATGCTGGTAAAGTGCAGGAAATAAAGCGACGACGGGGACGGCCGACATGCTGGGGATAAAAAGTAAAGCTAAGACGGGGACGGCCGACTAGCTGGGGAAAAACAAGTAAAGCTAAGACGGGGACGGCCGACTAGCTGGGGAAAGCAAAATCATGATGGGGACGGCCATCACGATAAAACTGTAAAATTTCTGAGGATTAATGAAACATGTCGGGGACGGCCATCAAGTTCATAAAGGTAAAGTAACCAACGATGGGGACGGCCATCGGGCTAAAAATGAAAAGGGACCACGACGGGGACGGCCATCGGGTTAAAGAATAAATGAAATAAACAGATGATGGGGTACGGCCATCAAAGGTGAAGGACGATCACCTAGCAGGGGACGGCTGCTCTGTTGGGAATAAAAGAAATATGATGGGGACGGCCATCAGAGGTGGAGGACGACCACCTGGCAGGGTACGGCTGCCGAAAATATCAACGATGGGGACGGCCATCGGATAGAAAAGGTCAACGATGGGGACGGCCATCGGACGAGCATGATGGAGGACGACCATCAAGAAGTGGAGGACGACCACTCAGCAGGGTACGGCTGCTCTCAGGGTTTCTCATAACACAGGACGAGTGTTAGATAACCAAAATCAACAATGGGGACGGCCATTGGATAAAGTGATGAAGGACGATCATCAAAAGGTGGAGGACAACCACCTAGCAGGGGACGGCTGCTAAAAACAACGATGGGGACGGCCATCGGATGAGCATGATGGAGGACGACCATCAAGAAGTGGAGGACGACCACTTAGCAGGGTACGGCTGCTCTCAGAGTTATCACAACACAGGACGAGTGTTAGATAACAGGAAAGATGTTGGTGATCTGCTGGGGAGAGTAAACACGGACGAGCGTTTACATCTAAGAAACAAAAGGTATAAGTGTTTGGTATGGTATATAGATTAAAGATGCGGACGGGCATCCTTAAGACTATGATACGGACGAGTATCATGTAGAAACAAACTGACACATGTTCAAAGATGATGATACGGACGAGTACCAACTGGTTAACAGAGAACACGGACGAGTGTTGTATCTGAAGGGACTCTTCTGGGGAATAATAGACACGGACGAGTATCTATATTCAAGAAGACAAAGGTGTTTGACACAGTGTATGGGTTAAAGAGGCGGACGAGCATCCTTAAGACTATGATACGGACGAGTATCATGTAGAAACAAACACTAGACGCAATGTTCTGAGATGATGGTACGGACGAGTACCAACTGGTTAACAAAGAACAAGGACTACCGTCGAATCTGTGGGGATATGAGTGATAATGTATACAAGATACGGACGAGTATCTGCATAAGTGTACCAATGAGTAGTGAGTATTGTATATGAATGTTTATCTGCTAGGGGGAGTGACACGGACGAGTGTCGGGAGAGAAAAGTGTAATATTAACAAGTATGAGTGGATAAAGGTGTAAGCGACTGCGCTGAGGATACGACACGGACGGGTGTCAAAAGGGGTGTATGTATAGGTATATGTGAGTGCAAAGAGGATGTCTTTGGCTTTCTGCTGGTGATATGACACGGACGGGTGTCAGGACGTATCTGTAATACAGGTGATCTTGTTCGTAAAGATGTTCATGCGACTTTACTGGGGAATGATGACACGGACGGGTGCCAAAAGGTGTATATACTGGTGTTTGTAATTTGAAAGGGCAGCTGCTTTTGCTGGGACTCTGGTGGGGACTCTGGGGGAAAGTAATCTGTATTCTGATGAATGGTTACTAATCACAAGCGTTCAATTCACAACATGACTTATGATTATGCTATGTATTTGATTTTTGCCGTAATGCTCCGTATTAGACGGAATGCTACGCTCTGAGGGTATAATATGATGCGAATGCTATGATTATGCAAAGAGACAGATCCGGGATTCGGATCCCGTTGCTGTGAAGATCTCTGGTCGATCTGCTTGAAGTGAACATCCCAGCTGGGGATGAGATCATTGGTAGATCTATTGATGCATCTGCTTGGGGATATATGTCACTGATTGACATATCCTTATAATATGGGAGACCCAGCTGGGGTTTGCAGAAGCTTTCTGTACTCTGTTGTGACTTCTTCGTGCGTTGCTCTTCTGAATAGAAGCTGGGGATTCTGTGGGGAGATGATTCCTTGATTTCTGCATTCTGCTGAGGAAGAATGGTTGGCACTACAGCTGGGGAATGCTGTTGATAACTCAGCTGGGGAGAGTAATGAGAGGCAACTCGGCTGGCGAGAAAACATCCTGAGTATTAAACCTGTTAGTTGATTTGGCAATTTTGCTGGGGGAAGCAATGGGGAGCAACTCAGCTGGGGATAGAGCATTTCGGATGCTGAGATTGAGTGTATGTTGATTTGGCAGCTCCGCTGGGGAAATGGGCCTCTTCTAGTGCCATGTGGAAGATAGACCGAGTTGATAATGATTCGCCCACTTGCTGAGACATAACCTGCATGCCCCAGGTTGCGTTCTGGATACCTGCAATCCTGCAAAGGTAAGGAAACGTACAAAAGGTCCCGAGGTATCCCTCACTGGATTCTGTCATAGGAGTCAAGTACTTTCGAGAATAATCACATTCCCTGTAAGCATGTGTTTTTATTTTTAGAGAAGGGCATCTGTACTTATGCAATTGTATTTTTAGAGATATCAGACAACTCTTTGCAAAACATAAACGTAAAAACGAAACATGACCGAAAATCTGATTTTATTAATTCATGTGCCCTGAATTGGCAAGATACAGTCGAAGAAACATATCTCCTGAAATGAGGAGATTGTTACAAATTGAGAAATAAAGTGTTGGCGATGCTGACGATGCTTTCAAGGAGCTTCCCCTTCTGCTATGACTCGTATGACAATGACGTTCTTCTCGTCTTGCTTTCTGGAGAGAGTTGATTCTGATTGAAGCTTGATCCTTCGGAAGCTTACCAAGTTGTAGGTGATACAGACGAATTCAGAATGCAATTGTTCGCTTATTTCCTTGTTTTGCATGGATCGCCCTTTCAGGTTTTCAATCCATCGGGATACCCATTTTTGCCTGAGTTGTCCAATGCGGCTTTTCAACTCAGCGGGTGTACATTTTTTGTTCATTTTCCCTTACTTTTGCCCGAGTCTTTTATTCTGTTTTTGACTCGCCGGGATGCCCTATTTTTGCCTGGACTTACATTCTGTTTTTATGTCCAGCGGGTCATTTTATGCGAAGTATTTTTTAACTGCATCTGAATTCACAGGGGACGGGAAATCTTCACCATCCATGGTGCTGAGCATCAGTGCTCCACCAGAGAAAACTTTCTTTACAACGAATGGTCCTTCATAATTTGGAGTCCATTTGCCCCTGTAGTCTGTATGAGGAGGGAGGATTCTTTTCAGCACAAGATCTCCCACTTGGTACTCTCGATGCCTGACTTTCTGATCGAAGGCCCTCTTCATTCTCTTCTGATATAACTGCCCATGGCAGATTGCAGCCAATCTCTTCTCTTCGATCAGACTCAGTTGCTCGTATCGGGACCGAACCCATTCTGCTTCACTCAGTTTAACATCCATTAATACCCGTAACGAGGGTAGCTCCACTTCAACAGGTAGGACTGCTTCCATACCATATACCAGCTGATAAGGTGTTGCCCCGGTGGATGTTCTGATTGACGTGCGGTACCAATGCAAAGCAAACGGTAGCATCTCATGCCAGTCTCTGTAGGTGACTACCATCTTCTGCACAATCTTCTTGATATTCTTATTTGCTGCCTCAACAGCGCCGTTCATCTTTGGCCTGTAAGGAGAAGAGTTGTGATGTTGGATCTTGAAGTCCCGGCACAGCTCTGCCATCATTTTGTTGTTTAGGTTAGAACCATTATCAGTAATGATTCGCTCGGGCACTCCATACCGACAGATGATATCTCTTTTTAGGAATCGGGCTACCACTTGCCTTGTGACATTTGCATATGAGGCTGCTTCGACCCACTTCGTGAAATAATCGATGGCGACCAGGATGAATCTGTGGCCGTTTGAAGCAGTCGGCTGAATCTTGCCAATCATATCAATGCCCCACATGGCAAAGGGCCATGGTGAAGACATGATGTTCAAAGGATTCGGAGGCACATGCACTTTATCTGCGTAGATCTGGCATTTGTGACATTTCCTGGCATAGGCACAACAGTCTGCATCCATTGTGATCCAGTAATAGCCTGATCTTAACAACTTCTTAGCCATGGCATGCCCTCCAGCATGGGTACCAAAAGAGCCTTCATGCACTTCATGCATCAACGAATCTGCTTCCGTCTTGTCAACACATCTGAGGAGTACCATATCAAAGTTTCTTTTGTATAAAGATCCATCAGTGTTCAGGAAGAAACTACCAGCAAGCCTTCTCAAAGTCTTCTTATCATTGGAAGATGCCCCAGGTGGGTATGTTTGATCCTCCAAGAAGCACTTAATGTCGTGGAACCAAGGCTTATCATCTTTGACAACATCTGCTGCGAATACATATGCTGGTCTATCAAGTCTAGACACTGAAATTTGAGGTACAAAGTTGGCCGTTTGAACTTTGATCATGGATGAAATGGTAGCAAGAGCATCTGCAAACTGATTTTCATCCCGAGGGATATACTCAAGTTTGACTGTTGTAAAGAAAGTCAGTAACCTTCTCGTATAATCCCTGTAAGGTATCAGATGATCCTGGTGGGTGTACCATTTCCCGTTGGTTTGATTGACTACCAAAGCTGAATCTCCGAATACGGTCAATGTCTTGATCCTGAGGTCAATGGCTTCCTCAAGACCCATAATGCAAGCTTCGTATTCAGCTTCGTTGTTAGTGCAGTTGAAAGTGAGTTTTGCCGAGAAGGGCATGTGAACTCCCTTGGGTGTAATGAGTACTGCGCCAACACCACGGCCATTCATGTTAACAGCCCCGTCAAACATCATGGTCCATTCTTCTTCTGGGTCGGGCCCTTCAGTGTGAATAGGCTCTTCATGATCTTTTGCTTTAATGAACATGATGTCTTCATCAGGGAAGTCAAACCTCATTGGCTGGTAATCATCAATGGGTTGCTCAGCAAGATATTCAGATAGTACACTGCCCTTGATGGCTTTCTGAGATGTGTACTGTATGTCATATTCTGTGAGAATCATCTGCCATCTTGCAACCCGTCCGGTAAGAGCTGGCTTCTCGAAAATGTACTTAACTGGATCCATTTTTGAGATTAACAAAGTAGTGTGGGTCAACATATACTGCCTTAGTCGGCGAGCAGCCCACGCTAAAGCACAGCAAGTTTTCTCGAGCAGTGAATAACGCTGTTCACAGTCAGTAAACTTTTTGCTTAGGTAGTATATTGCATACTCTTTTCGACCAGACTCGTCATGTTGGCCCAGCACACACCCCATTGACTCCTCTAATACTGTCAAGTACATTATCAGAGGTCTTCCTTCAACTGGAGGCATGAGGATTGGAGGTTCTTGCAAATACTCTTTGATCTTGTCAAAAGCCTTCTGGCAATCTTCGTTCCACCTGACCGTTTGCTCCTTTCTTAACAGCTTGAACAAGGGTTCACAGGTTGCCGTGAGGTGAGATATGAACCGTGAAATGTAGTTCAATCTACCCAAGAACCCTCGAACTTCTTTCTCAGTTTTCGGTGCAGGCATCTCTTGGATGGCTTTGACTTTATCAGGGTCAACCTCAATCCCTTTCTCGCTTACAATAAAGCCCAGCAGTTTACCGGATCGCACCCCGAATGTGCATTTGTTGGGGTTCAGCTTCAGTTGATACTTCCTCAAACGCTTGAATAATTTGAGCAGATTCACCAGGTGGTCTTCCTCTGTAAGGGACTTGGCGATCATATCATCCACATAACACTCGATTTCCTTATGGATCATATCGTGGAATAATGTCACCATAGCCCGTTGATATGTGGCACCAGCATTCTTCAGTCCGAATGGCATCACTTTGTAACAGAACGTGCCCCAAGGTGTAATGAATGTTGTCTTCTCCATGTCTTCAGGTGACATCTTGATCTGATTATATCCTGAAAATCCATCCATGAAAGAGAATACCGAGAACTGAGCCGTGTTATCCACCAATACGTCAATGTGAGGTAATGGGAAGTCATCCTTCGGGCTGGCTCTGTTCAGATCCCGGTAGTCAACACACATTCTTACTTTGCCATCCTTCTTAGGCACAGGTACTATGTTAGCAACCCACGGCGGATAGCTAGTCACAGCAAGGAACCCGGCGTCCCATTGCTTTTGTACCTCTTCCTTGATTTTCATAGCCATGTCTGGGCGAGTTCGGCGCAGCTTCTGTTTGACCGGTGGGCATTCTTCTTTCAAAGGCAGCTTGTGCACAACAATGTCGGTATCCAACCCTGGCATGTCTTGGTACGACCAAGCAAACACATCAACATACTCTTGAAGCAGATCTATCAGTTGTCTCTTCACTGAGTCTTGCAGGCAGGCCCCGATTTTAACTTCTTTCACGTCTTCGTCAGTACCAAGATTAATCACTTCAACTTCCTCCTGATGAGGAGTAATGACCTTTTCCTCTTGTCTCAACAACCTAGCTAGCTCTTCAGGAAGCTCGTATTCTTCTTCAACCCCTTCTTCAGCTTGATTGATCGGATTGTCAAAGTCATACGATGTCATAGCCGTGCTGTTGTCGGTGCTGTCTGGGAGGCACTCTCTGCAAGGGTTAAGTTTGTTCATTTTAGTGATTGATTTTAATCTTGCTTTAGAAAAAAGTGAAATGAAGTTATCATTTTGAAAACACCGCCATTTATTTTTGTACAAAAAGAAAAATGGAAAAACAGTGAGCATAAAAGAAAAGGACTCGTTTGCAAAAAGACGTCTGATATTTCATTAATTTAATCTTGTTTGCACAAAAGTACAGATGGCCCTGGTTACAAAATGAGTCTTGTCATCTTGGGCAAGATGCAAGACTTGGATGCATGCTATATAAAAATACAGGAAATAATAATTACTCTGCTCGAGTAACACTTATAATTTCCTGGGAAGACCAGTTCGAGACACTGCTCCCCGGGATCTTCGGACGAATCCAATTCTCCAGATTGCGCTCCTCTTCCAGCTCGTCTTCCAGACAGTTGATAGCATCGGGGGTAAGCATTCCCCCACTGACAAAACCAGGCTCTCCAGCAGCCTTCACTTGATGTTGAGTTGGTCTGTAACCCAACCCAAATTTGTCCTTCTTCTCCTCCACAGCTAAAACCTTGCCCCAGCCTAGGGCCGTTCCTTCTTCAACAACCTTCCGGGCTTGTTGATAAGACGACATGGAGATCCCCGAAACAGCAGATGCTTCATTCACATTCAAGGCTTCAAACCCCTGGCTCATTGTTTCATGGATCTCCCCATCCATTTCAATGTACTTATAGGTTGCCAGGTGGCTGACAAAAATGTCCTCCTCTCCACAGATTGTGACAACTTGGCCTTCCCACTCATATTTTAACTTTTGGTGAAGGGTAGACGTTATTGCGCCGGCGGCGTGAATCCAGGGTCTACCCAACAAACAGCTGTAGGCGGGCTGAATGTCCATCACATAAAAGATAGTTTTAAAGGTCTGTGGGCCAATTGTCACAGGCAGCTCGATCTCTCCCAGAACCGACCTCTTCGAGCCATCAAAAGCTCTAACCACCAGGTTGCTGGGTCTCAATGCCAGTCCATCATATTCAAGCTTCACCAGAGCCTTCTTTGGTAAGACATTCAGGGATGACCCTGTGTCCACCAGCACATGTGAAAGGACAGCTCCTTTGCATTCCATGGTTATGTGCAAGGCTTTGTTGTGATTGCGGCCATCCACTGTCAGGTCAGAATTGGTAAACCCTAGCCCATTGCTAGCAGTAACATTTCCAACAACGGTTTCCAATTGGTTGACAGTAATCTCCTCGGGCACGTAAGCTGCGTGCAGTACTTTCAGTAGTGCATTCCGATGGGCTTCGGAGCACATAAGCAGAGAGAGGATGGAGATTTTGGATGGCGTCTGGTGAAGTTGATCCACAATTTTGTAATCACTCTTTTTGATGATCCTCATGAACTCATCAACTTCCTGATCGAATGGAGTCTTCAGGGTCTCTTTGGCAGCTGGATTTTCCTGCACCGGGCTTTTTCCTTTTGCCTTGGCAGCAGCTTCTGCTTCGGCAGTAGGTCTTTGGACTTGTGAAGCAAAGAGACGTCCGCTTCGGGTGAAGCCTCCGCCTCCGCCCACATTATCAATTTGTGGTGCAGGTGCTGATGTTTCAAGAGTGATTCTTTTCCCCTCGCAATACAAGTCAGAGCCATAGTGCCAAGGGATGGCCCTATCGCTTTCATATGGTACAGGTCCAGGCATCGTGACAGTGACCGGACTGATTGCTGCTGCTGAAGGGACTGTTATTGTTTGTGGATCATAAAAGATTGTGACTGGTGCTCTAGCGGGAGCAGCACCTTCTGAATGGTAGGCGGAGTTATTTTCTGGATCGTAGAATATGGTAACTGTGGAGACATCTTCATGATTGTTTGCTGGAGTTGTAGGAGGTTCCGTTGGAAGGACTGTTGCTGTTGTTGATGGAGAGTCGAAATGGAATGAAGCTGATGTTGTAGCAGGAGAAACTGTTGAAAACTGATCATTTGGAAGGACAGGTGAAGTACTTGTTGATGGTGCTGATGAATTGTCGGGAACAATAGTTGCTGCAGTTGTAGGAGGGTCTGAAACCGTTGCTGAGGAAGTTGTCGGATTCGTCGGGAATGATGTAGTGATCTGTAGCAGGCCACTCTGAATAAGGCTGTCAATGCCATTCCTCAGGTCCTCGCACCCATTCCATGAAATATTGCAATAGGGGCATCCTAGTTCACACCCCGGAAATATCTGGTTTTCACGGAGTTGAGCTTTGATTTCCACCAATGGTGTCCTGATCTGATCCACACTTGTTATTAAATATGACGGTTGGTCTTCTTCAATAGCGTTAATTCGGGGACCACCATGGTTTGGCATAGGGTTTTTATTGACATTGGGCGGAGGTGCAAAATTCAGAGCCTTGGAGTCTACCAAGTCTTGTACCTTCATATGCAGAGCCCTGCATTTTTCTGTACTGTGACCAGGCGCGTTTGAATGGAAAGCACACCTAGCATTGGAGTCATAGTTTCTTGGTAGACTGTTGGGATCCGGCGGTGCCAACGTTCTTAGCTCAACCAGGTTGAGTTTCAGAAGTTGTGGCAGCAAAGCAGCGTACGGCATGGGGATCGGGTCGATCACTCGGTTAGCTTGGGAGGGCCTCTGTTGAAATGGCCTCTGTTGATTGTTGTTGCTATTGTTGTTGTTGTAGTTGTTTCTTGGAGGATATTGATTCTGATGATACTGAGGTTGTTGTTGGAAGTTTTGTTGAGGAGGTTGATAGACTGGCTGAGGATGAGCTGGAGCAGGGATAGTGACTGCTGCTATTGACCTTTGAACATATTGGGGCCTGCCCCTGTTGGTGTAAATGGCATTGGTCTCGCCAATTCTTCTCGGGCCTGCAAAAGGCTTTTTTGTACCACTGGACGAGCTTGCACCATTATCAGATATCTTACCCATTTTTAACAGGCTTTCAATTCTCTCCCCAGCTATGACAACATCTGCGAAGCTAGTGGAAGAGAAAGCAGCCAACCTGTCAATATAGGTTCCCTGAAGAGTGTTCATAAACATATCTGCCATTTCCCTTTCAGACATAGGGGGTTGAACGGCAGCAGCCAATTGCCTCCATCTTTGAGCATATTCTCTGAAGCTCTCCTTCGAAGACTGTGACATTCCCATTAGGAGGGTCCTGTTGGGTGCCATATCTAGATTATACTGATACTGTCTGATGAAGGCTTCTGCCAGGTCCTTCCAGCATCTTACAGTTGCCCTTGTCAAATGGGAATACCATTCCCTCGATGCTCCTGTCAAACTGTCTTCGAAGTAGAACATCCAAAGCTTCTCATCCATCGTATAGGCCTTCAGCCTTCCCAGAAATGATTGCAGATGGGTCCGGGGGCATGAAGTCCCATTATACTTTTCGAAGCAAGGAGGCTTGAACTTGTGGGGGATCCTGACCCCATCAACCAAGCCCATGTCCATGACGTCAAAACCCAAAGAATTTTGAGATTCTAAAGACCTTAACTTCTCAGCTATTTCATCCAATCTCCTATCATAAGCATCCTCTCCAGCACCCATTACTGTAAATTGGTCCTCCTGAGGGTCTTCTTGAAGTACCCTGGCTGCTGTGGCTGTCCCTTGGATGTTTGCAGGGATATTAATCTCAGGATGTAGATGTGGACCAAACACAGGGGGATTCACATGTGGTTGCACCCTTTCATTATTACTGGTGCCTGCAGTCCCTACATGAGGCTCCTCTGGATTTTGCCTCTCAACCATAGCCCTCAGTCTCTCCTGGCTCTGAGCCATGTTGTTCATAACCTCCATGAACTGCGTCATCTGTGTTCTCATCTCCAATCTTTCATTGGCTAGCTGATTTCTGACATCAGCAAGATCTTGTTGAACTTGATCCATCTGAATTCCCGGAAGGTTGATTCTAGTTGGATACCTGTGTGGCCTGTTGAGAGGAAATACCCGGCGGCGAGCAATAATTCCTGAACATCACAACAGAGGTTAGCAACAACAAAACAAAAACCTACAAAACAAACAAAGGGGTTAGCATGCAATGCAGTTATGCTTATTTGCTCTCAAGGTATCCGGTTTGGTCTTCAGTTTTGACCCTTCCAGACCCTTGAAGATGATGCTGTTGCAGTTGCTTTTGATGTGAGCCCAAATAGAAACCAACACAAATATATTACAAAGGGTGAAATAATACAACTTGTTCATTTTTACAACACAAACCCTCAAAGGGGCCAAAATACATCACAAAAAGCAAAAGTACATGGAAAAGGAACAACAACAAGCAAATGATCAAACTCCAAGGCCAAACTCATCCTCACGAACTTCCTTGAGAAGTGCTTCGGTCACAGGATCAGCCGGACGCTCCGTGAGACTTCTGATGAGAAGGTTTCTTGTTGCAACAGCTGCAGTCAATTTCCTGCTCTGACTTTGGTCCTTAGACCTCTTCAATCCTGCTTTGATTTTCAGCTCTGATATTTCTTCCTGGGCTGCTGCCAGGGCCTTTTCCATCTGCTCCATCTTGTCTTGAGCTCTCTTGTCTTCTAGAGTACGGGCCTCAGTGATCCGGACCCACCTGGCCTGACTCTCTTTCAAATACAAGTCTGTTCTTGCTCTTTGGAACTGGGCTTCTTTACAAGCATTCTTCAGAATCTGCTCACCAGCTTTAGACTTGTTGATATACTCCCCAGACTTCTCAATCTTGGTCAAGTGTTCTACCCTCAATTTCTCCAATCTCTCAATCTCCCTCATACCTTCACTCCTCTCCCGGAGGGTCTTCTGCAAGGCTTGGGATAACTTCTCATTCCTTTCCTTCAGGCTTTCAAACTCCTCCAGACTGATAGTGGCAGGGGGTGGTGCTGAAGATGACTCAGGCATATCTTCTATGGTGAAAGGCATTCCAGAGAATTGGGCCCTAGCATGGGACCACTCATAATATTGGACTGATGCCACATTATTGCACTTCCCCAGAATGGTGATTCCCTTAGTCTGAACATGATCCCAGGCCCAGGCAGCCTGCCTAACAGTTGTCAGACTAATCTTGTTCTCACAGTAGAGGGTCTCAGCTAGATCCTGCTCCCTAGGAGTATGAACTAGTGCATAGCCCAATTGCCTTCTGAACAACAGAGGGTTGTAATTGATACTTCCCTTAACTCCTATTAGAGGCACATTGGGAAAGTGCCCACAGCTGGTGATCATATCTTTGCCCTTGGTGCTCTGAGTACACCATCTGATATCTGCTGAAGTTAGGACAGTGAGTCTCTTAGCCCAGTTGCTTTGCTGATGAGGGTTGAGAAATGCATCTGTCCTGGGTAGATGCCTGAGGAGCCAAGTATGGAATAATGGAGCACAAATTCTTACTAATCTCCCCCTCTGCTTCTCATTTCTCTGATGTACTGAGTAATAGAGATCACCCAGTAAAGTTGGCACTGGGTTCTTCAGGATGAACAAATGGATTGCACTTTTGCTGATGAATCGAGGCTCATCTGCAAACAGCACAATTCCATATACACTTAAGGCCAACAGAGCACAAACAGCTTTCCACTCCCCCAAGGAGGCCTTCAAACTAGCTTGAGAAATCAGGAAGTCCAGATGAAATCCAAGGATCCCAGCTTTAGAGGTCAAGTGTTGTTCAATCAACAGAGGTTCCAGGTGCAAAGCTTTTGCTATCTCTCCATTGCTGGGAAAGACCATTTCAGGGTCGAAAGGGATTTCTCTCTTGATAGGCAAACCAACCAAATATGAGTATTCTTCCAAAAGAGGACCCAACTGAAAGTCTTGAAAGGTGAAACATCTCAATGGAGGATCATAAAACTGAATGCAGGTGTGGATGAGGCTCCTCTGAGAAGGGTCCAGATCCATAACCATGTCCAGTATATCTCCATAACTCTCCCTGAACAAAGGAATGTGATCTGGAGTGATCAGGGTTTGGATCCTCCTGATGTCTGATAAGTCTGGTTGGAAGAAATGATAGGTGATGTTGCTTTTCTTTGGAGCCATGATGCTGAAGACTGAATAGAGTGCTGATGAAGATGCTGAAAGAGTGAACCACTGATTGGCTGGTGCTAGTAACTGAAGTATATGGCTAACAAACTGATGCAAGTGCTGGTGGAGATAGGTCAAAACTGCAGATGGGGTCAAAACCAAAACCAGATGAGAAATGGATACCCTGAAACACAAATAAGCACATGTTAATATGATGCAATGAGTATGTATGCAAATGAAATGCAAGGGTTTGTGACTGAGCTGGATCTGATTAACTGCCTTGGTATAGATCCATGTGTGTTCAAGAATTCCAGAGGGAGGTCTAAAAATCCAGTACCCAGGGTGGGGGACTCAAATAAAGAGCCACATGTCCAGGGTTTTAGAATCACAAGAACTATCCAACATGGAGCATTCTTAACAAAGTCAAAGTAACAGGGTATTCTGAGGTCAAGGTACCTGCAAACCTGTAAACAGCCCAACCCCCTCACAGGTAGTGATCTAGAACAAGGATCCTCAGACTTGGATCAGTTATGAGAAGTGTAAACACTTCTAACCCGGAGGTACAGTGTTTACAATAACCATAACAATTCCTCCTCTAATTCACCTCAGTTTCTGAAGGTCAATACTAAAAGGTCATCCAGACTTAGCAGGCTTCCCAGATAGCCCTAGCATTGCAGGAAATCTGCAACACAGAGTTCTCAAGAAGAAACCCATATCTGAACCGTGTTTCATATTCCCGCACCAAACCGAAATGGAATGGGAAAGAATATGATTCACTCTAGCCTAGGTGTCACTCAGGTCCCAGGTATAGGACCTTAACTCTCAATGGAACACCCACCCACCAAAGAAAAACCAGATCCAGCCAGCACAGTATGACAGTATGAAAATATAAAGCTATAAAGAAAGCAATAAGTCAACTGTACATAAAGCAATAAACAAAAATAAGTACAAGCACAAACAAGCACATAACACCCCAGTAAACACAAATCAATCAAGCGCTAGGAGGAACCCACAAAAGAACCAGAAGCCCTGGTTGCAGAATAAGGTTCCCCAGCAGAGTCGCCAAGCTGTCGCTCCCAATAAGTGGGACCAGGCCCCGATAAAGGTACAGACGCGAACGGTCGGCGAGAGGGACAATGAGAACACACAGCCGTGAACTCACTGGAGATGAATAGAGTCGCCAGCTAGGCATTTTTATCCCGGAGGAAAGGTAATGCTGCATAAACCTAGAAAGATACGGATAAGACGGTTTGCGAACCAGAGAGACTGAGAAAGGGGGTTGGTTACAACCTGGGAAGGTATTAGCACCCAGATTGTCCGTCGTACTCGACGGGATCCACGCTTGAAAGATTTGTGTTTTAAAGGGGTAGTGTCAGTGCAATCTGTGTATAAGGCTGGAAAGGAATGTACAGGTGTCGGTGTAAAGTGTGTAAGTGATGTGAAGTATGAAAGTGTCAGTGTGAGACCAGGAACAAAATGCTCAAGATCATGAGGCTAAAGAATGATACTGAAAGAGGGGGAATATACAGAGACTTTTGTTCGATAACCGTTAAGTTATGCCTACGTATCCTCTCGTGCAATGAGGAAGTCAGAACACCGTAGTTCGACCCAAAGAGACTGAAAGATGAATTGACTTGATGAACTGCTTGCTTGCCTATGCTCAAGTGTATGACCTGTCTGGCTCAGGTGCTTACTGTCTTGCATTAGACGGAAGAAGCAAGTTCTCGATTGTGAGTGAATGAGATGAGAAAAGAATCCCGAAGGAGACGATTATTGTTTGTTTTTGAATTTTCAGTCTTTTATTGCTTTTTTGAGTTTGTCATAGGATAATGAGCTTAAGCCTAAGCCAATGGGTTAGTAAACTCATCACATCTTCCCTCTGATTAGGGGTAATGAGAATACCTTAAGTGTGAAGTCAGATTCTCACACTTAATCACCTTTGGTGCAGAATTAAGATCATTAACCTACTTGTTGATTATTTAGATGTTTTTTGTGATTTTGTTTAGTGTTGAGTAATGAGGTTAAGCCATAATCAAGGATTAAACAGACTCATTGCACCATCCTAAAAGAAGGATAATAGATGAGAATGTTTAAGCTGAGGAAGACTCCTCAACTTAATCCATGATTAGGGATTAAACCCTTGACAAAACAAACCTTTATTAAGTGGATTTTAGTTAATGATATGATGATGAAGTGAATTTTATGATTTGTAAGACGACTTGAGGGGGACTTGTCCATTAACTCTAGGGTTAGTCCTTCTTAACCAGTTAAGGAAGAATTAGAACCCTAATGCAAGGCCCAAGTTACAAGTGTGATGTCTTGATAATTATTAAGTGATTTGATTAAGAGATTTAAACACCTTAAGGGTTTAATACTTAGGATTAAAGTTATACACTCCATCCTAAGAGAAGGATGTAGGCATAAGCTTAATCACAAAGTCTTAAAGCCTTTAGGGTTTAGTCCCTGATTATGAGATGAGAAGAGAGACACAAAGAGACATAAAGGTAAAAACTATGAGGGGAAACTAATCAAAACCCTAATTCATTGTCATGCTTGGTTGGTCCTAAGGTTTGTGAGGTTTCACCAAGAAGATCTTCAATGGAACCACCAGGAAGCAGATGAACAGGATCAAGAGAAGCAAAGTGACTTGCTTCATTCAAGAAGTCAAGTCACTTGAAGAAAGAAAGTGGGAGGAAGAAGAATGAGCAAGCTCAATCTCAAACACAAATAGAAATGCAGCAATGGATGCAAGGAAGATGAAAAGAAAAAGGTATGAGAAGTGAAGGCAAATTCACTTCTCAAGTTCACTTACCACCTGAAATGTTAGAAAGAAATGCAATGCAATGCAAGATGAGATGAAATGATATGATGCTAAGCAAAACCAGAAGCATGTTGATGATGATTATGATGTTATGAGGTGCTGCAAACATGAGGCAAGACAATGGGGATGTTCATACAAGATCATGAATGCAAATGATGCAAGTTAAGGAGCATGAACAAACATGAAATGTTATGAAGCATACAAGACAAATGACATAGCAAATATGGGATGCAATGATCAAAGATGCTTCCTATATGTCTTAAGATGTCAAATGAATCATAAGAATGCACAAAATGCAAAGACAAGTCATGTTATGCAAGAGAATGCAAGATGGATGCATATGGAAGCCCAAAATTAGGGTTTATGGATCAAACATCAAACACAAACCAAAAACAGAAACAAAGCCCTAAAGTAAAAATGGAAAATGGCACCCAAAGAAACCCTAGGCCTATGATGAACCACTGCCCAAAGGGGAGCTCTCAACTCTCAACTAAACTCAAGTTATGAATTTTGCAAGTTATTAGGGTTTTTAAGGGTTCTTAACAAAAGAAATGCCAATCAATTAGGAAATGCAAGATCAAATCATGGCCTTTTTATCCTTGAAAATACATGCAAAATGGAAAACAATGCAAGAAGAATCAATGTCTCAACCTTCACCAATAGGCAGAAATGAATTTTCAAACATATGATCAAAATAATGCATAAAAAATGATTTAATTCAATGGAAAATTCTCAAAATGCATCAAGATTCAAAAAGAAATTTGGTTTGAAGGTTGGACAATGTTTCTAAATGTCTTAGAACATTTCATGAATTTTTTTGTAATTTTTAAATACCTAAAAGTATTTTTAATTAATTAATTCCCATTAATCAATTAAAAATAATCTTTTAAACATTTAAAAATACTTTTTTAATGATAAAAAATAAAATAAAAATATTTTTGTGTCATAAAAATTAATAAAACCTTAAAGAAAAAGTTTCATAATTTTTATGAATTTTTAACTATTTTAAATTAATTGTGCAATTTAAATGAAAAGAAATGAAAATAAAATAAATAAAAATGAGAAGTAATCAGATTGGATGGCTGGGATTGAAGCTGGGTTCAAACATGTTGACTGCGCGCGCTAGTGGAGGGCCAGGATTGCTTCTGGTCAGATTAAATTAATTGTGGATTAATTAAACCTAACACGTGGATTAGGGCATAAACAGCTAATCTGGGCCATTCAAAAGAGAGGGAAGTCAGCCGGTCAACGCTCATCAACGCTCAGCATTCAAACTTGACTTAATTACGAAATTAGGGCATAAACACTCTCAGGTGGCCGGAGAAGACTTCCGGTCGTCTTCTCCGGCCAGAAGCTCACCTGAAAATCTCAAAACCTCTCAATACGTACCAAAAATGAAAACCAAGAACATGTAAATGATCCTTATCCTCTCACGAATCAAACCCCTAACCTAAAACAAATTTAAAGTTCTTAAATCAACTGAATCGAAGCAGACAATTTCTAGGGTTCGTGAGCTTCAAACACAAATTAAATGCTCAAAACAAAACCATTTCAAAAACTAAAGGTACCAGAATGATCAGTGCATCATGAAGAACAAGTTTGTAACATAAAAAACCATTTCTGGAAAAATTAATTTCGAGCTACCTGAGATTTGGAGCTTTCAGTTTAGGAGCTTTCTGGCCACTTCCTTTGATGCAAGCTGCTCTACTTGATCCCCCAAATGTGTTTGAATGCTCAAAATGAGTTTGTGTTGGCTGGAGAAGGAGATTCGAATGGAACTGCTTCAGTTCAGTCAACAATGGCCATGATGATTTTGGCACTTTCAGGCTGTGAAAAGGAGTTGTCTGTGATCTATGAAGTGTGTTGAGAAAGTTTGTGGTGTTGGTTGGTGTGTTTGTGGCTTGTGGAGAGAGATTCGATAGAATCTGCAGCTTGAGGTGAATAATGGCAATGGAGTTTTCAGGCTTGATTTAGGCTTGAGCTTTGGTGGTTTCTTGTCTATGAGATGTGGTGAGTTGAAGGATGAAGGTAGTTGAAGTGTTTGCTTGCTGTGTGAAGGGATTCGAAGCAAGCTGCAGTTAGGAGTGTTTGTGTGAATGTCATCAATGTGTGTTTCAGTCTTGGCCTCTTGAGTGTTTTTGCTTGCAAATTGATAACATATTTTAATCCAAGTGGCCAGAGGATGTGACTTGTGCAGCTGTGATAGGTAAGTTTGCTTTTGCATAAAAGGTCAACTTTGTGTAAGATAGGGCATGGGCAAGGTCTAGGCAAGTACAAGGCATGGCTGGCGCAGCAAAGGTGAGGGAGAGGCCTAGCAAAGCTCAGCAGCCAATGCACCAAGTTGTAGGAAGTGATCATGAGTGTTTTGCAAGTTGGCTAGCTTTTGGTTCACATGTGATAAAGCCTTGTTACTCAAACCAAACCATGAGCAAATTCAATTCAATTCTGATTTTTAGGACTTAGAGAATGTTTGTGTAATGGTTTGAAATGAATTAGAGGTCACATGATGCATTGGTCCAAGATTTTGCAAAGTTTCCAAATGAGGCATGCCTTGAAAATTAATGATTTTAACCAACTTTGCATGGCCATAACTTTTGATCCAAGAAGAGTTTGATCATGTTCTTGTACTTTTTGAAAAGGGAAAGATGAGATCTACAACTTTCATGACCAAAGTTTTTCCATTTGAAGCCTTTTTGGATCATGAATCAAGGCTTGAAAATTGACCTAAAATGAGGCATTCTTGAAAAGTCAACTATGCCCAAAAAGTCAACATTTGCAAAAACTCCAAATTCTTGATTTTTTATGCAATTCAACCTTCTTCCATGATCAAATAAAGATCATATACTCTCAAAATGATGAAGATCACCCATTGGTTGGGTCACTGGGGGCCTCAGATGCCCTGATTTTGCACTGACTTGTCTGAAAAGTCAACTCTTGATCAGATGACTTCCCCATGGAATTTCTTCATGAAAATTGATATGCATACCACCTATACCATATAGAGATCAATGGAAACAAGAATGACCAAAAAATTTGGAGTTATGGCCTTTGAAACCAAAACCCTAATTTTCAGTCAACTGTGCAGTTCATCCTGGCCCTGCATCCACTCAAACCCTAGTTCTTGTGATTCCTCTGCACTTTTGACTTTGAGGAGATAGAATATGATGTAAGAACACACATGGACCCCTTTGAGTTGATTGGTTGCCTTTGGAATGGCTCAAGATGCTTTGGGATTGCTCAGATCACAAACCCTAGGTGCAGATGCCTTAGAAACTATCCAGTGAATCAAAAATGAAATGTGAGATGATATGATTGTATTTATGCATATGAGGATGATCACAAGCCATGGTGTGAATGGGTGAGGGCAAATTTGGGGTGTTTACACATATCAGCGTGCTATGGTGGCTTTGTTTCATGATATGATTCATCATGAGATAGAGGTATATGTAGATGATATGATAGCCAGGTCTCAGAATGAAGAACAACATCTTGATCATCTGCACAAGTTGTTTGAGAGGTTGAAGAAATACAAGTTGAGATTGAATCCTAACAAGTGTACTTTTGGAGTTAGATCTGGAAAACTCTTGGGTTTTATTGTCAGTGGAAAAGGTATTGAAGTAGATCCAGCAAAAGTGAAAGCTATACGAGAAATGCCAGCTCCCCGTACTGAGAAGGAGGTTAGAGGTTTCTTGGGACGATTGAACTACATTGCAAGATTTATCTCCCAATTAACTACCATCTGTGAGCCAATCTTCAAGTTGTTGAAGAAAGATCAGGTGATGGAATGGAATGATGAGTGCCAGACTGCCTTTGATGAAATCAAGAGATACCTGCTAGAACCACCAATTTTGATGCCACCAGTTGACGGAAGACCCTTGATTATGTACTTAACAGTGTTAGACAACTCAGTGGGGTGTGTGTTGGGGCAACATGACGAGTCTGGTCGAAAAGAGCAGGCAATATACTACCTTAGCAAAAAGTTTACCGACTGTGAAACAAGATACTCACTGCTCGAGAAAACTTGCTGCGCTTTGGCATGGGCTGCTCGCCGACTAAGACAGTATATGTTGACCCATACTACCTTGTTGATTTCAAAGATGGATCCAATCAAGTACATATTTGAGAAACCTGCTCTCTCCGGAAGAATTGCAAGATGGCAAATGATCTTGACAGAATATGACATACAGTATACTACTCAGAAGGCCATTAAAGGAAGTATTGTTGCTGATCATTTGGCTCATCAAGCAGTGGATGATTACCAGTCAATGAATTTTGAGTTCCCTGATGAAGATATCATGATTATTACCAAAGAACCTGGACAATATGACGGACCTGAACAAGGATCCCGATGGACTATGGTTTTTGATGGTGCCTCTAATGCACTTGGTAATGGTGTCGGTGTTGTGATTAGTTCCCCTGAAGGTTGTCATACCCCGATTACTGCCAGACTTTGTTTCTATTGTACCAATAACATGGCTGAGTATGAGGCATGTATCCTGGGTATTAAAGCTGCTATTGATATGAAGATTCAGTTCCTTGACGTGTATGGAGATTCAGCCTTGGTGATAAGTCAGATTAAAGGAGATTGGGATACCAAACATGATAACCTCATTCCTTACAGAGAGCATGTGTTGTCTTTAATCCCACATTTCAAAGAGATTACCTTTGGACACATTCCACGAAGAGAGAATCAGTTGGCAGATGCATTAGCCACCATGGCATCTATGTTTGAGATCAGCTGGGATGATGAAGCTCCTAAGATTACTATTGATAGGTTTGAAAAGCCTGCATACTGCAATGAGATTGACACTGAAGGGGCAGAGGAGAAACCTTGGTTCTATGAAGTAAAAAGATATCTTGAAGCTCAGGAGTTCCCTGAAGGGGCATCTGTCAAAGATAGGAAATTTTTGAGAAGGTTTTCTGCTAAGTTCTTCTTGAGTAATGGGATTTTGTACAAGCGCAATCATGATTCAACTTTGCTTCGTTGTGTGGATAAGAAGGAAGCAATTGAGATTATGGAAGATATGCATGACGGGATTTTTGGCACTCATTCTAGTGGACATACCATGGCAAAGAAGATATTGAGAGCAGGTTACTATTGGTCTACCATGGAAGCTGATTGCTATCAACACTCTAGAACATGTCACAAGTGTCAAATTTATGCTGATAAAGTACACATACCTCCATCACCATTGAATGTGTTGACTGCTCCTTGGCCCTTTGCCATGTGGGGCATTGATATGATTGGTGAGATCAAGCCTACTGCTTCTAATGGACATCGTTTCATCCTGGTTGCTATTGATTACTTTACGAAGTGGGTGGAGGCAGCTTCATTTGCATCTGTTACTAAGAATGTTGTGGCTCGGTTCATTAAGAATAATCTCATATGTAGATATGGCATCCCGGAAAGGATTATCACTGACAATGGCTCTAATCTGAACAACACTATGATTACTGATCTCTGCACGCAGTTCAAGATTAAGCATCACAACTCTTCTCCGTATCGTCCAAAGATGAATGGGGCAGTTGAAGCTGCTAACAAGAACATTAAGAAGATTGTACAGAAGATGACTGTTACTTACAAAGATTGGCATGAGATATTACCATTTGCTCTTCATGGTTATCGTACCACAATACGTACTTCAACAGGGGCAACCCCATTCTCCTTAGTCTATGGTATGGAAGCAGTTCTGCCCATTGAAGTTCAGATACCCTCCTTAAGAATTATGAAGGATGCAGGCTTGGATGAAGATGAGTGGATTCAGACCCGACTTGACCAGATAAATTTGATTGATGAGAAGAGGTTAGCAGCAGTTTGTCATGGCCAGATGTACCAGAAGCGAATGATCGAAGCTTTCAACAAGAAGGTTAAGCCAAAGGTATATCAGGCTGGTGACTTGGTAATCAAGCGTATCATATTACCACAGGGTGATCCTAGGGGCAAGTGGACTCCAACATATGAAGGACCATTTGTAGTCAAGACAGTGTTCTCAGGAGGTGCCATGATACTCACTACAATGGATGGTGAAGACTTTCCACAGCCTGTAAACGCAGACATAGTTAAAAAATACTACGCATAAAAAGAGACCCGCTAGGTTGACTGGCCTAGGCAAAAGTAAGGGCATCCCGGCAAACCAAAAGGGTTTGGGCAAAAATTAGGGATATATATAAAAAGATGTACACCCGGCAAGTCAAAAACCTGAAAAGGCGGCTTGGGCAAAAAAGGGTATCCCGGTGGATTGAAAACCTGAAAGGGCAATCCAGGCAAAAGTTAGGGATTAAAGCGTATGACTATGTCTCGTTTGGATCACCCATAAAACTGCAACCAGTTGTACTACTTACTCAAGTTCGAACAGATAAAGCTCAATCCAATCGTTTCCGCCCCAACAGCAGAAGATGAGATACTTGAAGATAATGGCAATAGTAGAATTGAAACTCAATAGGATCATTTCCCACATAACTGATTTTTGTTTTGTAAAAACTTTGTGACAAAATCCTCTTACTAGGGTTTATGTCTCCTTGTACAAACTTACCCGTGTATGGGTCACTTTTTGATATAAATAAATTCCATCTTTTGAATCCAGGTTTACTTTTACCCTATTTACATAAGCGAAACGTCCATTGGTTGTGTTTGAATGTATGTATGCGTTTGAATATGATTGATGTTTACAAGAAATGCATGTATTGCTTAATATGATTGATGTTTACCAGAAATGCATGAAAATGCAGTAATAGTATTTATTAAGGACAAACGAGGGAAGGATTTCAACGAAGCTTCGCCTGTTCATCTTTACAAGACAGTTACAAACCCTCAGTAGGACGAATCCATCTTCATAAAGTCTTATCTCCCCTGGAATTTATATCCATCTCTTTTATCCTCATACGGATATTCGGGAATTTACTTTCCAATAAGGGCACGACGAACGAAGACGGGATGTTATATCTATCCTACCATCAAACAAAGACGAAGGTTATGTACACCTTACTATCCCCAACATCCGGGAGGTTATCTATACCTTGTCATCCCCAACAGATGGAAGGTTATGTATAACATATTCTTCAACAACGAATCGGGATTTATTTTCCCTGGCCAGCAGTTGTTATACAAAGATATCCAGACGCTTCAGGAAGCATCATATCATACATACATCATTTACATCATACCATAACATACATATCCATAGATACATAGTACATTATCTAAGTGCATCATATTATACATGCATACATAAAGCATAAACTAATATTATTATACAGAATGTTACATTGTCTTCAGGTTAATTATCCAACAAAGAAACTTATGATCATCAGGATTACTCTATCCTCATGAAAACATGCTGTTACATTAGGATTACTCCAGTCTCCTGAAAGCATATCATCAATCTCTCAGGACTACTTCATCCTCCTGAAAGCTTATAATCTCATCAAGACTGCTCTATCCTCCTGAAGACATGCTGTTACATCAGGATTACTCCAGTCTCCTGAAAGCATATCATATTATTACCTCAGGATTGCTCTATCCTCCTGAAGACATGCTGTTACATCAGGATTACTCCAGTCTCCTGAAATCATATAATTACCTCAGGATTGCTCCATCCTCTTGACAGCTATCATCATTACTTCTGGACTGCTTCATCCTCCAAGACATTTTTCAGAAGAACAAATCCTGGCGTTCTTTTGACCTTTAAGAGCAAATCCTGACGCTCTTTTGGTCCCTTGTTCAAGATACTTTTCAGAAGAACAAATCCTGACGTTCTTTTGACCCTTAAGAGCAAATCCTGACGCTCTTTTGGCCCATTATTCAAGATACTTTTCAGAGGAACTAATCCTGACGTTCTTTTGACCTTTAAGAACAAATCCTGACGTTCTTTTGGCCCCTTGAATAACAGACAAATGATCTGTACAAAGATCCATTCCCTAATCCAAAATACTTCCAGAAGAGATAATCATCACAAGATTTATTTCTACTGGTCCATCCAACAACTCAAATCATGTTGCATAAATGATTCAGAGACGGCCTATACAAAGACCTAGTACTGATATCCAGCATCAACATAAAGACATCATCATATTCCAAGTGGCATCTTTAAGCCCACTCAATCATATTCAACTAGCCATGCACTGATGAGTGCAAATTTTTGGGCTTTTGTGTTCAATCCCCTTCAACCTTCCAGGTCACGACTGGCACATATACCAATCTGACCCCTCAGGTTTCAGAAAATTGAACAGGGGCAGCTGTTGCACCCCAAAATTTGCCCTCACAATACAAGACTTTGTGTGCTAAGAAGGTTCACAAGGTTCAAAAATTTCACAATGCTTATATAACCTTTCATGATGTTCATGAAGTCTACAAGTTACTTCTTGAAGGTTCACAAGGTTCACAAGTTTCCCAATGCTTTCAATACCTTTCATGAGGTTCATGAAGTCTACAAGTCACTTCATGAAACTTCACAAGGTTCACAATATTCACAATGATTACAAAGCTGTCCTGAGGTTCATGAAGTCTACAAGTCACTTTATGAGGTTCACAAGGTTCACAAGCTTCACAATACCTCCCATGAGGTTCACAAGACATTTTATGATGGTTCACAAGGTTCACAAGGTTCACAATTGGTCAGAAGAGTTGACAATACCCTCAGACAATGCACCTCCTAAGCAGTGCATCCAAAACTAGGGTTTTGACTTTAATCAGGCTAAATGGACTTCCAAGACTTCAAGTGAGCTTCATAACATCTTATATGTATGTAAGAACCCCCATGACAAGTTTCAAGACTTTTCTCAAAAGGTTGCTCAGTCAGATGATCAGATAAGTCAAAATCAGTCAAAGCAGTTAAAAAGTCAAACTGAGGTCAACTGTGGTCAAACCTAAGTCAAACTTCATGATTTTTTGCCAAAATCAAGTATATGAAGTAAAATTCATCATTTGATCAAGGGTTGATCATGATTCATCAAGGAGATTCCAGATCATCAAGAATCAGGAGTTTCTAAATTAGGGTTTCCTTAGTAAAAGTCAACTGAACTTTGACCAGCCATAACTTTCACATACTTCATCACCAAGTCTCCACTCAAATCTCATTTTGAAGGAAATTGAATTCTCTACAACTTTGATCTTACAAGTCAATCCCAAAAATGCTTCATTTGGAAGGTATGGGTTAAGACATTATAGGTCATTTCAAAAGTCAACAAAAAGTCAACAACTTCAAAAGGGCATAACTTGAGATTGGTAAATGATATGGACATGAAACCAATGGGGTTGTTTAGAGGACTCTTTAGGCTTTTCAAAATGTCCAAGAACACCCTCATAGCATTAAAATTGAGGGAGATGTGCCCTTGAAAAGTTGGGAAATTTTGTGATGGTTTATGATGAAAATGGAGGTTTAAAACCAATTCTTTTCAAATGGGCTTGTCAAATTATGACCCAACCCATACAACAACATCATGCACGAAATTTCCATGTTATTTTCATAATTTTTATTTTATTTAATTAATTTATTATGATTTTTTATATTTAAAATCATTTTAAATTTAAATAAAATATTAAATATGAAGATTTAATTTTATTATTGATTCTAGAAGATCATAAATTCAGCATGGAACAAGTTGATACAAGAATTATATGGAATGGCTTGAAATAGAAAGCATTGATGCAAAAATATTGAAAATTCAAAGCTTATCATTGTGAATCTTTTTGGATCAAATCTTGTACACAACCAATCAAGTTTTTGACCTAGATTCAATCACATATAAGTACTGAACATAACCCTATCACTCATTGACGAATTTGCTGCCTCTAAGTGTAAGTTCAAAATTTCAAAAACCATACCAAACTTCAAATTCGGATTTTGAGATTAAGACAATTTCAAAGCTTCACAAAGGTTGCATTAGCTTCCTTGACCTTCATTTATCATGATTCAATACTCATAAGCATCAAAACCACGTTGTAATGGCCAAACCGAATACATGTTCATGGCGTTTTCTTGATTTTTCGATTATGATTGTTCATGATGTTTCATCTGTTTTTGTTTAATTAATCTTGTTTGTATGATGACCTAGATGCTTTCTGGATAATTCTTTTTGAGTTTAATCGCAGGAATCATAGGAAGCCATAGATAGGGTTTATGTGCTTCGTTTGGGGTTTTACAATTTACCACATATAAATGAATTTCAGGAACGTGGTGATGTTGTATGGACCTCCAGGAATTCATTGCTCTCATTAATTTTAAGAAATTTTGCTGTTTGCTTGGTGTTTGTGAATACACAGGTCTATGCACGCAGGAAAAATGGCAGGAAATTCCTCAGGAAATTTCGCAGGAAAATCCTACGAATTTGAGGAAGAAGATGACTGGCTTGGCGCGAAGTTCATGTTTAAAATTTTGATTTAAAATATTATTTTAGTATCCTGTTTATTTGTCACACAGAAGCCTGTGTCCCAGTGGAAGGAGACGTTTGTGTTTGGTCACAAGACCTGAGTTCGAATCTGGCTTGTACCACTATTTTTTTCTATTTTTTCAGGATAACCAGGAGATTTAATATATTATGTTGTGTTATCATTATACTATCAGAAGGGCTCTCCCAGCCAGGTGGTAATGCGCGCGTGTGTGTATCTATGAGGTCCTGGGTTCAACACCACCCCAGGCCTTTTTGCTTTCTTTATTTTCTGGATTTTTCAAGACAAAGCACAAAAGCAATTACTCTCTTCTCTCTTTCACCTGCGCGTGTAATAGCCTGGTGGTATTTCTTGTTGCTGGCAAACAAGCTGACCTGGGTTCAAACTCCAGTCAGGTAAGTTTTCACATTCTTTTTCTTTTATTTGTTTTAAGTATTCTAATATTAAATTAAATATAATTTTATGTATATATGTTTTCTAAATAATTAAAAAATAATAATGAAGCATGTTTAATATTTTCTAAATTCTAAAATATATGAATTTTCTGAAATTATTTTCTTTATCATATGTAAATATAATATATGCATATTATTAAATAATTTTGTATAATTAAATTAAAAACCCTAAAAAATATTTTTTCTAAACAAAACCCTAATTTTGTGAAAACCTAATTTTATTTTCTAAATAATTTTTACTTTCTAATTCTTTATATAATTATAATGTATATATTTATTTAATATAATTTTTGTAAATGTAATAATTAATAAAATTAAATTTTGTAAATATGATTATTTTTTGTGAATATGATATTTAAAACTTATTTTCTTCATATAATATGTAAATATCTTTTAATAAATAATTGTTAATATATGTTTAGAAATAATTAAATTTGTAATGATTAAAATTTATAATTATATTATGTTTAAAAAAAAATAAAATTTATTTCTAAATAAATGTTATATATTAAAATTAAATTTTGTGTTTATTATTCTAATCATGTCATTATAATATTTTTTATTTAATTCTATTTATTTTAATTATTGTTACTCACCATATTATTATTTATTATTTTTGCTTCATTGATCTTATATATTTTATTATTATTATTATTTCACTAACTTTATTTATTTTTTAATATTTTTACTAACCCTATTTTTAATTATTATTATTACTAACCCCTATTTATTTATTATTGCTTATTTCTTTATTTTTGCTTATTATTTATATTTTGCTTTATATTTTGCTATTTATTTTTAATTTGCTTATTATTATAATTTTGTAATTGCTTCTGGATGTAAATTTTTGTAAAATATTCAATTTTTGCTATGGTTAGTAATTTAGGGAGTGCAAATATGTATCCTATTTAAAAGTTAATTTAGATCACTTTAATTGTAAGATAAATAATATTGAACACTCACACACGTAAGTCGATTTTTAATCGCCATCTCACATTCCTAAGGTTATCCCTCAATGTTGCCTACTAATAAGGTCAAGTGGGGTGTATGAAGCAAGTCCCTCAAAAGAAAAATCATCAAGTCCCTAATGGTTGCCTTTAAAAATCAAGTCCCTTCGAATAATGATGATAGTCCCTCCTATATGCTTAATACACCCCACAGTTGCCTTCATAAAAACAGATGTCCCTCACATGTCCCTTACATCCAGGGTAATGACTACCTATTCCTTAATAATAGGGATAGTCTTACCACTTAAAGGATAAAGAACAGAAAAGACTTAAACTTTAGGGTAGGTTCCTCTTATGTACTTGCTCACTTCATTCACAACTTTTCAAACTTTCCACAATTTCAAACAAATTTTCAAAAAAACAAGTTTTTACGCATCCGTACATGGATCATTATCAACTATTATGAAAATTTTTCTATTCACACACTACACTTTCAAAAACAATTCAAAAGTGAGCTAAGTAACTAAGAGCCCATGGATAACCATGGATGTAAAGGGTGCTAACACCTTCCCTTTACATAACCTACCCCCCGGACCCAAAAATATCTCTTAAGGTCTTTCCTGTTCTTTTATACCCTTTCCTTTTGGATAAAATAAAAGTCGGTGGCGACTCTTGCTATCCGCAACATAACTAAAGTCAGTTCTCCCACCGTGTTACACCATCACCTAATGTTCCCTTGAGTAATTGCTTCACAAGTTAGTTCTTTCGAGAAATTTAGAAGATTGAATTAATTTTGCACGTGACGACACTTGTTAAGTGATTGAGGCCTACTTGAAGTCTTCCTCAGATGAATTTTTGTTGCCAATTAAGTGGTGATTTTTCTGTTTCTAAATATTGCGAGCCAATTAAAGATGAGGGATTATTAGTCAAGCATGTGTTTATTCAAGTGCACCTGGTTTAAAGTAAGCGTCATTTGGGTTTTATAAGGAGAAATGAAAAAGATTCGTCAATCCGAGCTTAAGTTTTAATGTCCGAATTATCTACGTTTTACATCCAAATCTACTCCAAACCATAACCTGTTTTCCATACAATCATATATCTCATGGTTCAATTACGACTAGTGCACATATATCCGCACCATTCTCCAGCCGGGAAACATGGTTTTTACCGGAAGGAAAAAATCCATACACTAATTTTTGGGTTATTAGAAATATAAAAAAAGAGGCATCATATATCAATATGTTTTTTGGCACCAATGGATGTAATAGGGAAAGGAAATCCATAGGGACAAACAAAAGAAAAGAAATGAAAATATGTTTGTCACTCCTACACTAAAGCAAGACAACACCAACGTCTCAATTGATATTCACTCAGTAGCCTCCCACATCTACTAGTGTATTCCCTTCTATAATCATTTCATAGTGATTATCCTCAACCTAATACTTTTCTTACCTTCTATTCCACTACATATTGAATTAAAATAATATTTAGATTTGAATCTAACTCGTTTTCCACAACTATAATGGAAGTTGTATCAAGTTTAATCAAGGAAAAATCTTTCAAATGATAACCAAAAGTACATCAGAAATATCTAATATAGATTTCTGCAATTATAATAGAAAAAACAGCAAGGGAAAAAGAAAAAAATTCTATTGAAATCTTATTCAATCTTCGATCTCGTGCTTTAGCAGACAGACACAGACTGCTCCTTGTATCCCTGTATCTGGTAGAACGGTCAGCATATTTACGAGTCGGGTAGTAGATATAAAGCAAGCTAAACGCAGTTCTGGAATTTTGCTCTTCGTGCCATCCGCCGAAGCTTCAAACTCGTGACTAATTTGAACAGACGTATTTTTTTCTTTCTCAAGCAGCTACAGCTTTCTTTTCTTCTGGAATTGTTGATCCTACTGTACAACACTTCTAGGACTTTCTTCGATACCGGCACGATTAAGAAGGACTTCTTTGATAAGGGGCTTCTCAAAATGGTTGAATCTCCCCTGCGGTAACATGATTATAACAGAAAAATTAGAGAAGGGATTGGTAATATAAAAGAACCAAAAATCATCAAAAGAAAGGATACATAACAGAAATAATAGAACCACTCAAGTGGTAAAGTAGGAAAATATAAAATCAAGGCAGCATTTTTCAAGGGATATATACAAGTGTAACCGAAAATCGGTCACCAAGAGAAGGAGCAAAGGAGAATTGCAAACAAATTTTGGTAACAAAATTCTAACTGAACCAAAACAAATTCTAACCAACTAATAGAATTATAACCGACTGATAACAGAAATACCTGTCAAAAGATCCTGAAGCATCCCTCAGTGCATTTTCTACAAAAACAGAACTTCCAACTGCATTGGCTTGACGGCAACTTATAAATAAGAAGTTGATCTTCTTATTGGGGGGCTTCACCATTTTTTTCTCCCTGGATTCACCCTTGCATCTTCTTCATCCCCTTCACATTCCATTTTCATCTCTTCTCACTCTCTGCATATCCCCACACTCTAAGTCGGTTTAACCGATCATCATCGTGATCTTCCCATCTCAATCTCAGCTATCCTGAATCTTCAACCTGCTGCAAAAATTCAATCAGCATCCATCTTCTCCAATCTCAGCAGCCACCTTCACAACCATATCCATTCACCTTCATCATGCATCAATTCTTTTGACCTGTAAAATTCATAAAAGAGTAAAGGTTCAGGAAAGCGAAACAGAGAAAGCAAGAAAGGAAAGTGCTCTTTTGCTCTTTGACAGATGCGATTTCTCAATCCTCAGTCCCCTTCACCGTAAATCAATAATCCTCATCCTCTGCCAAATTTCAAGAATCCTCTCATCAATCACCTTCACGTTTCCTTAGAGAAACCTGCAAATCCAGATAACCAGAAATATCGTTTCAACGGATTCATAGAAATTTACGCAATTTCTCAACGATACAAAGTTGAAAAGAAACAAACTGAAGAAGGGGAAAGGGATTGAGGATCGAAGAAGAGAAGTAGCGACGGCGTTGAACTTACCCGAAGCATTCATCATCATTGTCGTTATTCTCGTCTCATCATGATCGCCTTCTCCGTTTCGTCAAAACAGATGTCATCATCATCAATCTTTTCTTTTCTAGGACAATCGGCACGTTCAAGAGCCCACCGATCGAGCAAAGCGTTTCCAATTGAAAGTTCGTGAAGGATTGAATTGTGAGAGACGGTGGCTGTGGGTGGATGTCGATGGCGACGATGGTGTAGCGCCGACGGTTTAGGAAAGTGAAGAGGGAAGAAGGTGAAAGCTAGGGTTTGTGATTGAGAGTTTGAAAGAGAAGAGAAGAAGGTGAAGCGGTGAAGAGGAGAGTGAGAGGGTGACGGCGGCGCTAAAAGGTAGGTTTAGGGTTCTTGTTCTTCAGTTTTATTTTTAATGTGTTTTGTTATGTTCATAAGAGGAAGACTTATGGTAGGATTAGTTGTTAAGGGTAATAGAAATTAATGATAATAAAAGGATTTAATTCATATTAATTTACAAATAATCTCATCTGATTCCCAAATTAAGCTGCCAAGAAACCATAAAGAACAATAAAACGTATTTAATTGCATTATTTTGAATTCACGTGAAGAGATAAGATTAAGTTATTTGCCTTCAATTCCTACCATACCGGCGGTGACACTTGTCACCGTCCGGTAGGTGCTCCCCGTAGCAATTATGTGTGTTATAACCCACTGCAACTCCAATACCCCCTCAGCCCATGCGCCTAATGGGCCTAAATATGGTGTTATCCGCACCTCCATAGGCGAGCCCATCAGTCAGTTTTTAACTAAAAGACATTACTTTCTCACCCCTCCCCTTTTCCTTTTATTTTGTAATTTTTATTTCATGTAGCTTTCAATTTTAAATCACAAAAAATAGATAAATGCATAATAAAATTCTATAAAAATTAGGGTAGAATATTAAGGCAATTTAGAACTCCTCCCAATTTTTAGTTTCTGAATTTAATCATTTTTTCATTTAATTTCGATTTTTTAATTTAATTGATTTTATATTGAATTTCTTCATAAACACATAAATTTGTACAATTTATTTCTGCCACTTCCCATAACATTTTTTGCCCATTCTTTTTTCTACGATTAAAGGACAAATTAAAGTACCTAGAATATTTTTGGTGTATTTTTTAGGGCATTTTTTCTACTGTTTTGGTATTGTGATTTGTACAAATTTGTGATTGAATCTTACATAGAATTAAAGGACCATTTACCATAGCTAGAATTAGAATTTTTAAGAGATTTTTTAACATAGTGTTATAATCAAGTTAGAGACCCTAAGAAATTAATTTCACATTTTTTCCATGACTTTTGATATTTTTTGGCATTTAAATTCATTCCATCATATTATGCATATTCATGATTCATGTCATTCACTAACTATTTGCTTTTTGTGCAAGGTATTCTTTCGAGAATTTGCTTATGGACTTAGATATTTTTGTGCCTCAATTATGTTTGTATGCTTTGTGATGTAATAGCTTAGAACTTGTATGTTTTTATAGTTTCTATAATTAGGATAGAAAAGATAAAACAAATCATTAGAAAACAAAAAGCTCAAAAATGAAACAAATAAGACTCGATCCAACGTCGAGTAAATTTTCAAATAAATAAATAAAGTTGCATGTGAATTTAGGGTTCCTCGATTACCATCGTTCCACTCCATTCAACCAAAAGCAAGCCTTGTATGTTTCACACCATAAGTCGTGCGTCTTAGCACCACGCAATCGACCCACCCGATCCATCGTTTCATCCTGTTTATGTTTCATTCACGTTTTTACCCACCATGACTTAGGAGGACCATATTGTTCACTATTAACTCTTGTACTTGCATTTTATAGTTTAATATCTATTAGGTAGATTTAATCTCAAACCTCACTAACCATAGGTCATCCATGAATTCAATTACCTTAGGGTAAGTCTAGTTTCCCTTAGAATTTTTCCTTTGACAATTTGAGTCTCTCTTCTCATCTTAAAAGAAAATAAAAAAACTTAATAAAGGAAAAGGTGTACAATGCGCCACGAGCCTTAAGCTATACGGGAAGTGATTAGTGGAGGTCTCCTTCACTCTTCTAGGATGCTTTACAAACGTTCCATTGGGGGCGATCTTGGAAAGTATTCGCTCCTGTGTCATAGTCTTTAGTGTTGTACATACCGTAAACACAAATTCAAAACACTTCTTATAAAAGACAACAAACCAAGAAGTCACGTCTTCTCATCTCATCTCATACTCTTTGCGGACGAACATGACTTGTCTCGACAGTTCAAACAGCGATACGGTAAACACCCTCGAGTCAGAGCCGGTAACACCTGAGCTAGAGCTATGGCAACGTCATCCTAAAAAACCACAAACGAGTGTAAGCCTTAGTTAGACGAACTACGGCGTCTCTGATCCTCATTTATCCCGATGAGGTACGTAGGCAGTGGGGTAGGGCCCATTCGAGCACAATCTTTCTTTTTCCCTACATTTCCCCCCTTTATTTCCATTTGTCAATTCCATTTCTTTTCTCATTTCATTTCCATTCCAGATAGTCATTTTTTCCTTTGAACAACATATTATTTCTCACCCTTTGAAAACAGACTTATAAGTGTGGATCCCGTCGGGTACGGCGGACGGATTGGGGTGCTAATACCTTCTCAATTCGTAACCGACTTCCGGACCCAGATCTTTGGTTCGCAAGGCCTCGTCCTTTTCCTTCTTCCTTAGGTTTGTGCAACATTACCTTTCCCATTCCTTCGGGATAAAAATGTCTGGCTGGCGACTCTAACTTTTCCGCGCCACTTTCGCGTTTGTACTAGGATGAAAATTCTGGGAGCGACAGCTGGCGACTCTGCTGGGGACTTTTAGAAATTCTGATTTCCCCTTTGAGAGTCAATCCTAGCGCTTGTCTGTTTCTGTTTTCGTTGGGTGCTTATTCATTTGCTGTTATGTTTTAGTTTAGCTTTACTGTTTTATTTACAGTTTATCGCTTTCCTTTACAGCTTTTATTTACAGCTTTCTGCACTTTACTTTACTGTCGCATATACTGGCATATTGTACTGGCTGTTCTGGTTTCCTTGGCGGGATGGGATTATTGTGAGATAAGCCAAATACCCGGCTTGAGTATACACATAGGATTTAGAGTGGGCAGTCGTGTGGCTTACGTGGTCTTGAGCACGTGTAGTTTTCACGAGTCCCACACCCAGATCAGGCTCTCTTGGGATATGTTCTATACTGCCTAGGCAGACCATAGAATGTTCCCACCTGAGCTGCTAACATTGGGAACCGATCATCGAGGACCTTAGTGGAAACAACCCTCTCCAGTGGTGACAATGGCAGACCACATTTCGTGGTAAACCCATTCGCACCCGAGGGCCCACTAGGAAATCGCATAGGATGACCTTGTTCTCTCGTAGGAACCTGGTTAAAGCAACTAGTCGTATGACGGTAGTATTGTACCCTTCGGGATGAATGTACTATTGTTTCTCGACTTCAGTGCTTGAAGCCGGGAACTTATGAGGGATGCTTGTTTTTTCCGGGATTCAGCTGAGGCCTCCCTGAGTAGTACATAATGCCAAACCGATTCCCTGATTTGGTCATGAGCCATTTCTCGGAAATGGTGAACGTATTATTGCTATTCGGCTTTGAGAGTCCGTGATGTTGACCCGTAGTAGCACACCCGTGAGATTGGGAAGGGGTTTACAGGTTTGCAGGAACCCTAAAACTTCCAACATACCCGCTTTTGCCAGTGTTACTCCGTGATATGATCCGGTCCTATATGATACTTGGTTGAGAATTCGGGAACTTCTGCACAGAGATACTGATATCATGATCTTCACCAACACTTGGTTATCTGATCACACCAGCGTCGGACCGCTGACCACATGCCAGTTGCATACATGACATCATGGCATTTTAGCATACATGTTCAGTTACTTCTAAGGATCCCATATCTGGATTATGTCGGATTTTCTTCTGCATTAAAACTTGGATCAAAACAGATGGATTCCTTGGAAATAACCGAACATGCATTTGCATACATCCTTGCATTTTTTACAGGTGTTCAGAGACAAATTCTTATCCTGACCTGGTTTCTCTCCAGAATGGTCAATTTGAATCACGATTGTCAAGGTTTAGACATGGAACAACTCCGAGCGGAGGTGACTGAGATGAAGGCCCAACTGGGGCATTTTATAGTGGGCATTCGAGCGTTGTCCCAGGATCAGAAATTGCTAAGAGAAGAATTCAACCTGATGAAGACTCAGATAAAGCTGCTTACAGGAATCATGAATGCTATGTCGAAAAAGGAAAATAGTTGTGTGTCTACTTTTCAAACAGAAGGTCATGTTTCTCCCATCTCTTTGGGATGTCCAATAAATCAGGGTTCTTTAGATGGGTTTCCTCTACAGTTCGAATCTCTTCACCAGCAATCGCCGCTTGGCAGTCAGGAAGAACATCAGATAGGAATCAACTCCACATGTGAACTAAATGATCCTGCACCAATCGTTACCAAAGAAGTGAGCACTTTCTTTCCTTATCAGGGATCCTCCTCAGATGCTACGCCTTGGTTTCCAGGAGAAATACTTCAACCGATTTCATCTATAACTCCTCCATTGCTAGCAACCCGTCATCAACGGGTTCAAGAAAGGGTTATTGATCCGATACCCATGTCTTATGCTGAATTATGTCCACAATGGCTCAAAATGGGATGGATTGAGTGTCACGAGCTAACTCCTCCTTCAGCATGCAGGAATACAAAAGAAGTGGTCAACTTTCCTTCTTCTAGAATCATTGCTCAGGCTAAGTCTTCAAAGGGGTTGCGTCAACAATCTTCATTCACTCCTCGGCCGAGTATGAGTAAGAAAGTACAGGGACATGTCAGGCATCCAACGCAATGTCAACAACGAAGTTTTCAATCACGACCACAGGGTCAGCAACAACAGGTACAGAGACTGTTTCGGGAAAGAACAAGAGAGAGGAACCGCAGACTTGATCCTATCCCATGTCCATATGCTATATTGCTTCCAGAGCTGCTGAAGTTGAACTTGGTTGAGCTTCGTACCATGAGGGTTCCTCCTGCTGATAATCTACCACCAAATTTTGATCCAAGTGCCAGGTGCGAGTTCCATTCAGGTGCCCAGGGGCACAGTATTGAGAAATGTTGGGCTTTTAAAAACAAGGTGCAAGACCTAATTGAGTCCAAGACAATCATTTTTTCTCCTCATCCAAAGGTACTCCAGAATTTGATGCCTAATCACGACGGGGTCGGTGTCACAGTTATTCTACCAGATGGTCCACGTTAAGCTGAAGTCTTCAAGTTAATCACCCAGTACGCCGGGGTATTCATGAAGCAAATATAGCCAGCAGTATTCAAATACTCTCAGTGGTGGCATTCATGTGTTTGCCTTTCTTCATTGTTCATTTTCACCCCTATTGAGGGGAACTACGTCGCTCTGATTCTTCATTGGTCATCTGGTCAATAGAGATACGTAGGCAGAAGATCGACAGGTCTTTCCGAGCAAACTTATGGGGCAACTTTACTCCCCAGCTTCATTTTTTCCTTCAGACGTCTCGTGTCAGAGTCATAATAGCTAGAAGAAGTTTGACTGCCATGGTTAGGCATACGGATGTGAATTGAAGATTACAAGTTTGTGAAAGAGCTATTAATCGCTGAAAGTATCCAAGACTGACAGGTCCAGACGGAGCCAAGCCTCCTCAACTACGACAATATTCAGTTTCTTTACTGCATTTACATTTGTAGTTTATTTTATATGCTAAACATTTGTCTACATGTATGAAATTTGTTTGCTTTTGAATGTTAGCAATAATAAAACCCACATGTTTTTCTTGAAGTAATTCATTCGCATTCACTTATAATTTTGCATGTGTACATCGCAATACCAATTGTCGTGCTTAAATTCTATAAAGGAGAATGACGAAACAAAAACGCAAAATCTCTCAAATAAGGCCTTGTTGACGATGTACAGGCTTTGTTTCAAATCCCTAAACACTGGAGATATAAGGAAGATAGACCCTTGCTAACCCCTTTGAGCCTTGAAGCAGGAGTTTCTTTTCACATAAAAAACCCTCACATGTAACCCAGGGGTAGGGTAGACGTCAGCTAGTCAGACCAAGCGTTCAGACTTTCATAAAGAAGTGTATTTGAAGATCCGTTGCATTCTACTATGCTAATCAAGAGGTCCAAAGACCCGAAACCACAATGGTTATCCAAGTCAAAAGGTCCAAATATTGAAAACCACAATGGTTATCCTTCGTCGACCAAAGAATGAGGCAGTCACAAACCTCGCGAAGCAATCAAGACAAACAATGTCACGCGACTTGTTCAAAGTGCAAAAAAAAAAAGAAAAAGAAAAGAAAAGGCCCGCTAAGTCGAAACTTGAAAACAGGCGACTTAGGCAAAAGTTAGGACATCCCGCTAGACTTCACAATCAAAGATTCACAAGAATCAGTCCAGGAAAAAGTTAGGGATAAGCAAAATGACGCAAAAGAGAAAGACGGAAAGGATTACACAAGAAAGATCCTCAAAACGAGAACAAAGTCGTGTGGCACAGACATGAAAGATAGAGGAGTGACTGACTCTCAGCAATAACCTGATTGGTGCTTGAACTGATAGCAGCAATGGTTCCTCAATCAACACGAAACCCTTATGAAAGGTGAATGCTTGTGAAAGCTAGCTGAATGTAGGAATGGAGAACATCACGAAGTGGGTGGGCACAAATAAATTTCGAGCCTATATCCCTTGTTTCTATAACCGTGAACCAGGCCACGATACAACCCTTAAAAGTCCTAACTGAAACAGGGTTAATTTGAGAGCATACTACTACGAGGCCGCGTTCCTGACTCCTATGAGTTATGCAAAAAGACATTTGTTGGTATTGCATGTACACACTTTCATTCAAAAATAATGTCGTAGCTTAACCAGTGATTTGCTCACAAAAGTTTCGCGACACCCTTTTCAATGAAGACTTAGAGTTCGACATGTGTGTTGCATTAGAATTTTCATTCTAAGAATAAACATTTCTCGCTTGCATACATTTGTTTGGCATCATAAATGGTTCACATGCGGAAATTCAATCCAGAAGCTCAAGCTTGCCAAGTTGAGAAGTCTAAAACTTCCGAAAGACAGTCAGGTCGAGGTGCACTTTTCAGAGAAAAGCTCCATTGAGTAAGGACTTTCCTAATTAGTCACGGTAAGAGCTAGCCAATCCGGGGCAGTTACGTCGAGCAATCTCTTCAAATTTCAGTCAAACTGGGGCAATCACTTCGAGATTCAAATCTCTCCAAGAGCGAAGATTAGTCAGTCAAGTGCAAAACTATTCAAGTACTCGTACTGGGGCAGGCCACCCCAATAGCATGAGTTCATTCTTTCCCGAAGACAGACGATCGGAAGCATTTACTCGAAGTTTAGAATACCATGGTCACTCGTAAAGCCAACTATCTTGTTCAGCACTTCTGACAGGTACCGACTCGTCTGCATTGACAATGGTTACCTCCCCAGCAAGGTTGTTACGCTAGTTCATGCAGTCGTTATGATACCTAAGAGTTTAAAGACGCCAAGTCTTTTGTAAAACCCTCTTGAGGTAAAATCCATACAGAAGCAACTGATCCCCGGCACGAGACAATTTGAAATCTTTCCTCCTCAGCAGGACGTGTCTCAGTGTTGTCATCTCTAACAGGCAAATGGAAGTTATCTTCACTAAAGTCAGAAGTTTTTTCCTTCAGTTGTTTTCCTTGATCTCAGTTCCTCAACAGATCTAAGGCAACTCCCATTCCCCTAGAAGATTTAAGATAAATCATTCTCTTCCCCAACAGCTCCATAAGAGTGGATAATCCCCAGTAGTCGAGGTATCCCCAGGCACGACCCTCAAACCTAAAAGTCCAATTTATTTTTGGCAAAAGTTGATAATTCGGGACAAATGAATTATTCATGCTCTTCTCCAACAGCGATGTTATCCCCACAAGACTTCTTGGGATCGAATACGCGATCATGGTGTTTCCCCACAGAGTTAGCAGGGACTTATTACTTCCGCGTCAGGAATTTCTTTCACATTCACACCAGTTTATTAACAATACGCAAGACATAACATCCCCAGTGTCATGGGGCAACATGCCATGCAATTCAAAATATGCAAAGTCCAGCCGCAGACTGGCCAAAGTCCATCTTCGGGTGGCAAGTTTCAAATGTCCCCCGCAGTGGGCAAAAGCCTCCCGTAGTGAGCAAAAGTCTCCCGTAGTGAGCAAAAATCCACCCGCAGTGTGGCAAATCTCTAAAGTCCCCCGCAGTGGGAAAAAGCCTCCCGTAGTGAGAAAAAGTCTCACGTAGTGAGCAAAAGTCCACCCGCAGTGTGGCAAATCTCAAAAGTCTCCCACAGTGAGCAAAAGTCCAGCCACAGACTGGCCAAAGTCCATCTTCGGGTGGCAAGTTTTAAAAGTCCCCCGCAGTGGGCAAATGTCTCCCACAGTGAGCAAAAGTCCAGCCGCAGACTGGCCAAAGTCCATCTTCGGGTGGCAAGTTTCAAAAGTCCCCCGCAGTGGGCAAAAGCCTCTCGTAGTGAGCAAAAGTCTCCCGTAGTGAGCAAAAGTCCACCCGCAGTGTGGCAAATCTCAAAAGTCTCCCACAGTGAGCAAAAGTCCAGCCACAGACTGGCCAAAGTCCATCTTCGGGTGGCAAGTTTTAAAAGTCCCCCGCAGTGGGCAAAAGTCTCCCACAGTGAGCAAAAGTCCAGCCGCAGACTGGCCAAAGTCCATCTTCGGGTGGCAAGTTTCAAAAGTCCCCCGCAGTGGGCAAAAGCCTCCCGTAGTGAGCAAAAGTCTCCCGTAGTGAGCAAAAGTCCACCCGCAGTGTGGCAAATCTCTAAAGTCCCCAGCAGTGGGCAAAAGCCTCCCGTAGTGAGCAAAAGTCTCCCGTAGTGAGCAAAAGTCCACCCGCAGTGTGGCAAATCTCTAAAGTCCCCTGCAGTGGGCAAAAGCCTCCCGTAGTGAGCAAAAGTCTCCCGCAATGAGCAGAAGTCCACCCGCAGTGTGGCAAATTATCCAGCAATCCACTCGCAGTGTGGTAAAGTGTCTGAAGTCCAACCGCAGATTGGCAAAAGTCCATCCCCAGGGTGGCAAAGTATCCTGAAATTCGATCTCAAATTGTTAAAAGGTCCACCCGCAGCGTGGCAAGTCAGTATCCATCTGACATCACTCAAAAGGCATCCCCCATTTACTATTCTCCCATATCATAACTATATCCAAGTGGAGATCGTTCGGTTGAGTTTATCTCCCTGTTCTTCTGCTGCAGAGTGCAAATTTTCTGGTTGTTTCTAGTATTCAATCCCTGCATACTTCAAACGTCTGAAAGCAACTGCTATCATCCATTCAAGTCTACAGTGATTGAATAGGGGCAGCTGTAACACCCCAAAATTTTCCCTCTAATTTATTGCCTTAATTGACCTTATGCTTCACCCATCTGCATTCTCACATGAGGTCACAACATTCACAATCACGTATTTGCATTGAGTAAGGCAAGGGGATCGAAGTCGTTTTCTTGTGATGTGAATCTTCTTATTCAATAAGGATTTATCTGGCTATTAAAGTCTAGACTGAAACAAGGAAAGTTCAAACGAATGTTTGAGTTCATTGTGAGTATGTCCTGGGTTGAGGATTCATCCAGCTACTATTGTACCTATTCACAATTTCGTACTTGGGATTAAGAGAAACATGGATTCTCCTGTATGGGGACTATTTGTGCGATGGGAGATTATAGTCTTAGGATTGCACCTAAGAGTTATTCCAAGCATTATTCCTGGCGGCGGGACCATCACCTAATGTTCCCTTGAGTAATTGCTTCACAAGTTAGTTCTTTCGAGAAATTTAGAAGATTGAATCAATTTTGCACGTGACGAAACTTGTTAAGTGATTGAGGCCTACTTGAAGTCTTCCTCAGATGAATTTTTGTTGCCAATTAAGTGGTGATTTATCTGTTTCTAAATATTGCGAGCCAATTAAAGATGAGGGATTATTAGTCAAGCATGTGTTTATTCAAGTGCACCTGGTTTAAAGTAAGCGTCATTTGGGTTTTATAAGGAGAAATGAAAAGATTCGTCAATCCGAGCTTAAGTTTTAATGTCTGAATTATCTACGTTTTACATCCAAATCTACTCCAAACCATAACCTGTTTTCCATACAATCATATATCTCATGGTTCAATTACGACTAGTGCACATCAATCCGCACCATTCTCCAGCCGTGAAACATGGTTTTTACCGGAAGGAAAAAAGCCATACACTATTTTTGGGTTATTAGAAATATACAAAAAGAGGCATCATATATCAATATGTTTTTTGGCACCAATGGATGTAATAGGGAAAGGAAATCCATAGGGACAAACAAAAGAAAAGAAATGGAAATCCGTTTGTCACTCCTACACTAAAGCAAGACAACACCAACATCTCAATTGATATTCACTCAGTAGCCTCCCACATCTACTAGTGTATTCCCTTCTATAATCATTTCATAGTGATTATCCTCAACCTAATACTTTTCTTACCTTCTATTCCACTACATATTGAATTAAAATAATATTTAGATTTGAATCTAACTTGTTTTCCACAACTATAATGGAAGTTGTATCAAGTTTAATCCAGGAAAAATCTTTCAAATGATAACCAAAAGTACATCAGAAATATCTAATATAGATTTCTGCAATTATAATAGAAAAAACAGCAAGGGAAAAAGAAAAAAATTCTATTGAAATCTTCTTCAATCTTCGATCTTGTGCTTTAGCAGACAGACACGGACTGCTCCTTGTATCCCTGTATCTGGTAGAACGGTCAGCATATTTACGAGTCGGGTAGTAGATATAAAGCAAGCTAAACGCAGTTCAGGAATTTTGCTCTTCGTGCCATCTGCCGAAGCTTCAAACTCGTGACTAATTTGAACAGACGCATTTTTTTCTTTCTCAAGCATCTACAACTTTCTTTTCTTCTAGAATTGTTGATCCTCCTGTACAGCACTTCTAGGACTTTCTTCGATACCGGCACGATTAAGAAGGACTTCTTTGATAAAGGGCTTCTCAAAATGGTTGAATCTCCCTTGCGGTAACATGATTATAACAGAAAAAATAGAGAAGGGATTGGTAATATAAAAGAACCAAAAATTATCAAAAGAAAGGATACATAACAGAAATAATAGAACCACTCAAGTGGTAAAGTAGGAAAATATAAAATCAAGGCAGCATTTTTCAAGGGATATATACAAGTGTAACCGAAAATCGGTCACCAAGAGAAGGAGCAAAGGAGAATTGCAAACAAATTTTGGTAACAAAATTCTAACTGAACCAAAACAAATTCTAACCAACTAACAGAATTATAAACGACTGATAACAGAAATACCTGTCAAAAGATCCTGAAGCATCCCTCAGTGCATTTTCTACAAAAACAGAACTTCCAACTGCATTGGCTTGACGGCAACTTATAAATAAGAAGTTGATCTTCTTATTGGGGTGCTTCACCATTTTTTTTCTCCCTGGATTCACCCTTGCATCTTCTTCATCCCCTTCACATTCCATTTTCATCTCTTCTCACTCTCTGCATATCCCCACACTCTAAGTCGGTTTAACCGATCATCATCGTGATCTTCCCATCTCAATCTCCAGCTATCCTGAATCTTCAACCTGCTGCAAAAATTCAATCAGCATCCATCTTCTCCAATATCCATCTTCTCCAATCTCAGCAGCCACCTTCACAACCATATCCATTCACCTTCATCATGCATCAATTCTTTTGACCTGTAAAATTCATAAAAGAGTAAAGGTTCAGGAAAGCGAAATAGAGAAAGCAAGAAAGGAAAGTGCTCTTTTGCTCTTTGACAGATGCGATTTCTCAATCCTCAGTCCCCTTCACCGTAAATCAATAATCCTCATCCTCTGCCAAATTTCAAGAATCCTCTCATCAATCACCTTCACATTTCCTTAAAGAAACCTGCAAATCCAGAAAACCAGAAATATCGTTTCAACGGATTCATAGAAATTTACGCAATTTCTCAACGATACAAAGTTGAAAAGAAACAAACTGAAGAAGGGGAAAGGGATTGAGGATCGAAGAAGAGAAGTAGCGACGGCGTTGAACTAACCCGAAGCATTCATCATCATTGTCGTTATTCTCGTCTCATCACGATCGCCTTCTCCGTTTCGTCAAAACAGATGTCATCATCATCAATCTTTTCTTTTCTAGGACAATCGGCGCGTTCAAGAGCCCACCGATCGAGCAAAGCGTTTCCAATTGAAAGTTCGTGAATGATTGAATTGTGAGAGATGGTGGCTGCGGGTGGATGTCGATGGCGACGATGGTGTAGCGCCGGCGGTGAAGGAAAGTGAAGAGGGAAGAAGGTGAAAGCTAGGGTTTGTGATTGAGAGTTTGAAAGAGAAGCGAAGAAGGTGAAGCGGTGAAGAGGAGAGTGAGAGGGTGACGGCGGCGCTAAAAGGTAGGTTTAGGGTTCTTGTTCTTCAGTTTTATTTTTAATGTGTTTTGTTATGTTCATAAGAGGGAGACTTATGGTAGGATTAGTTGTTAAGGATAATAGAAATTAATGATAATAAAAGGATTTAATTCATATTAATTTACAAATAATCTCATTTGATTCCCAAATTAAGCTGCCAAGAAACCATAAAGAACAATAAAACGAATTTAATTGCATTATTTTGAATTCACGTGAAGAGATAAGATTAAGTTATTTGCCTTCAATTCCTACCATACCGGCGGTGACACTTGTCACCGTCCGGTAGGTGCTCCCCGTAGCAATTCTGTGTGTTATAACCCACTGCAACTCCAATACCCCCTCAGCCCATGCGCCTAATGGGCCTAAATATGGTGTTATCCGCACCTCCATAGGCGAGCCCATCAGTCAGTTTTTAACTAAAAGACATTACTTTCTCACCCCCTCCCCTTTTCCTTTTATTTTGTAATTTTTATTTCATGCAGCTTTCAATTTTAAATCACAAAAAATAGCTAAATGCATAATAAAATTCTATAAAAATTAGGGTAGAATATTAAGGAAATTTAGAACTCCTCCCAATTTTTAGTTTCTGAATTTAATCATTTTTTCATTTAATTTCGATTTTTTAATTTAATTGATTTTATATTGAATTTCTTCATAAACACATAAATTTGTACAATTTATTTCTGCCACTTCCCATAACATTATTTGCCCATTCTTTTTGCTATGATTTAAGGACAAATTAAAGTACCAGGAATATTTTTGGTGTATTTTTTAGGGCATTTTTTCTACTGTTTTGGTATTGTGATTTGTACAAATTTGTGATTGAATCTTACACAGAATTAAAGGACCATTTACCATAGCTAGAATTAGAATTTTTAAGAGATTTTTTAACATAGTGTTATAATCAAGTTAGAGACCCTAAGAAATTAATTTCACATTTTTCCATGACTTTTGATATTTTTTGGCATTTAAATTCATTCCATCATATTATGCATATTCATGATTCATGTCATTCACTAACTATTTGCTTTTTGTGCAAGGTATTCTTTCGAGAATTTGCTTATGGACTTGGATATTTTTGTGCCTCAATTATGTTTGTATGCTTTGTGATGTAATAGTTTAGAACTTGTATGTTTTTATAGTTTCTATAATTAGGATAGAAAAGATAAAACAAATCGTTAGAAAACAAAAAGCTCAAAAATGAAACAAATAAGACTCGATCCAACGTCGAGTAAATTTTCAAATAAATAAATAAAGTTGCATGTGACTTTAGGGTTCCTCGATTACCATTGTTCCACTCCATTCAACCAAAAGCAAGCCTTGTATGTTTCACACCATAGGTCGTGCGTCTTAGCACCACGCAATCGACCCACCCGATCCATCGTTTCATCCTGTTTATGTTTCATTCACGTTTTTACCCACCATGACTTAGGAGGACCATATTGTTCACTATTAACTCTTGTACTTGCATTTTATAGTTTAATATCTCTTAGGTAGATTTAATCTCAAACCTCACTAACCATAGGTCATCCATGAATTCAATTACCTTAGGGTAAGTCTAGTTTCCCTTAGAATTTTTCCTTTGACAATTTGAGTCTCTCTTCTCATCTTAAAAGAAAATCAAAAACACTTAATAAAGGAAAAGGTGTACAATGCGCCACGAGCCTTAAGCTATACGGGAAGTGATTAGTGGAGGTCTCCTTCACTCTTCTAGGATGCTTTACAAACGTTCCATTGGGGGCGATCTTGGAAAGTATTCGCTCCTGTGTCATAGTCTTTAGTGTTGTACATACCGTAAACACAAATTCAAAACACTTCTTCTAAAAGACAACAAACCAAGAAGTCACGTCTTCTCATCTCATCTCATACTCTTTGCGGACGAATATGACTTGTCTCGACAATTCAAACAGTGATACGGTAAACACCCTCGAGTCAGAGCCGGTAACACCTGAGCTAGAGCTATGGCAACGTCATCCTAAAAAACCACATACGAGTGTAAGCCTTAGTTAGACGAACTACGGCGTCTCTGATCCTCATTTATCCCGATGAGGTACGTAGGCAGTGGGGTAGGGCCCATTCGAGCACAATCTTTCTTTTTCCCTACATTTTCCCCCTTTATTTCCATTTGTCAATTCCATTTCTTTTCTCATTTCATTTCTATTCCAGATAGTCATTCTTTCCTTTGAACAACATATTATTTCCCACCCTTTGAAAACGGACTTATAAGCGTGGATCCCGTCGGGTACGGCGGACGGATTGGGGTGCTAATACCTTCTCAATTCGTAACCGACTTCCGGACCCAGATCTTTGGTTCGCAAGGCCTCGTCTTTTTCCTTCTTCCTTAGGTTTGTGCAACATTACCTTTCCCATTCCTTCGGGATAAAAATGTCTGGCTGGCGACTCTAACTTTTCCGCGCCACTTTCGCGTTTGTACTAGGATGAAAATCCCGGGAGCGACATCGTGCAAAGCTCTTTCTGGTTCTGCGTCAAAGGAAAACTTAGCTGAGGTCTGACCTCGCATAGACAGTTAGACACAAGTTAGATAACAAAATTTCAATAACACTAAAATAATAAACAGAGAATGCAATAAAATTTAGTCGCAGAGCAACAAAATTTCAATTGAAATAAGAAAATTAACTTAATTTTTGACAGTCCCCGGCAACGGCGCCAAAAACTTGATGGGAAAATAGCAAGTGTACTATTTTTGCCCACTGTAGTAATCTTAGGGAAATTCCCCGAATATCGATCTCAAGGACTGCGTATCAAATTAAGTTATTTACTATTTCAAGTTGAACAAAAGTTTATAAGGGTTTGTTTAGATTTTCTCAAAATACTTGTAAACATAAAATTAGGAAAATAATACTAAGGATGACAAATATGAGAATTATGCTAGGGAGGGTGTATGAGAAATTCTTATAATGACTATTTGTTTATAATCGTTAAAATATCACTGCAACTAACTCATTATCGTCTTATTACAATAGTTTTCCAAAATTCCTTTAAAGAAAACCCTTTGGTATTCCTACTATACTCCAATTCCTTGATCATATAGAATGAATATCAAGCATTTGTATATCAAAAGTTTTCACGGTTAAATAAGATATCCCAATTCCTTGGTGATATCTGATAAAACGTTTTAATTGAAAAACGTTAACAGTTCATTCCTACAATCTGTTAACCGATGATTAAAATCCAATTTTCCAATATTGATTTTTCTTACAATAAAATCAATCAATCAAAATAATGAAGAAAGAAACAGTGAAATTCATAAAATTAAGTTCAATGTCATTACAAATAACTCAGGGACACCCCCTAGCATTGGGGGGTTTAGCCACTCATAATCCAAACAATGAAAATCACATACATAGGGAAAAGAAACATTACAATGTAAAAAGGATTGATTGGATCGTCAATTGCTTCCGCGTTTGATCGATCCGACTTCAACTCTAAAATCCTCTGTTTTCCTTTGCGTGATAATTTCCAATATTCCAAAGTATGTTTTTCTGGTTCAGATCACCCTAATGTATCAGATTACAAAATTACATGCGAAACTTCAAAAATGCCCTTAGCATTAGAGACCAAATAAAAAATCTTGCATTCAGGTGCCATGACACGGGCACCCGTGTCATGCTGCTGGACTCCTTCATAGGTGCTATCAAGTGGGGACCTATGACACGGGCCGTGTCATGTGACACGGGCACCCGTGTCATACTGCTGGATTCCTCATAATCTGCATAGCCTTCCTGACACGGGCCGTGTCAGGTGACACGGGCCGTGTCAGGTGACACGGGCACCCGTGTCAGGCTTCTGGACCCCCTCTTTCTCCGTTTCTTCGCACACGAATCACCATTTCCTTCGTATCTGATCACCGACTTGATATCTGCCTGAAAATACACTAAAAACAACCCAATTAAACGCACCAACGATATAAAAGATCACATGCAACATCCTTGCCACATAACGAAATAACACACAATAATCTAAACATAAGACTCGAAAACGCACAAAAACATAGAAAAACAATAACTAACATGTCTTGAAATAATAACTGGAAATCACCGATCAAACTCCCCCGAACTTGAATTTTTGCTTGTCCTCAGGCATAAAGCTTGCATCTTTCGAGATGAAATGAGGATACCCGTGCTTCATATAAGATCCAAATCACCGGGCGGATACTTTTGGTACTTCTCTCTCAATGAAAATATCTTGCAAACACCGAACCGTGGTCACACCACGGACCTCAACCCTCTTTTCGGTAACCTCTCCGACTATGCTTTGGGCTTAGGTCTTCCTATCAATTTCCCCCCTTTTCATTCAGACACTCATTTTAAGGCTTTTTGTGATTTTTCATTGTATGCACAAGGTTGGTTGACCAATTTTTTTTAGACACCGATTTTTGGGTTCAACCGCCGTTAGGCTGAATAACCGGGTGAGGGTTACCCAACTTAGAAGGATCGATTGTTTATTTATCTCTTTTTTTTCGGTGTCTTTTTGTCGCTCCCAAAGATTTGCATCCAGGTACAAGCGCGAACGGTCGGCGAAGGGAACAGTGAGAACACACAGCCGTGAACTCACTGGAGATGAAAGAGTCGCCAGCTAGGCATTTTTATCCCGGAGGAAAGGTAATGCTGCATAGACCTAGAAAAAGATGGATAAGACGGTTTGCGAACCAGAGAGACTGAGAAAGGGGGTTGGTTACAACCTGGGAAGGTATTAGCACCCAGATTGTCCGTCGTACTCGACGGGATCCACGCTTAAAAGATTTGTGTTTTAAAGGGGTAGTGTCAGTGCTATTCTGTGTATCAAAGCTGGAAAAGAATGCAAGTGTCAGTGTAAAAGAAATGTGAAGTGTATAAGAGAAGTGTCAGTGTAAGAACAGGAGTGAAATGCTCAAGATAAAAGAGGCTCAAAGAATAAAGCTGAAAGAGGGGGGGAATATACAGAGACTTTTGTTCGATAACTGTTAAGTTATGCCTACGTATCCTCTCGTGCAATGAGGAAGTCAGAACACCGTAGTTCGACCCAAAGAGACTGAAAGATGAATTGACTTGTGAACTGCTTACTTGCCTATGCTCAAGTGTATGACCTGTCTGGCTCAGGTGCTTACTGTCTTGCATTAGACGGAAGAAGCAAGTTCTCGTTTGTGAGTGAAGATGATGAGAAAAGAATCCCGAAGGAGACGATTATTGTTTGTTTTTGAGTTTTCAGTCTTTTATTGTTTTTTGAAGTTTGTCATAAGATAATGAGCTTAAACCTAAACCAATGGGTTAGTAAACTCATCACATCTTCCCTCTGTTTAGGGGTAATGAGAATACCTTAAGTGTGAAGTCAGATTCTCACACTTAATCACCTTTGGTGTAGGATTAAGATCACTAACCTACTTGTGATTATTTAGATGTTTTTGGTGTTTTTGTTTAGTGTTGAGTAATGAGGTTAAGCCATAATCAAGGATTAAACAGACTCATTACACCATCCTAAAAGAAGGATAATAGATGAGAATGTTTAAGTTGAGAAAAACTCCCCAACTTAATCCATGATTAGGGATTAAACCCATGACAAAACAAGCCTTTGATTAAGTGGATTTTATTTAATGGTATGATGATGAAGTGTTTTTTATGGTTTGCAAGACAACTTGAGGGGGACTTGTCCATTAACACTAGGGTTAGTCCTTCTTAACCACTTAAGGAAGAATTAGAACCCTAATGCAAGGCCCAAGTTACAAGTGTGATGTCTTGATGATTATTAGATGAATTGATTAAGAGATTTAAACACCTTAAGGGTTTAATACTTAGGATTAAAGTTATACACTCCATCCTAAAAGAAGGATACAGGCATAAGCTTAATCACAAAGTCTTAAAGCCTTTAGGGTTTAGTCCCTGATTATGAGGTGGGAAGAGAAGACTCAAAAGAGACACAAAGGTAAAACTAAGTGGGGAACTAATCAGAAACCCTAATCATTGTCATGCTTGGTTGGTCCTAAGGTTTGTGAGGTTTGCAAGAACAATCTTCAAAGGAGCCACCAGGAAGCAGATGAACAGGATCAAGAGAAGCAAAATGACTTGCTTCCTTCAAGAAGTCAAGTCACTTGAAGAAAGAAAGTGGGAGGAAGAAGAATGAGCAAGCTCAATCTCAAACACAAATAGAAATGCAGCAATGGATGCAAGAGAGATGAAAAGAAAAAGGTATGAGAAGTGAAGGCAAATTCACTTCTCAAGTTCACTTACCACCTGAAATGTTAGAAAGAAATGCAATGCAATGCAAGATGAGATGAAATGATATGATGCTAAGCAAAACCAGAAGCATGTTGATGATGATTATGATGTTATGAGGTGCTGCAAACATGAGGCAAGACAATGGGGATGATCATACAAGCTTATGAATGCAAATGATGCAAGCTAAAGAGCATGAACAAACATGAAATGTTATGAAGCATACAAGACAAATGACATAGCAAATATGGGATGCAATGATCAAAGATGCTTTATACATGTCTTAAGATGTCAAATGAATCATAAGAATGCACAAAGTGCAAAGACAAGTCATGTTATGCAAGGAAATGCAAGAGGGATGCAAATGAAAGCCCAAATTAGGGTTCATGGATCAAACATCAAACACAAACCAAAAACAGAAGCAAACCTCATGATAAAAAATGGAAAATGGCACCCAAAGAAACCCTAGGCCTATGATGAACCACTGCCCAAAGGGGAGCTCTCAACTCTCAACCAATCTCAAGATATGAATTTTACAAGATATTAGGGTTTTTTAGGGTTCTTAACAAAACAAATGCCAAACAATTTGAAAATGCAAGAACAATTCATGGCCTTTTTATCCTAGGAACTACATGCAAAACAAAAGACAATGCAAGAAGAATCAATGTCTCAACCTTCACCAATTGGCAGGAATGAATTTTTGAATCCATGATCAAAATAATGCACAAAATATGATTTAATTCAATGAAAAATTCTTAAAATGCATCAAGATCAAAAAAGAAATTTGGTTTGAAGGTTGGACAATGTTTCTAAATGTCTTAGAACATTTCATGAATTTTTTTGTAATTTTTAAATACCTAAAAGTATTTTTAATTAATTAATTCCCATTAATCAATTAAAAATAATCTTTTAAATATTTAAAAATACTTTTTTAATGATAAAAAATAAAATAAAAATATTTTTGTGTCATAAAAATTAATAAAACCTTAAAGAAAAAGTTTCATAATTTTTATGAATTTTTACCTATTTTAAATTAATTGTACAAATTTAATGAAAAGAAATGAAAATAAAATTGATTTAATCTGAGTTAAATGAAAAGTAATCTAATCCTAAGGTGGAGATTCAAACTAGGCTAGGGATGGTTGACTGGCGCGCAGATCCAAGGGTCCACACAGCTTCTGACTTAATTAATTAAATTGTGATTAATTAAACCTAACACGTGGATTAGGGCTAATGGGATTGATCTGGGCCATTCAAAGCAGCGGGAAGTCAACAAAGTCTACAGATCCTACGCTCATCATTCAAATGGCCATAATGACCTGAGTTTAGTGTTAATCACCCTCAGGTGACCGGAGAGGAGCTCCGGTCATCTTCTCCGGTTGCACAAAAAACCCTAGAACACGAATCAAGCAACTATTCTACAAATCAAGCACACCTAAATGATCCTCTAACTTCCTAGGTCACGAATCCAAGCTCAAACAACATTTATGCACCAAGAATCAAAGGAATCGAAAGGAAAGAAATTCACGGGCAAAAATTCAGAGGGACCATACAAGCTCAGTTTTCACTCATTTTTGATTCTGAAGCCAACCCCATGACCAGCAAGACATGAATAATCAATTTATAACTTAAAAACCAAGCTTTGAGAGGAAAGTTTCATGACCATACCTGAGGTGACAACTCCTGTTTCTGGGCTTTCAGAGCAGTTTCTTGATGCAAGCTAGCTCCAATGACTCCCCTGGTGCTAATGGCAGGCTTGGAATGAAGTTTAGCAAGCTATTTCAAGGGTTACCAAACTGATATAGCAGAGAATGACCTTGGTGTACAGGCTGTTTTAGGTCAGTGTAATGGGTGGTTTGGACTCCTCTGAGTGTGATTGACTTGTTGGTGAAGAAAGATGAGGTGTTTGATGGCTGGATTGTGAGATTCGAAGAGAACTGGTTCTGAGGGTGAAGAATGGTGGAGCTTAGGTCAGGCTTGTTTCAGGCTTGAGCTTTGGTGGTTTGAGGCCTATGGAGTGTATTGAGTTGGATGATGAAGAAAGTTTGAGTGTTTCTTGGCTGTGGAGGCAGATTCGATAGAAAATGCAATGTGGTGAGTTTTTGTGAATGTGGTGAATGAGGATGCTTCAGCCTTGCTTCATGTTATGGCTAGCTTGCAAATTGATACAATAAACAAATCTGATTGGCTTTTTGATGTGACATGGCCTGCTATGATAGGTGTAGCCACTTTTGCAAAAATGTCCACTTTTGTAAGATAGGGCATGGCTCAAAGTCTAGGCAAGTACAAAGTTGGTTCTGGTGCAGCATGGTGAGGTGAGGGGCTAGCCAAAATGCAGCATCCAATGCATCAAGTTGTAGGAAGCATAATGATGGTTTTTGCAAGTTGTTGCTTTATGGAATTCTATGAGAAAATGCCTTGTTACACAAACCAAACCATGGGCAAACTTGATCCAATTCTGATTTTTAGGACTTAGAGAATGTTTGTGTAATGGTTTGAAATGAATTAGAGGCTGCAATTTGACTTGGTACATGATTTTGCAAAATTCTCATCTAGGGCATGCCTTGAAAAACAATGATTTTTGCCAACTTTGCATTGCCATAACTTTTGATCCAAGAAGAGTTAGATCATGCTCTTGTACTTTTTGGAAAGGGAAAGATGAGATCTACAACTTTCATGACCAAGGTTTTTCCATTTGAAGCATTTTTGGATCATGAATCAAGGCTTGAAAAATGACCTAAAATGATGCATTCTTGAAAAGTCAACTATGCCCAAAAAGTCAACATTTGCAAAAACCCTAAATTCTTGATTTCTATGAACTTCAATCTTCTTCCATGATCAAATAGAGACCATATACACTCAAAATGATGAAGATCACCCATTGGTTGGGTCATTGGGGGCCTCAGATGCCCTGATTTTGCACTGACTTGTCTGAAAAGTCAACCCTTGATCAGATGACTTCCCCATGGAATTTCTTCATGAAAATTGATATGCATACTACCTATACCATATAGAGATCAATGGAAACAAGAATGACCAAAAAATTTGGAGTTATGGCCTTTGAAACCAAAACCCTAATTTTCAGCCAACTGTGCAGTTCATCCTGGCTCTGCACCCACTCAAACCCTAGTTCTTGTGATTCCTCTGCACTTTTGACTTTGAGGAGATAGAATATGATGCAAGAACACACATGGACCCCTTTGAGTTGATTGGTTGCCTTTGGAATGGCTCAAGATGCTTTGGGATTGCTCAGATCACAAACCCTAGGTGCAGATGCCTTAGAAACTATCCAGTGAACCAAAAATGAGATGTGAGATGATATGATTGTGTTTATGCATATGAGGTGATCACAAACCATGGTGTGAATGGGTGAGGGCAAATTTGGGGTGTTTACAGCTGCCCCTATTCAAACATGAGTTAGCTGTGCAGGATGTAAGCGACGGCTTAACAGGCAAACAAGATAACTTGTGGTTGAATACCAAAGACAGTCCAAAATTTGCATTCACAGAATGAAAAAGAAAAGGGATATAGATTGTAAAAGGCAAAATAAAGTATATTGTAAAGTATGGGCGACGGAGGACGACCGCCGAGCAGAGGACGACTGCTGGGTAAGGAGCAATGACGGGGACGGCCGACATGCTGGGAAGAGTGCTGAAAATAAAGCAATGACGGGGGCGGCCGACATGCTGGGGATAAAAAGTAAAGCTAAGACGGGGACGGCCGCCTAGCTGGGGAAAATAAAATCATGATGGGGACGGCCATCATGATAAAACTGAAAAATTTCTGAGGATTAATGAAACATGACGGGGACGGCCATCAAGTTCATAAAGGTAGAGTAACCAACGATGGGGACGGCCATCGGGCTAAAAAGGAAAAAGGGACCACGACGGGGACGGCCATCGGGTTAAAGAATAAATGAAATAAACAGATGATGGGGTACGGCCATCAAAGGTGAAGGACGATCACCTAGCAGGGGACGGCTGCTCTGTTGGGAATAAAAGAAATATGATGGGGACGGCCATCAGAGGTGGAGGACGACCACCTGGCAGGGTACGGCTGCCGAAAATATCAACGATGGGGACGGCCATCGGATAGAAAAGGTCAACGATGGGGACGGCCATCGGACGAGCAAGATGGAGGACGACCATCAAGAAGTGGAGGACGACCACTCAGCAGGGTACGGCTGCTCTCAAGGTTTCTCATAACACAGGACGAGTGTTAGATAACCGAAATCAACAATGGGGACGGCCATTGGATAAAGTGATGAAGGACGATCATCAAAAGGTGGAGAACGACCACCTAGCAGGGGACGGCTGCTAAAAACAACGATGGGGACGGCCATCGGATGAGCATGATGGAGGACGACCATCAAGAAGTGGAGGACGACCACTTAGCAGGGTACGGCTGCTCTCAGAGTTATCACAACACAGGACGAGTGTTAGATAACAGGAAAGATGTTGGTGATCTGCTGGGGAGAGTAAACACGGACGAGCGTTTACATCCAAGAAACAAAAGGTATAAGTGTTTGGTATTGTGTATAGACTAAAGATGCGGACGAGCATCCTTAAGACTGTGATACGGACGAGTATCATGCAGAAACAAACTGACACATGTTTAGAGATGATGATACGGACGAGTATCAACTGGTTAACAAAGAACACGGACGAGTGTTGCATCTGAAAGAATCCTTCTGGGGAATAGTAGACACAGGCGAGTATCTATATTCGAGAAGACACAAGTGTTTGAGACAGTGTATGGATTAAAGATGCGGACGAGCATCCCTAAGACTATGATACGGACGAGTATCATGTAGAAACAAACACTAGACGCAATGTTCTGAGATGATGGTACGGACGAGTACCAACTGGTTAACAAAGAACAAGGACTACTGTCGAATCTGCGGGGATATGAGTGATGGTGTATACAAGATACGGACGAGTATCTGTATAAGTGTACCAATGAGTAATGAGTATTGTATTGATGATGAGTGTTTATCTGCTAGGGGGAGTGACACGGACGAGTGTCAAGAGAGAAAAGTATAATATTAACAAGTGTATGGGTGATGATGGTGTAAGCGACTGCGCTGGGGATATGACACGGACGGGCGTCAAGAAAAGTGTACATAAGTATATGTGAGTGCAAAGAGGAGGTCTTTGGCTTTCTGCTGGTGATTTGACACGGACGGGTGTCATGAAGTACCTGTAATACGGGTGATCTTGTTTGTAAAGTGTATTCAGGCAACCTGTTTGGGGAAGTGATGACACGGGCGGGTGTCAGAAATATATACTGGTGTTTGGTGATTGGAGAGGCAACTGCTTTTGCTGGGACTCTGGTGGGGATTCTTGGGGAAAGTAATCTGTATTCACGAGCGTTTAATTCACAACATGACTTATGATTATGCTATGCATTTGATTTTTGCCGTAATGCTCCGTATTAGACGGAATGCTACGCTCTGGGGGGTGAATATGATGCGGATGCCATGATTATGCAAAGGGGCACAGATCCGGGATTCGGATCCCATTGCTGCGAAGATCTCGGGTCGATCTGCTTGAAGTGAGCATCCCAGCTGGGGATGAGATCATTGGTAGATCCAATGATGTATCTGCTCGGGGATATATGTCACTGGTTGACATAATCTTATAAATGAGAACCCCAGCTGGGGTTTGTAGAAGCTTTCTGTACTCTGTTGTGACTTCTTCGTGCGTCGCTCTTCTGGATAGAGGCTGAAGCTCTGTGGGGAGATGATTCCCTGATTTCTGTATTCTGTTGAGGAAGAAAGGCCACTCGGCTGGGGAAGCGAGAGGCAACTCAGCTGGGGAGAGCAACAAGAGGCAACTCGGCTGGGGATAGAGCATCTCGGATGCTGAGATTTAGTGTATGCTGATTTGGCAGCTCCGCTGGGGAAATGGGCACCTTCTAGTGCCAGGTGGAAGATGAACCGAGTTGATAATGATTCACCTACCTGCTGAGACGTAACTTGCATGCCCCAGGTTGCGTTTTGGATACCTGCAATCCTGCAAAGATAAGGAAACGCACAAAAAGGGCCCGAGGTATCCTTTACTGGATTCCGTCGTAGGAGATAAGTGCTTTCGAGAGTAAGTATATTCCCTGTAAGCATGTGTTTTATTTTTCTAGAGAAAAGCATCTGTACTTATGCAATTGTGTTTTTAGAGATATCAGACAACTCTTTGCAAAACATAAATGTAAAAACGAAACATGACTGAAAATCTGATTTTATTAATTCCTGTGCCCTGAATTGGCGAGATACAGTCAAAGAAACATATCTCCTGAAATGAGGAGATTGTTACAAATTGAGAAATAAAATGCTGGCGATGTTGACGACGCCTTGAGGAGCTTCCTCTTCTGCTATGACTCGTATGACAATGGCGTTCTTCTCGTCTTGCTTTCCGGAGAGAGTTGATTCTGATTGAAGCTTGATCCTTTGGAGCTTACCAAGTTGTAGGTGATACAGACGAATTCAGAATGCAGTTGTTCGCTTATTCCCTTATTTTGCATGGATCGCCCTTTCGGGTTTTCGATCCATCGGGATACCCATTTTTGTCTGAGCTGTCCAATGTGGCTTTTCAACTCAGCGGGTGTACACTTTTTTCGTTTATTTCCCTTATTTTTGCCCGAGTCTTTTATTCTGTTTCTGACTCGCCGGGATGCCCTATTTTTGCCTGGACTTACATTCTGTTTTTATGTCCAGCGGGTCATTTTTATGCGAAGTATTTTTTAACTGCATCTGAATTCACAGGGGACGGGAAATCTTCACCATCCATGGTGCTGAGCATCAGTGCTCCACCAGAGAAAACTTTCTTCACAACAAATGGTCCTTCATAATTTGGAGTCCATTTTCCCCTGTAGTCTGTATGAGGAGGGAGAATCCTTTTCAGCACAAGATCTCCTACTTGGTACTCTCGGTGCCTGACTTTCTGATCGAAGGCTTTCTTCATTCTCTTCTGATATAACTGCCCATGGCAGATTGCAGCCAATCTTTTCTCTTCGATCAGACTCAGTTGCTCGTATCGGGACCGAACCCATTCTGCTTCACTCAGTTTAACATCCATCAATACCCGTAGGGAGGGTAATTCAACTTCAACAGGTAGGACTGCTTCCATACCGTATACAAGCTGATACGGTGTTGCCCCAGTGGATGTTCTGATTGACGTGCGGTACCCATGCAAGGCAAACGGTAGCATCTCATGCCAGTCTTTGTAGGTGATTACCATCTTCTGCACAATCTTCTTGATATTTTTATTTGCTGCCTCAACAGCGCCATTCATCTTTGGTCTGTAAGGAGAAGAATTGTGATGTTGGATCTTGAAGTCCCGGCACAGTTCTGCCATCATCTTGTTGTTTAAGTTGGAACCATTATCAGTAATGATTCGCTCGGGCACTCCATACCGACAGATGATATCTCTTTTCAGAAACCTGGCTACCACTTGCCTGGTAACATTTGCATAGGAAGCTGCTTCGACCCACTTGGTGAAATAATCAATGGCGACCAAGATGAATCTGTGGCCATTTGAGGCAGTTGGCTCAATCTTGCCAATCATATCGATGCCCCACATAGCAAAGGGCCACGGTGAAGACATGATGTTCAAAGGATTGGGAGGCACATGCACCTTGTCTGCATAAATCTGGCATTTATGACATTTTCTGGCGTAAGCACAACAGTCTGCATCCATCGTGATCCAGTAATAGCCTGATCTTAACAACTTCTTAGCCATGGCATGCCCTCCAGCATAGGTACCAAAAGAGCCTTCATGCACTTCGTGCATCAACAAATCTGCTTCCGTCTTGTCAACACATCTGAGGAGTACCATGTCAAAGTTCCTCTTGTATAAAGACCCATCAGTGTTCAGAAAGAAACTTCCAGCAAGCCTTCTTAAAGTCTTCTTATCATTGGAAGATGCCCCAGGTGGGTATGTTTGATCCTCCAAGAAGCACTTAATGTCATGGAACCAAGGCTTATCATCTTTTACAACATCCGCTGCAAATACATATGCTGGTCTATCAAGTCTAGACACTGAAATTTGAGGTACAAAGTTAGCAGCTTGAACTTTGATCATGGATGAAATGGTAGCAAGAGCATCTGCAAACTGATTCTCGTCGCGAGGGATATACTCAAGCTTGACTGTTGTGAAGAAAGTCAGTAACCTCCTTGTATAATCCCTGTAAGGTATCAGATGATCTTGGTGGGTGTACCATTTCCCGTTGGTTTGATTGATTACCAAAGCTGAATCTCCGAATACGGTCAATGTCTTGATCCTGAGGTCAATAGCTTCCTCAAGACCCATAATGCAAGCTTCGTATTCAGCTTCGTTGTTAGTGCAGTTGAAAGTGAGTTTTGCCGAGAAAGGCATGTGAACTCCTTTAGGTGTAATGAGTACTGCGCCAACACCACGGCCATTCATGTTAACAGCCCCGTCAAACATCATGGTCCATTCTTCTTCTGGGTCGGGCCCTTCAGTGTGAATAGGCTCTTCATGATCTTTTGCTTTAATGAACATGATGTCTTCATCAGGGAAGTCAAACCTCATTGGCTGGTAATCATCAATGGGTTGCTCAGCAAGATATTCAGATAGTACACTGCCCTTGATGGCTTTCTGAGATGTGTACTGTATGTCATATTCTGTGAGAATCATCTGCCATCTTGCAACCCGTCCGGTAAGAGCTGGCTTCTCGAAAATGTACTTAACTGGATCCATTTTTGAGATTAACAAAGTAGTGTGGGTCAACATATACTGCCTTAGTCGGCGAGCAGCCCACGCTAAAGCACAGCAAGTTTTCTCGAGCAGTGAATAACGCTGTTCACAGTCGGTAAACTTTTTGCTTAGGTAGTATATTGCATACTCTTTTCGACCAGACTCGTCATGCTGGCCCAACACACACCCCATCGACTCTTCTAATACTGTCAAGTACATAATCAGAGGTCTTCCTTCAACTGGAGGCATAAGGATCGGAGGTTCTTGTAAATACTCCTTGATCTTGTCAAAAGCCTTCTGGCAATCTTCATTCCACCTGACCGTTTGTTCCTTTCTTAATAGCTTGAACAAGGGCTCACAGGTTGCTGTGAGGTGAGATATGAACCGCGAGATGTAGTTCAATCGACCTAAGAACCCTCGAACTTCTTTCTCAGTTTTCGGCGCAGGCATTTCTTGAATAGCTTTGACTTTATCAGGGTCAACTTCAATCCCTTTCTCGCTTACAATAAAGCCCAGCAATTTACCGGATCGCACCCCGAATGTGCATTTATTGGGGTTCAGCTTCAGTTGATACTTTCTCAGACGCTTGAACAACTTCAGCAGATTCACCAGATGGTCTTCCTCTGTAAGGGACTTGGCGATCATATCGTCCACATAACATTCTATTTCCTTGTGGATCATATCATGGAATAATGTCACCATAGCCCGTTGATATGTGGCACCAGCATTCTTCAGTCCGAATGGCATCACTTTGTAACAGAACGTGCCCCAAGGTGTAATGAATGTTGTCTTCTCCATGTCTTCAGGTGACATCTTGATCTGATTATATCCTGAAAATCCATCCATGAAGGAGAATACCGAGAACTGAGCCGTATTATCCACCAATACGTCAATGTGAGGTAATGGGAAGTCATCTTTCGGGCTGGCTCTGTTCAGATCCCGGTAATCAACACACATTCTTACCTTACCGTCCTTCTTTGGCACAGGTACTATGTTAGCAACCCACGGCGGGTAACTTGTCACAGCAAGGAATCCGGCATCCCATTGCTTTTGTACCTCCTCTTTGATCTTCATAGCCATGTCTGGACGAGTACGGCGCAGCTTTTGTTTGACTGGAGGGCACTCTTCTCTCAAAGGCAACTGGTGCACAACAATATCGGTATCCAACCCTGGCATGTCTTGATACGACCAAGCAAACACATCCACATACTCTTGAAGTAGATCTATCAGTTGCTTCTTCACTGAGTCTTGCAGGCAGGCCCCGATCTTGACTTCTTTCACATTTTCCTCTGTACCAAGATTGATCACTTCAACCTCCTCCTGGTGAGGAGTAATAACCCTTTCCTCTTGTCTTAACAACCTGGCTAGTTCTTCAGGAAGCTCGTATTCTTCAACCCCTTCTTCAGCTTGATTGATCGGATTGTCAAAGTCATACGATGTCATAGCCGTGCTGTTGTTGGTGCTGTCTGGGAGGCACTCTCTGCAAGGGTTAAGTTTGTTCATTTTAGTGATTGATTTTAATCTTGCTTTAGAAAAAGGTGAAATGAAGTTATCATTTTGAAAACACCGCCATTTATTTTTTTGTACAAAAAGAAAAATGGAAAAACAGTGAGCAGAAAAGAAAAGACCCGTTTGCAAAAAGATGTCTGATATTTCATTAATTTAATCTTGTTTGCACAAAAGTACAGATGGCCCTGATTACAAAATGAGTCTTGTCATCTTGGGCAAGATGCAAGACTTTGATGCATGCTATAAAAAAAAAATACAGGAAATAATAATTACTCTGCTCGAGTAACACTTATAATTTCCTGGGAAGACCAGTTCGAGACACTGCTCCCCGGGATCTTCGGACGAATCCAATTCTCCAGATTGCGCTCCTCTTCCAGCTCGTCTTCCAGACAGTTGATAGCATCGGGGGTGAGCATCCCCCCACTGACAAAACCTGGCTCTGCAGCAGCCTTTGCTTGATGTTGAGTTGGTTTGTAACCCAACCCAAACTTGTCCTTCTTCTCCTCCACAGCTAAGACCTTGCCCCAGCCTTGGGCAGTTCCTTCTTCAACAACCTTCCGGGCTTGTTGGTAAGATGACATTGGAGTACCAGATACAGCAGATGCTTCATTCACATTCAAAGCTTCAAACCCCTGGCTCATTGTTTCATGGATCTCTCCATCCATTTCAATGTACTTATAGGTTGCCAGGTGGCTGACAAAAATGTCCTCCTCTCCGCAGATTGTGACAACTTGGCCTTCCCACTCAAATTTTAACTTTTGGTGAAGGGTAGACGTTATTGCGCCGGCGGCGTGAATCCAGGGTCTACCCAACAAACAGCTGTAGGCGGGCTGAATGTCCATCACATAAAAGATAGTTTTAAAGGTCTGCGGGCCAATTGTCACAGGCAGCTCAATCTCTCCCAGAACCGATCTCTTCGAACCATCAAAGGCTCTTACTACTAGGTTGCTGGGTCTCAATGCCAATCCATCGTATTCAAGCTTCACCAGAGCCTTCTTTGGTAAGACATTCAGGGAAGAACCTGTGTCCACCAGCACATGAGAAAGGACAGCTCCTTTGCATTCCAGGGTTACGTGCAAGGCTTTGTTGTGGTTGCGGCCATCCGCTGTCAAGTCAGAATTGGTAAACCCTAGCCCATTGCTAGCAGTAACGTTTCCAACCACGGTTTCCAACTGGTTGACAGTTATCTCCTCAGGCACGTAAGCTGCGTGCAGGACTTTAAGCAGTGCATTCCGATGGGCTTCGGAGCACATAAGCAGTGAGAGGATGGAGATTTTGGATGGCGTCTGGTGAAGTTGATCCACAATTTTATAGTCACTCTTCTTGATGATCCGCATAAACTCATCAACTTCCTGATCAAATGGAGTCTTCAGGGCTTCTTTGGCAGCTGGATCTTCCTGCACCGGGCCTTTACCCTTTGCCTTGGCAGCAGCTTCTGCTTCGGCCGTAGGTCTTTGAACTTGTGAAGCGAAGAGACGTCCGCTTCGAGTGAAGCCTCCGCCTCCCCCCACATTATCTATTTGTGGTGCAGGTGTTGATGTTTCAAGAGTGATTCTTTTTCCTTCGCAGTATACGTCAGAGCCATAGTGCCAAGGGATGGCCCTATTGCTTTCATATGGTACTGGTCCAGGCACCGTGACAGTGACTGGACTGATTGCTGCTGCTGAAGGGACTGTTATTGTGTGTGGATCATAAAAGATTGTAACCGGTGCTCTGATGGGAGCAGCACCTTCTGAATGATAAGCGGAATTATTTTCAGGATCATAGAATATGGTAACAGTGGAGACATCTTCATGATTGATTGCTGGTGTTGTAGGAGGTTCCGTTGGAAGGACTGTTGTTGTTGTTGATGGAGAGTCGAAATGGAATGAAGCTGAAGTTGTAGCAGGAGAAACTGTTGAAAACTGATCATTTGGGAGGACAGGTGAAGTACTTGTTGATGGTGCTGATGAATTGTCGGGAACAATAGTTGCTGCAGTTGTAGGAGGGTCTGAAACCGTTGCTGATGAAGTTGTCGGATTTGTCGGGAATGATGTAGTGATCTGGAGTAGGCCACTCTGAATAAGGCTGTTAATGCCATTCCTCAAGTCCTCACACCCATTCCATGAAATATTGCAGTAGGGGCACCCTAGTTCACACCCTGGAAATATTTGGTTTTCACGGAGTTGAGCTTTGATTTCCACCAATGGTGTCCTGATCTGATCCACACTAGTTATCAAATAAGACGGTTGGTCTTCTTCAATAGCATTAATTCGGGGACCACCATGATTTGGCATAGGGTTTTTATTGACATTGGGCGGAGGTGCAAAATTCAGAGCCTTGGAGTCTACCAAGTCTTGTACCTTCATATGCAGAGCCCTGCATTTTTCTGTACTGTGACCAGGTGCGTTGGAATGAAAAGCACACCTAGCATTGGAGTCATAGTTCCTTGGTAGACTGTTGGGATCCGGAGGTGCCAACGTTCTTAGCTCAACTAGGTTGAGTTTCAGAAGTTGTGGCAGCAAGGCAGCATACGGCATTGGGATCGGGTCGATCACTCGGTTAGCTTGGGATGGCCTTTGTTGGAATGGCCTCTGTTGATTGTTGTTGCTAGAGTTGTTGTTGTAGTTATTTCTTGGAGGATATTGATTCTGATGATACTGAGGTTGTTGTTGGAAATTTTGTTGAGGAGGTTGATAGACCGGCTGAGGATGAGCTGGAGCAGGGATTGTGACTGCTGCTATTGTTCTGGGAACATAATGGGGCCTGCCCCTGTTGGTGTGAATGGCATTGGTCTCGCCAGTTCTTCTCGGGCCTGCAAAAGGCTTTCTTGTACCACTGGACGAGCTTGCACCATTATCAGATATCTTACCCATTTTTAACAGGCTTTCAATTCTCTCCCCAGCTATGACAACATCTGCGAAGCTAGTGGAAGAGAAAGCAGCCAACCTGTCAATATAGGTTCCCTGAAGAGTGTTCATAAACATGTCTGCCATTTCTCTCTCAGACATTGGGGGTTGAACGGCAGCAGCCAATTGCCTCCATCTTTGGGCGTATTCTCGGAAACTTTCCCTTGACGACTGTGACATTCCCATTAGGAGAGTCCTGTTGGGTGCCATGTCTAAGTTGTATTGATACTGTCGGATGAAGGCTTCTGCCAGGTCCTTCCAGCATCTTACAGTTGCCCTTGTCAAGTGGGAATACCATTCCCTTGATGCTCCTGTCAAACTGTCTTCGAAGTAGAACATCCAAAGCTTCTCATCCATTGTATAGGCCTTCAACCTTCCCAGAAATGATTGCAGATGAGTCCGGGGGCACGAAGTCCCATTATACTTTTCGAAACAAGGAGGCTTGAACTTATGAGGGATCCTGACCCCATCAACCAAACCCATGTCCATGACGTCGAAGCCCAAAGAATTTTGAGATTCTAAAGACCTTAACTTCTCAGCTATTTCATCCAATCTCCTATCATAAGCATCCTCTCCAGCACCCATTACTGTAAATTGGTCCTCCTGAGGGTCTTCTTGAAGTACCCTGGCTGCTGTGGCTGTCCCTTGGATGTTTGCAGGGATATTAATCTCAGGATGTAGATGTGGACCAAACACAGGGGGATTCACATGTGGTTGCACCCTTTCATTATTACTGGTGCCTGCAGTTCCTACATGAGGCTCCTCTTGATTTTGCCTCTCCACCATGGCCCTCAGTCTCTCCTGGCTTTGAGCCATGTTGTTCATAACTTCCATGAACTGCGTCATCTGCGTTCTCATCTCTAACCTTTCATTTGCCATCTGGTTTCTGACCTCCGTAAGGTCTTGTTGCATCTGATCCATCTGAATTCCCGGAAGGTTGTTTCTAGTTGGGTACCTGTGTGGCCTGTTGAGAGGAAACACCCGGCGGCGAGCAATAATTCCTGAGATTCACAACAGAGGTTAGTAACAACAAAACAAAAACCTACAAAACAAACAAAAGGGTTAGCATGCAATGCAGTTATGCTTATTTGTTCTCAAGGTATCCGGTTTGGCCTTCAGTTTTGACCCTTCCAGACCCTTGAAGATGATGCTGTTGAAGGTACTTTTGAAGTGACTCCGATAGAAGCCAACACAAATATATTACAAAAGGGTAAAATAACACAATTTGTTCAATTTACAACACAAGCCCTCAAAGGGGTCAAAATACACCATAAAAAGCAAAAGTACATGGAATAGGAACAACAACAAGCAAATGATCAAACTCCAAGGCCAAACTCATCCTCACGAACTTCCTTGAGAAGTGCTTCGGTCACAGGATCAGCCGGACGCTCCGTGAGACTTCTGATGAGAAGGTTTCTTGTTGCAACAGCTGCAGTCAATTTCTTGTTCTGACTTTGATCTTTAGACCTCTTCAATCCTGCTTTGATTTTCAGCTCTGATATTTCTTCCTGGGCTGCTGCCAGGGCTTTTTCTATCTGCTCCATCTTGTCTTGAGCTCTCCTGTCTTCTAGAGTACGGGCCTCAGTGATCCGGACCCACCTGGCCTGACTCTCTTTCAAATACAAGTCTGTTCTTGCTCTTTGGAACTGGGCTTCTTTACAAGCATTCTTCAGAATCTGTTCACCAGCTTTGGACTTGTTGATATACTCCCCAGACTTCTCAATCTTGGTCAAGTGTTCTACCCTCAATTTCTCCAATCTCTCAATCTCCCTCACACCTTCACTCCTCTCTCTGAGGGTCTTCTGCAAGGCTTGAGTTAACTTCTCATTTCTTTCCTTCAAACTTTCGAACTCTTCCAAACTGATGGTGGCAGGGGGTGGTACTGAAGATGACTCAGGCATGTCTTCTATGGTGAAGGGCATTCCAGATAATTGGGCCCTAGCATGGGACCACTCATAATATTGGATTGATGCCACATTATTGCACTTCCCCAGAATGGTGATTCCCTTGGTTTGAACATTATCCCAGGCCCAGGCAGCCTGCCTAACAACAGCCAAACTAATCTTGTTCTCACAGTAGAGGGTCTCCACCAAATCTTGTTCCCTAGGAGTATGAACCAGTGCATAGCCTAATTGCCTTCTGAACAGCAGAGGGTTGTAATTGATACTTCCCTTAACTCCTATCAAAGGCACATTGGGAAAGTGCCCACAGCTGGTGATCACATCTCTGCCCTTGGTGCTTTGAGTACACCATCTGATGTCTGCTGAAGTTAGGACAGTGAGTCTCTTAGCCCAGTTGCTTTGCTGATGAGGATTGAGAAATGCATCTGTCCTGGGTAGATGCCTGAGGAGCCAAGTATGGAATAATGGAGCACAAATTCTTACTAATCTCCCCCTCTGCTTCTCATTTCTCTGATGTACTGAGTAATAGAGATCACCCAGTAAAGTTGGCACTGGGTTCTTCAGGATGAACAAATGGATTGCACTTTTGCTGATGAATCGAGGCTCATCTGCAAACAGCACAATTCCATATACACTTAAGGCCAACAGAGCACAAACAGCTTTCCACTCCCCCAAGGAGGCCTTCAAACTAGCTTGAGAAATCAGGAAGTCCAGATGAAAACCAAGGGTTCCAGCTTTGGAGGTCATATGCTGTTCAATCAAAACAGGCTCCAGATACAAAGCTTTTGCTATCTCTCCATTGCTGGGAAAGACCATTTCAGGGTTGAATGGGATTTCTCTTTTGATGGGCAAACCAACCAAATATGAGTATTCTTCCAGAAGAGGCCCCAACTGAAAGTCTTGAAAGGTGAAACATCTCAATGGAGGATCATAAAACTGAATGCAGGTGTGGATGAGGCTCCTCTGAGAAGGGTCCAGATCCATAACCATGTCCAGTATGTCTCCATAACTCTCCCTGAACAAGGGTATGTGATCTGGAGTGATCAGGGTTTGGATCCTCCTGATGTCTGACAAGTCTGGTTGGAAGAAATGATAGGTGATGTTGCTTTTCTTTGGAGCCATGATGCTGAAGACTGAGTAGAGTGCTGATGGATATGCTGAAAGAATGAGCCACTGATTGGCTGGTGCAAGTAACTGAAGTATATGACTGACAAACTGAAGCAAGTACTGGTGGAGATAGGTCAAAACTGCAGGTGGGGTCAAAACCAAAACCAGATGAGAAATGGATACCCTGAAACACAAATAAGCATATGTTAATACGATGCAATGAGTATGTATGCAAAATGAAATGCAAGGGTTTGTGACTGAGCTGGATCTGATTAACTGCCTTGGTATAGATCCATGGGTGTTCAAGAATTCCAGATGGAGGTCTATAAATCCAGTAACCAGGGTGGGGGACTCAAATAAAGAGCTACAAGTCCAGAGTTCAGAATCACAAGAACTATCCAACATGGAGCATTCTTAACAAAGTCAAAGTAACAGGGTATTCTGAGGTCAAGGTACCTGCAAACCTGTAAACAGCCCAGCCCCCTCACAGGTGGTGATCTAGAACAAGGATCCTCAGACTTGGATCAGTTATGAGAAGTGTAAACACTTCTAACCCGGAGGTACAGTGTTTACAATAACCATAACAATTCCTCCTCTAACTCACCTCAGTTTCTGAAGGTCAGTACTAAAAGGTCATCCAGACTTAGCAGGCTTCCCAGATAGCCCTAGCATTGCAGGAAATCTGCAACACAGAGTTCTCAAGAAGAAACCCATATCTGAACCGTGTTTCATATTCCCGCACCAGACCGAAATGGAATGGGAAAGAATATGATTCACTCTAGCCTAGGTGTCACTCAGGTCCCAGGTATAGGACCTTAACTCTCAATGAAATACCCACCCACCAAAGAAAAACCAGATCCAGCCAGCAGCACAGTATGACAATATGAAAAATATAAAGCTATAAAGAAAGCAATAAATCAACTGTACATAAAGCAATAAACAAAAATAAGTACAAGCACAAACAAGCACATGACACCCCAGTAAACACAAATCAATCAAGCGCTAGGAGGAACCCACAAAAAGAACCAGAAGCCCTGGTTGCAGTATAAGGGTCCCCAGCAGAGTCGCCAAGCTGTCGCTCCCAAAGATTTGCATCCAGGTACAAGCGCGAACGGTCGGCGAAGGGAACAGTGAGAACACACAGCCGTGAACTCACTGGAGATGAAAGAGTCGCCAGCTAGGCATTTTTATCCCGGAGGAAAGGTAATGCTGCATAGACCTAGAAAAAGATGGATAAGACGGTTTGCGAACCAGAGAGACTGAGAAAGGGGGTTGGTTACAACCTGGGAAGGTATTAGCACCCAGATTGTCCGTCGTACTCGACGGGATCCACGCTTAAAAGATTTGTGTTTTAAAGGGGTAGTGTCAGTGCTATTCTGTGTATCAAAGCTGGAAAAGAATGCAAGTGTCAGTGTAAAAGAAATGTGAAGTGTATAAGAGAAGTGTCAGTGTAAGAACAGGAGTGAAATGCTCAAGATAAAAGAGGCTCAAAGAATAAAGCTGAAAGAGGGGGGGAATATACAGAGACTTTTGTTCGATAACTGTTAAGTTATGCCTACGTATCCTCTCGTGCAATGAGGAAGTCAGAACACCGTAGTTCGACCCAAAGAGACTGAAAGATGAATTGACTTGTGAACTGCTTACTTGCCTATGCTCAAGTGTATGACCTGTCTGGCTCAGGTGCTTACTGTCTTGCATTAGACGGAAGAAGCAAGTTCTCGTTTGTGAGTGAAGATGATGAGAAAAGAATCCCGAAGGAGACGATTATTGTTTGTTTTTGAGTTTTCAGTCTTTTATTGTTTTTTGAAGTTTGTCATAAGATAATGAGCTTAAACCTAAACCAATGGGTTAGTAAACTCATCACATCTTCCCTCTGTTTAGGGGTAATGAGAATACCTTAAGTGTGAAGTCAGATTCTCACACTTAATCACCTTTGGTGTAGGATTAAGATCACTAACCTACTTGTGATTATTTAGATGTTTTTGGTGTTTTTGTTTAGTGTTGAGTAATGAGGTTAAGCCATAATCAAGGATTAAACAGACTCATTACACCATCCTAAAAGAAGGATAATAGATGAGAATGTTTAAGTTGAGAAAAACTCCCCAACTTAATCCATGATTAGGGATTAAACCCATGACAAAACAAGCCTTTGATTAAGTGGATTTTATTTAATGGTATGATGATGAAGTGTTTTTTATGGTTTGCAAGACAACTTGAGGGGGACTTGTCCATTAACACTAGGGTTAGTCCTTCTTAACCACTTAAGGAAGAATTAGAACCCTAATGCAAGGCCCAAGTTACAAGTGTGATGTCTTGATGATTATTAGATGAATTGATTAAGAGATTTAAACACCTTAAGGGTTTAATACTTAGGATTAAAGTTATACACTCCATCCTAAAAGAAGGATACAGGCATAAGCTTAATCACAAAGTCTTAAAGCCTTTAGGGTTTAGTCCCTGATTATGAGGTGGGAAGAGAAGACTCAAAAGAGACACAAAGGTAAAACTAAGTGGGGAACTAATCAGAAACCCTAATCATTGTCATGCTTGGTTGGTCCTAAGGTTTGTGAGGTTTGCAAGAACAATCTTCAAAGGAGCCACCAGGAAGCAGATGAACAGGATCAAGAGAAGCAAAATGACTTGCTTCCTTCAAGAAGTCAAGTCACTTGAAGAAAGAAAGTGGGAGGAAGAAGAATGAGCAAGCTCAATCTCAAACACAAATAGAAATGCAGCAATGGATGCAAGAGAGATGAAAAGAAAAAGGTATGAGAAGTGAAGGCAAATTCACTTCTCAAGTTCACTTACCACCTGAAATGTTAGAAAGAAATGCAATGCAATGCAAGATGAGATGAAATGATATGATGCTAAGCAAAACCAGAAGCATGTTGATGATGATTATGATGTTATGAGGTGCTGCAAACATGAGGCAAGACAATGGGGATGATCATACAAGCTTATGAATGCAAATGATGCAAGCTAAAGAGCATGAACAAACATGAAATGTTATGAAGCATACAAGACAAATGACATAGCAAATATGGGATGCAATGATCAAAGATGCTTTATACATGTCTTAAGATGTCAAATGAATCATAAGAATGCACAAAGTGCAAAGACAAGTCATGTTATGCAAGGAAATGCAAGAGGGATGCAAATGAAAGCCCAAATTAGGGTTCATGGATCAAACATCAAACACAAACCAAAAACAGAAGCAAACCTCATGATAAAAAATGGAAAATGGCACCCAAAGAAACCCTAGGCCTATGATGAACCACTGCCCAAAGGGGAGCTCTCAACTCTCAACCAATCTCAAGATATGAATTTTACAAGATATTAGGGTTTTTTAGGGTTCTTAACAAAACAAATGCCAAACAATTTGAAAATGCAAGAACAATTCATGGCCTTTTTATCCTAGGAACTACATGCAAAACAAAAGACAATGCAAGAAGAATCAATGTCTCAACCTTCACCAATTGGCAGGAATGAATTTTTGAATCCATGATCAAAATAATGCACAAAATATGATTTAATTCAATGAAAAATTCTTAAAATGCATCAAGATCAAAAAAGAAATTTGGTTTGAAGGTTGGACAATGTTTCTAAATGTCTTAGAACATTTCATGAATTTTTTTGTAATTTTTAAATACCTAAAAGTATTTTTAATTAATTAATTCCCATTAATCAATTAAAAATAATCTTTTAAATATTTAAAAATACTTTTTTAATGATAAAAAATAAAATAAAAATATTTTTTTGTCATAAAAATTAATAAAACCTTAAAGAAAAAGTTTCATAATTTTTATGAATTTTTACCTATTTTAAATTAATTGTACAAATTTAATGAAAAGAAATGAAAATAAAATTGATTTAATCTGAGTTAAATGAAAAGTAATCTAATCCTAAGGTGGAGATTCAAACTAGGCTAGGGATGGTTGACTGGCGCGCAGATCCAAGGGTCCACACAGCTTCTGACTTAATTAATTAAATTGTGATTAATTAAACCTAACACGTGGATTAGGGCTAATGGGATTGATCTGGGCCATTCAAAGCAGCGGGAAGTCAACAAAGTCTACAGATCCTACGCTCATCATTCAAATGGCCATAATGACCTGAGTTTAGTGTTAATCACCCTCAGGTGACCGGAGAGGAGCTCCGGTCATCTTCTCCGGTTGCACAAAAAACCCTAGAACACGAATCAAGCAACTATTCTACAAATCAAGCACACCTAAATGATCCTCTAACTTCCTAGGTCACGAATCCAAGCTCAAACAACATTTATGCACCAAGAATCAAAGGAATCGAAAGGAAAGAAATTCACGGGCAAAAATTCAGAGGGACCATACAAGCTCAGTTTTCACTCATTTTTGATTCTGAAGCCAACCCCATGACCAGCAAGACATGAATAATCAATTTATAACTTAAAAACCAAGCTTTGAGAGGAAAGTTTCATGACCATACCTGAGGTGACAACTCCTGTTTCTGGGCTTTCAGAGCAGTTTCTTGATGCAAGCTAGCTCCAATGACTCCCCTGGTGCTAATGGCAGGCTTGGAATGAAGTTTAGCAAGCTATTTCAAGGGTTACCAAACTGATATAGCAGAGAATGACCTTGGTGTACAGGCTGTTTTAGGTCAGTGTAATGGGTGGTTTGGACTCCTCTGAGTGTGATTGACTTGTTGGTGAAGAAAGATGAGGTGTTTGATGGCTGGATTGTGAGATTCGAAGAGAACTGGTTCTGAGGGTGAAGAATGGTGGAGCTTAGGTCAGGCTTGTTTCAGGCTTGAGCTTTGGTGGTTTGAGGCCTATGGAGTGTATTGAGTTGGATGATGAAGAAAGTTTGAGTGTTTCTTGGCTGTGGAGGCAGATTCGATAGAAAATGCAATGTGGTGAGTTTTTGTGAATGTGGTGAATGAGGATGCTTCAGCCTTGCTTCATGTTATGGCTAGCTTGCAAATTGATACAATAAACAAATCTGATTGGCTTTTTGATGTGACATGGCCTGCTATGATAGGTGTAGCCACTTTTGCAAAAATGTCCACTTTTGTAAGATAGGGCATGGCTCAAAGTCTAGGCAAGTACAAAGTTGGTTCTGGTGCAGCATGGTGAGGTGAGGGGCTAGCCAAAATGCAGCATCCAATGCATCAAGTTGTAGGAAGCATAATGATGGTTTTTGCAAGTTGTTGCTTTATGGAATTCTATGAGAAAATGCCTTGTTACACAAACCAAACCATGGGCAAACTTGATCCAATTCTGATTTTTAGGACTTAGAGAATGTTTGTGTAATGGTTTGAAATGAATTAGAGGCTGCAATTTGACTTGGTACATGATTTTGCAAAATTCTCATCTAGGGCATGCCTTGAAAAACAATGATTTTTGCCAACTTTGCATTGCCATAACTTTTGATCCAAGAAGAGTTAGATCATGCTCTTGTACTTTTTGGAAAGGGAAAGATGAGATCTACAACTTTCATGACCAAGGTTTTTCCATTTGAAGCATTTTTGGATCATGAATCAAGGCTTGAAAAATGACCTAAAATGATGCATTCTTGAAAAGTCAACTATGCCCAAAAAGTCAACATTTGCAAAAACCCTAAATTCTTGATTTCTATGAACTTCAATCTTCTTCCATGATCAAATAGAGACCATATACACTCAAAATGATGAAGATCACCCATTGGTTGGGTCATTGGGGGCCTCAGATGCCCTGATTTTGCACTGACTTGTCTGAAAAGTCAACCCTTGATCAGATGACTTCCCCATGGAATTTCTTCATGAAAATTGATATGCATACTACCTATACCATATAGAGATCAATGGAAACAAGAATGACCAAAAAATTTGGAGTTATGGCCTTTGAAACCAAAACCCTAATTTTCAGCCAACTGTGCAGTTCATCCTGGCTCTGCACCCACTCAAACCCTAGTTCTTGTGATTCCTCTGCACTTTTGACTTTGAGGAGATAGAATATGATGCAAGAACACACATGGACCCCTTTGAGTTGATTGGTTGCCTTTGGAATGGCTCAAGATGCTTTGGGATTGCTCAGATCACAAACCCTAGGTGCAGATGCCTTAGAAACTATCCAGTGAACCAAAAATGAGATGTGAGATGATATGATTGTGTTTATGCATATGAGGTGATCACAAACCATGGTGTGAATGGGTGAGGGCAAATTTGGGGTGTTTACACTTTTCTCTTTTTTTTCGATCAACCTTGCACAACAACTAGTATAAATGAAGCCTGATTGTCATGATAAACTAATAAGGGGTACTTCTCAGATTTAAGTACCATGGCACAAATCAACATGTCGGACTCGTTACTTACTCATCGGATTCAGTGTGTTTGCATTATACTTTCAAATCAAGATTTTTCTATTTCTTCGCCTGATTCTTTTTCACTTAACCCTCTACACTTTTTCCTCCTCTCACTCGCAAGACAAAATATCATCATATTTTTCAGCTCGGGGACGATTTCACAAGTAATTCCAATTATTCATTCAAGCAATACAGACTCTCAATTAAAATAAACGAAACGGTAAAAACATAACACAAAATAACTAAATAAAAACCGACAAAATAAATAAACCCTCCCACACCAGAACTCATCAGTGTCCCCACTGATGGATAACTAGTGCAAATAGGGGACTCACAGAAGCCTACTGAGGTGGTTGAGGTGGTTGGTCTCACAGATGCATCTGCTTCAACCATTCGTACATTTCTCCGATAAGCTTGCCTTGTCGGATGTGTTCTTTCCCCTGTTGGGTTTGCTCTTCTCCTTGTCGAGTTTGCTCACTTCGGAGGAAGCACATTTCGTTTTGCATCCATTCCCAATCCTTCTCACACATGCTCCACAACGAACCTGTTCCTTGATTGGAATTGGCGGAGTTACCAACTGGAGGCATAGGCGCCATCTCCGGTTGATAACCTACTTCTTCATCTGTACCTACAACATCATCAAAAAAAAAATCGTCGTCCTGTACAGGACTCTCGTATATCCAATTAGCCTCATTTTCAATGCTTATGAAACCAGGCGTAGGTAATGCCAACAAATGGTGGTTACGGCTAACCAAAGAGTAATAATCATTAAATACTTTTATCATACCTTGTGTTGTGAGGGTGGCCAGGTCGATTTTTGTCTTACCTGTCACAATAGGCTCTTCCCTCAGCAAAGCACCATATCCAAAGTGGTCGGCAATTTGGGTTATCATGCCTCCCACTGATATCTCTCCCGAGTTGGCATTTGCCACTCTTTTCAGATGGTTAGCCGCAAAAGCCGCGACATTGATCAGCTCTTTGTTGGCCATGCCATACAACAGGTATAACTCTTTCTGAGTTGCTGCACCCGTGTTGTCTCCTCTACAAAACAAGGTGTATGCCAAGCCTTTCTGTGCATATCTGAAGCAAGGGTTGTGGATGCACGAAGCCTTTGCCGCCTTAGCGACATACTCGGGATTTCCCGTGATAGCTCTCCAGAAGTCACCTGCAGCAAAATTAGTTGGGGGAGCTCCAGGTCTGAAGCTAGGCAGCTTCAGGACTTCTCCTAGTTCCGCTAAGGATAATGAGTGAGTAGTATTAAACAGACGGAACCTTAATGTTCCAAAATATTCCTCATCGGCACCCGCCCACCTGTGCTTGAACTGGAACTCCAAAGAACTCAAAAATTTGAAAGTTATGCGCTCATAGGTCGACGCTTCAAATTGCATAAATTCAAGCATGCCTAAAGTATGAAACATCCTATGAACTTCGAATCTCAGCCCTAAATTATCAAGCGTGTCATTACAGATATACCTCGTGGGAATTAACTTACGCTTGACCAATACGGAGTATTTCCGTTGATGCTCCGGCTCTTCAAACAATGTGTCATGAGCATTTGCCATACGGTGTGCCCTCTTCCGGGGGCGAGATGGCTCCGCTACGGCCTTTCCAGTGTCTCTTCTTGGAGGCATTCTTGACTACCTGCAAAAATGAACATACAAAATTCGAAATTTGAATTAGGAGAAAATGTCACCGTAGGAGTGACAAGGGATATGAGGGGAACACTTTTTGTGAAGAGAGTATAGAGTTTTGGTGAGTGGGTGTTGGAGAAATTGAAGGTTCTTTGGTGTGGTGACAATGGAGGCTAGGGTTTTAGAAGAGGAGATAGTGGAGAAGAAAGCAATGTTATGTAAAAATTAAAACTGAAAAATGCAATTAAGGGTAAATGAGTGGTTTAGTAATAAAAAAATCGTGGGCCCCACTCATTAAAAGTTAAAATTTTTTTTGAAAAATTGAACCCGCACTCCTGACACGGGCCGTGTTGCGTAACACGGGCACCCATGTCAGGCCCCTGCATTGCAAAAAAACAACATTAAAAACAAGGGATTGTTCAGACTCTGCAACACGGGTCGTGTTGCACAACACGGGCACCCGTGTTGCACCCCTGTATTTCCTTAAGTCCTCAAACAAGAATCCTTATATCATCCTGACACGGGCCGTGTCATGTGACACGGGCACCCATGTCAGGGCCCTGATTTTTCGAAAAAACACATCTTTCACCATTCGGGCCATTTTTCTTTCTTTTACCGACTCTGTGAGACGTTGCTTCAGCCTACCTACAAAATGAACAAATAAAGATTAAATGAAACCATCGTGGGTTGCCTCCTACGCAGCGCTGCGTTTAACGTTGCATGGTTCGACGGTCATTCGTCCTACTGGATAAGACAAATGACATTTGCATGATCTCTAGGTTATCCCTGAAAATAAGGCTTCAACCTTTGCCCGTTCACTTTGAAGATGTCTCCGTTAGCTTGATTCTTTATCTCGACTGCCCCATGCGTGAAGACTCGATGCACCTCAAACGGTCCCGACCACTTAGATTTGAGTTTCCCAGGAAAGAGTTTCAGCCTTGAGTTATACAGTAAGACAAGTTGTCCTTCGAAAAATTCTTTCGTTTGAATTCTCTTGTCATGCCATTTCTTTGTTTAATCTTTGTACATCTTAGCATTCTCATATGCCTGGTTCCGGAATTCCTCCAATTCATGCAGTTAGAGTATGTGAGATCTTCCGGCATTAGCTAGGTCCATATTCAAATACTTAGTAGCCCAGAAAGCCTTGTGTTCAAGTTCCAACGGTAAATGACATGCCTTTCCATAAACCAGCTGATACAGTGACATGCCGATTGGTGTTTTAAAGGCCGTACGGTACGCCCATAGAGCGTCATCCAACTTAACAGACCAATCCTTTCGAGACGTGTTGACTGTCTTTTCCAGAATTTGTTTGAGTTGTTTATTTGATACCTCTACTTGGCCACTTGTTTGTGGATGGTATGGAGTGGCTACCCGGTGTTTCACGTTATACTTTTGTAGAAGCCTCTCCATGAGGTGATTTAGGAAATGAGTTCCTCCATCACTTATTAAAGCTCTTGGTACACCAAATCTTGCGAATATATTATCTTTTAAGAATTTGGTAACCACTTTCGCATCGTTGGTGGGCAATGCTACCGCTTCAACCCACTTTGACACGTAATCCACCGCAACCAAGATGTATGTCTTTCCGAATGACTGAGGAAATGGTCTCATGAAGTCTATCCCCCACACATCAAATAAATCTACTTCAAGCATAGAGTTTTGGGGCATTTGATTCCTTCTTGATATGTTTCCGGTCCTCTGACATCTGTCACACTCCTTTACCAATTGCTGAGCATCTTTGAATAAGGTAGGCCAATATAGCCCTGATTGAAGGACTTTACCCGATGTCTCGTCACCACTAAAATGCCCTCCGTACTCGAAATTATGACATACTTTTAATACATATTTCTGTTCTCCTTCGGGTACACACCTTCTGACCAAACCATCCACTCCTCTTTTATAGAGATAAGGATCATCCCACAGATAAAACCTGCAATCATGAACAAACTTTTTTCTTCTGTTAGTGTCAAAATCGTCGGGTATATACCACCGACCAGATAGTTCGCATAATCCACAAACCATGGAATACCAATCACAGATAGGATGTGTTCGTCTGCGAACCCATCCTTTATAGGACGCTTATCCTCATTTTCTTCGATCGGTGACATCCGCGACAGGTGATCTACTACAATGTTCTCACAACCTTTTTTATCACGAATCTCAACATCAAATTCTTGAAGGAGTAGAATCCACCTCAAAAGCCTAGGTTTTGAATCCTGTTTGGCAAAAAGATATTTCAAAGCAGCATGGTTAGTATAAACAATCACTTTTGAACCCAACAAATATTGCCTGAATTTATCAAAGGCATAAACCACAGCTAACAACTCCTTTTCGGTAGTCGCGTAATTAATATTTGCAGGGTTCAAAAAGTGACTAGCATAATAAATAACATGAAACAACTTATTCCTACGCTGCCCCAATACAGCTCCCACCGCAATATCACTAGCATCGCACATAATTTCAAAGGGTAGGGACCAATCGGGAGCAATAAAAATAGGTGTCGACACTAATTCTTTTTTAAGTGTCTCAAAAGCATCGGTGCACTTCTTATCAAACACAAAAACCTTATCTTTAACCAACAGAGTAGTTAAAGGTTTGGCTATCTTTGAGAAGTCTCTTATGAACCTGCGGTAAAAACCCGCATGTCCTAAGAAGCTTCTTATACCTTTCTCGTTAATCGGTGGTGGTAGCTTTGAGATTACTTCCACTTTCGCTTGATCAACTTCGATCCCTTTTTGTGAGATCTTGTGACCAAGAACAATGCCTTCTCGTACCATGAAATGACATTTTTCCCAGTTAAGGATTAAATTACTTTCCTGACATCGTTGCAAAACAAGTGAAAGGTTAGATAAACAGTGATCAAATGAAGATCCAAACACGGAGAAATCATCCATGAACACTTCCATGTGCTTTTCTAGCATATCAGCAAAAATGGATGTCATGCATCTTTGGAATGTAGCGGGGGCATTACATAGCCCGAATGACATCCTCCTATATGCAAAAACGCCATAAGGACATGTAAACGCCGTCTTCTCTTGATCCTCCGGTGCAACTGCAATTTGATTGTATCCGGAGTAACCATCCAAAAAACAATAGTAATCATGTCCCGATGGTCTCTCCAACATCTGGTCAATGAACGACAACGAAAAATGATCTTTTCTCGTAGCCAAGTTCAATCTTCTATAATCAATGCAAACTCTCCATCCAGTAACAGTTCTAGTAGGAATCAACTCATTTTTTTCATTAGTTATTACGGTTGTTCCTCCCTTTTTGGGCACCACATGGACCGGGCTCACCCAAGCACTATCTGATATAGGATAGATCAATCCTGCATCTAATAGCTTAACAACTTCCTTTCTCACAACCTCCTTCATCACAGGGTTCAATCTCCTTTGGGGCTGCACAACCGGTTTGTGATCTTCTTCCATGAGTATTTTGTGCATGCACACAGTAGGACTTATACCTTTAAGGTCTTCAATTTTCCACCCAATTGCTCCCTTAAATTTCTTAAGAACTCCAATCAACTTGTCCTCTTGCACACTTTTCAAATTAGCGCTAATAATAGCGAGACATTTTTCTTCAGTGTCGAGAAAGACATATTTGAGATTCTCAGGTAGTTGTTTCAATTCTGATATCTTCGGCTTGTCTTCACCTTCATCAACCATTATAGGTTGTCTTAGCTCTTCCCACCGATACATTCTAACTCTTTTCAGGATTGGTTGAGTTTCAAGCATTTCTACCACTTCCATATCACTACTTTCAACTTCCTTATCATCTTCAAAAATAGACATACTCAGTACCCTTTCTAGAGGAAATTGGGATACACTCTCTAAATGTTCACTAGCTTCCACTTGTTCTAACACTTGTATGTTACTACTAGTGCCAACATCATCTTTGTACTTCAATGTGTTCCTAACATCAATTTTTAACTCTTCATCGTACACTTTCAAAGTGAGTGTTCCCCCTTCCATATCTATCAGAACTCTCCCGGTTTCTAAGAATGGTCTGCCCAAAATTAAAAGAATTTCTTCATCTTCAGGCATTTCAAGAATCACAAAATCAACCGGAAACACAAACTTGTCCACTCTAACCAGGACATCATGGACTACTCCATATGGCCGCCTCACAGAATGGTTTGCAAACTGGAGAGTCATCCGAGTATCTTGAACAACACCAATACCCAACTTTTTGTAGATGGATAGAGGCATTAAACTAATGCTTGCTCCCAAATCAATGAGAGCTCTCTTGAATGACCGGTCACCGATGGTGCATGGAATGGTGACAGCTCCTCTATCTTTTTTCTTCACCGGAATCTTTAGTCCCTGCAAAATAGAACTACAAGTTTCGGTTAGAATAATAGGTTCAGCTCCCATGGTCCTCTTTTTAGCAATGGTATCTTTCATGAATTTGGCATAGGTGGGCATTTGCTCAAGTGCTTCAAGTAATGGAATATTCAGCTCCAGCTTCTTGAACAACTCTAGGAATTTCTCAAAATTCTTCTCTTGATGTCATTTCTTTTTGTTTCTTGTTAGATAAGGAAGTTTGATCACCTATTTTGGTTCTACCGTTTTTTCTTTAATTTCCGGTGCTGGGGTTACTTCTTCCTCTTCTTCAACAACTTTATTCTCTTTTATTTCCAGTTTCACTTCAATCATTTGATTTTCACTCTCAGAATTATTTTTCACCTCTTCAGTATCTTTACCTCTTCGTGTTGTGACTGCATTGACTTTGTGATTATCTCTTGGATTTGTTACAATTGCACTTGGAAGAGCCCCTGGAGTTTGGGGAATAGCTAGATGTTGGGCAATTTGGCTCATTTGCACTCCAAGGTTCTTAATAGAGGCTCCAGTATTCTTGAAGTTACTCCTCGTTTCTTCTTGGAATTGAGAATTGTGAGCCGCCATCTTTTCAATGGCAATTTCCCAATCAGCCTTTCTTGGAACTGGTGGCTGGTATTGTTGTTGTTGGGGATGATATTGTTGCTGGCCTTGAACCGATTTTTGAATGTTCCCTTGTTGATCTTTCCAAGAGAAGTTGGGATGATTTTTCCACCCTGGATTATACGTGTTGGCATACGAATTGTTCTGCCTCAGCATATTAATCTGTTCAACCTGTTATTGAGTTGCCAAACAATGCATGGAAAAATGTGGTCCACAACAAATCTCACAAATCACTGCTTGAACTGGTTCCACGTGAGCCACTGTCTGTGTGCCAAGATTCATCTTCTTCAGCCTTCTTTCAACTTCTGCAGCAATTTGATCTTCCATTTTCACAACTTGCTCTGTCAGCTTTAAATCAATCTTACCATCTGGTTGACTCACTGTGCGATCATACAATTCAAGATGTTCATTAGCAGCAATTGCTTCTATGATTCTTTTGATACCAGTGGCTGTTGAAAAGTTTGTTGAGCCACCTGCAACAGTATCTATAAGCTGTTTTGTCTTGAGTCGCAACCCATTCACAAAGTTTTGCATCTGCTCGGTCGCGTCCATATTATGAGTAGAACACGCGGTCAAACACCTTTTGAATCTTTTATATGCATCTCCAAGTGATTCACCCTCTTTTTGTTTAAAATTGACAATGTCGTGTCTCTTCCAGATGAAAACTGAAGCAAGAAAATATTCGTTGAGGAATGTTGTTTCCATCTCTAGCCAAGTTGTGATACTAGCAGCTGGTAGTGAGTAGAACCATTCTTCTGCATCATCAGTAAGTGTAAAAGGAAACATCACAAGTCTTTTTGCTTCCTCAGAATGACCTTCAATCTTCAAAGATGTAATGGTAGTCAGGAATCTCTGAAGATGCTTGTTGGCATCCTCATTGATTCTTCCAGCGAAAGGTTTGCTCTCCAACTGGCGAATGGTGGACGGATGTAACTGGAAGTGAGCAACATTCACCGGTTGGTTAACAATAGTCATCCGGTTAGGCTGGGAATTAGCCCCTCCATAATCACCTAACAACCTTTCTACAGGAGGTTAGTTTCCTGCCATGTTATCAAATCCTGGATTTGTCTCCCTGTCTGAGTCAGAGTCATTATGCTCAGAGTACACAGATATGTCGTCCTCCGTTTCCTGATTCGGGACACTTGAACCAGTATATGCCAGTCTATCAAGTCTTGCCTTGCGGCGTCTCTCGTGCAAAGCTCTTTCTGGTTCTGCGTCAAAGGAAAACTTAGCTGAGGTCTGACCTCGCATAGACAGTTAGACACAAGTTAGATAACAAAATTTCAATAACACTAAAATAATAAATAGAGAATGCAATAAAATTTTAGTCGCAGAGCAACAAAATTTCAATTGAAATAAGAAAATTAACTTAATTTTTGACAGTCCCCGGCAACGTCGCCACAAACTTGATGGGAAAATAGCAAGTGTACTATTTTTGCCCACTGTAGTAATCTTAGGGAAATTCCCCGAATATCGATCTCAAGGACTGCGTATCAAATTAAGTTATTTACTATTTCAAGTTGAACAAAAGTTTATAAGGGTTTGTTTAGATTTTCTCAAAAGACTTGTAAACATAAAATTAGGAAAATAATACTAAGGATGACAAATATGAGAATTATGCTAGGGAGGATGTATGAGAAATTCTTATAATGACTATTTGTTTATAATCGTTAAAATATCACTGCAACTAACTCATTATCGTCTTATTACAATAGTTTTCCAAAATTCCTTTAAAGAAAACCCTTTGGTATTCCTACTATACTCCAATTTCTTGATCATATAGAATGAATATCAAGCATTTGTATATCAAAAGTTTTCACGGTTAAATAAGATATCCCAATTCCTTGGTGATATCTGATAAAACGTTTTAATTGAAAAACGTTAACAGTTCATTCCTACAATCTGTTAACCGATGATTAAAATCCAATTTTCCAATATTGATTTTTCTTACAATAAAATCAATCAATCAAAATAATGAAGAAAGAAACAGTGAAATTCATAAAATTAAGTTCAATGTCATTACAAATAACTCAGGGACACCCCCTAGCATTGGGGGGTTTAGCCACTCATAATCCAAACAATGAAAATCACATACATAGGGAAAAGAAACATTACAATGTAAAAAGGATTGATTGGATCCTCAATTGCTTCCGCGTTTGATCGATCCGACTTCAACTCTAAAATCCTCTGTTTTCCTTTGCGTGATAATTTCCAATATTCCAAAGTATGTTTTTCTGGTTCAGATCACCCTAATGTATCAGATTACAAAATTACATGTGAAATGTCAAAAATGCCCTCAACACTAGAGACCAAATAAAAAATCTTGCATTCAGGTGCCATGACACGGGCCGTGTCGTGTGACACGGGCACCCGTGTCATAATGCTGGACTCCTTCATACGTGCTATCAAGTGGGGACCTAAGACACGGGCCGTGTCATGTGACACGGGTCGTGTCATGTGACACGGGCACCCGTGTCATACTGTTGGATTCCTCATAATCTGCATAGCCTTCCTGACACGGGCCGTGTCAGGTGACACGGGCACCCGTGTCAGGCTTCTGGACCCCCTCTTTCTCCGTTTCTTCGCACACGAATCGCCATTTCCTTCGTATTTGATCACCGACTTGATATCTTCCTGAAAATACACTAAAAACAACCCAATTAAACGCACCAACGATATAAAAGATCACATGCAACATCCTTGCCACATAACGAAATAACACACAATAATCTAAACATAAGACTCGAAAACGCACAAAAACATAGAAAAACAATAACTAACATGTCTTGAAATAATAACTGGAAATCACTGATCATCTTGCGAAAGAAAACAAAGGTAGCTTCAAGAAAGGCCCCAAGAGTAGAGTTGAAGCCGTCAAGAATCAGGCTACCTTGGATGGGTTCGTAGCTTCAGGTAGTTCAACGTCGGGGAGCACCTTGTTGGGTGGCTCTCCATTGGGTAAAAGGGCAAGGGTCGAGGAGCCCCCTTCTCTAAGAACTGGCGTAACGTCTTCAGGCTCGTTTGATCTGCCCTCGTGCGTGACGCAGAGGTCATTGTTCGCTAGAGGAGCATCTGTTTGGGTCCACTCCCTAAATGTCGCAACCGTCCTTTCTACTAATCACAAAACCCTGAGATTCGAATTGTGTCAGGATGCTGCGAGGATGATACAGATTTTGGAGACTGTTATTGCCTTCTGTGATGCTGACTTGGTGTCTAAGAAGGATCTGATGGAAGCCCAACAAAGGATAGCTGACCTCAAGAAGGAGAGCGTAGAGTTGCACAATAAGCTGCTTAAGCTCGAGAGGCACTTGGAGGCGAAGAAGGAACTGTTGATCACGCTGAGGGCCGAGCAGGAAAAAACGAAGGCTGCTATCTCAGAGAACGAGGAATTAAAAGAGAAGGTCCAGGAACAAGAGAAAGCGCTAACGTTTGGCGAAGATGAGACAGAGGAGGAAAAAGGTATGGTGTCCAGGGCGGACCTCATTGCTCGGATTCACCTGCTGGCTCAAGACAACCTGTCAATGACATCGTTCAGTTACTACACTATGATAGAACAACTTAAAGTAACTAACCCTGGCGTGGATCTGATCGTTGAAGGCATCGTTCCTCTGCACCGTGTGGAGAACGACATGACGGGCCATCCTGTAGAAGAATAAATATTTGGCCTGTGTGTCGTTATAGTCTTAGCATGCCCGCCATTTTTGATGGATTTTTTGTATGGGGCTTAATCCCCTTTTTGTGTATGTTAAGACAATTCCCGACCTCTTGGTCGGTATTTTAATATATATTATTGTCTACCTTGTTCGTGCATTGTTACTTGCTCGTATGTATGCTTTCATAACTTTGAAATCTTTTAATTGGGTGAATACTCAACGTGATAATATTAAACTCGACAGTGTATGAAAATTGATAAGGAGTGAAATCAATTCTCACTAGAGGGGGTCGAGGACGCGTTCGTGTCCTATTTCCCCCAAGGCTTAGACCTTTCCCATCGCGAGTTAGGGGGTCTGCCACGCTGGTATGACAACGGTGGAACTCATTCGAGGTGTCCCTGTTGGGCGATTCAGTTTCCCGAATAATAGTAAAATGATCGCACACGTTTATGCTGAGGGTTGTACATATACCATGATACATCCCTGTGACCGGGAACTTCTTCCCCTGTTGATGGGGTTTGTTAGCCGGTAGCTTTTTCGCGTTCTAGATGGATTTTTAGTTGTCATATTGTTTTAGCTTTTCAGCGTTCCATGGTCGAGCAAATGGTTCCCCATTCAATTCTTCGAGGTAATATGCCCTCGTACCCGTTTTTTATTTAACACGATATGGGCCTTCCCAGTTGGCTGCAAGCTTGCCTTCGCGCGAATCCGTTTGGTTTCTGCGTAGTACAAGGCCGCCTACCTGGAATTCTCTTTTGACAATTCTATTATCGTAGCATAACAAGATTTTTTGTTTTAGGGATTCCTCGCGGAGAGCTGCCCCTGAACGGGTTTCCTCAACAAAGTCGAGTTCCTCTCTTAAAGCCTCGTCATTGAGCTCTTCTTATAAAGGGGTCTCTGTGCAATGAAAAGGTTCTCTGATTTCCATGGGGATGGTTGCCTATGTTCCGTATATCATCTGAAATGGGGTCTCCCCGGTAGTCGAGTGTAGGGTGGTCTGGTAGGCACATAGTATGCTATGGAGCTCCTCGACCCACCTATTCTTCGCTTCGCCTAGCCTTCATCAAAGGCCCCATAAAATGACTATGTTAGAGGCCTCGGCCTGCCTGTTTGTCTGGGGATGCTCGACGAATACGAAGTGTTGTTTGGTTCTTCTCTTAGCGACAAAGTCTTGAAAATTCTTATCCGTAAACTGGGTGCCATTGTCCGTTATGAGGGACTGTGCTACGTTGAATCTGGCCAAGATGTTTCTTTTATAAAAACGTAGAATGTTAAACGCGGTGATTCTGGCCAGGGCCTCGGTCTCTATCCATTTGGTAAAGTAGTCGACGACCACGATCAAATACTTGTTTTGGAAAGAACTCGTCATGAAGGGTCCGAGGATGTCCATGCCCCACTGCGCGAATGGCAATGGTGACGACATTATTTTCAGAATGTCGGGGGGTGAGACGTGCATATCCTAGTAACGTTAGAAATTTTCACACCTCTTTACATGTTCTTTGGCGTCATTATGCATGGTCGGCTAGTAGTAACCTGCTCTCAATGATTTTCGGGCTTAAGACCTGCCACCCAGATGTTGAGCATTAATCCCTTCGTGTATTTCATGTAGGATGTCAAATACGTTCTCCTTTCCGACGCATTTTAGGAGTGGGATGGAGAATCCTCGACGACATATCTTGCCGTCCACAAGGACGTAGGAGGAAACACAACATTTAGTGGCATTGGCTTCCTTCTTGTCCTCGGGTAACTCATAGGTCGTCAAGTATTGGAATACATGAGTCATCCAACAATCGTTGTTGCCTATGAGATTGATATTGACGGGAATGTCGGGCTTTTCAATGCTAGGACGAGGAAGTGTTTGTTGGATAATGGATTTGTTTCCTCCTTTCCTTCGCGTGCTCGCTAATTTTGATAGGACGTATGCTCGCGAGTTGTGCTCGTTCGGGATATGTTGGACGTCCCGGGACCTGAAGCGTGTGAGCATTTGTTGTACCAGTGTCAAGTATTCGACCAAATTGTCGTTCTTTTCTTGGTATTCCCCCTTTTACCTGTGATGCAACCAGTTCTGAGTTGGTGAAAATATTGACCTATTGGGCACCCATGTCCCTTGCGAGGAGGATTCTTTCCAGGAAGGCTTCATATTCATCCTGTTTGTTAGATGTTAGGGAAAAAGGGCTAGAGATACCTCGAGCACGAGGCCTTCTTCATTTTCGAGGATGATCCTCGCCCACTTCCAGAAGGTCCAAATGCCCCATCGACATAGATGATCCACTTGTGGGAGTTTTCTGACGTGGTTTCTGTCGGGGTCATCTCAACGACGAAGTCGGCCAAGGCTTGAGCTTTTAGAGCTTTCTTGACTTCGTAACGTATATCAAACTCAGACAACTCTAGGGACCATCTTAGCATTAGTCCAACCATATCTGGTCGGGTTAAAAGCTTATTGATGGGTTGATCAGTTCTCACGACCACCGTGTGTGCCAAAAAATAATGCCGTAGCCTCCTGGCGGCATTCACGAGCGCGAGGGAGACTTTCTCGATTTGGTTGATACTGACAGACATATATAAGTAAAGGACCTCCCCGGTCGTTGGTCTGGATAGAACTGAGGGTTCTGTTAAGGCTCGTTTAAGATGTCGTAGGGACTTATCGCATTCTTCTGTCCATTCGAATGCGACTTCTTTACAGAGTAGTTTGAAAAAGGGGGAGGCATGCTGGGCGGATTTTGCCATGAATCGAGATAAGGAAGCGACCATATCGTTTAAGTACTTGATTGCCTTTTTTGAGTCAGGCGTAGGAAACTCTGAGAAGGCGCGACATTTGTCGGGGTTGGCCTCAATTCTCTTCCTATAAGATAGAAGTCGAGGAACTTGCCCTCCCTTACACCAAAGGTGCATTTGTCAGGGTTAAAATGCATTCTGCAGTTCCTAGCTTGGTCGAACACACTCTAGAGATGAGAGGTGTGGTCGAACTATTGAATGAACTTGACGACCATGTAAACTTCTAGTATGTCTCCAATTTGTGATTGGAAGACATTGTTCATCATGCGCTGATATGTGGATCCTGCGATTTTTAACCCGAAGGACATTACGTTGTAGTAATAGTTTCATGTCCGGGTCATGAACGCGGTATGCCTTTTATCTTTGTCGACCATGGGTATTTGGTTGTACCCAGAATATGCGTCCATGAAGGATAACAATTTAAAACCTGCAAAATTATCTACCAACTTGTCTATGTTGGGCAGAGGGTAAGAGTCTTTTGGGCAAGCCCGATTAAGTTCGGTGTAGTCAATACAGAGACGCCATTTCCTATTAGATTTTTTCACAAGTACAGTATTTGAGAGCCAGGTCGTATACTTGGCCTCAATTACAAATTTGGCCTCTAGGAGGTCCTTGACTAGTTTCTCAGCAGCTAGAGTTTTTTCTTCAGACTGCTTGCATCTGTGTTGGGCAACTGTGCATGTTGTTGGGTTGATGGTGAGCTCATGGCATGCAATTTATGGGGATATGCCTAGCATATCGGTGGCACTCCAGGCGAGGTCAGCATTGTTGCGTAGACATTGCTTTAGCTGTTCCTTGACGCTGTCGAGAAGTCCTTCCCCGATGCGGACTCCTCTGTCGGGGTTGTCTCTGAAGGTTATCACTTCGAAATCTCCTGCGGGCAAAGGGTGTTTTATTTGCAGGAACTTCTTCCTCGGCATCAACAGGGATACGAGGATTAAGGTCGATAGTGTTGATCTGAGGTGTTGGCCTCTTCTTAGACTAAACGTCGTCAGTTGAAGAGTCTTCGTCTCTTGCGCGATTGCTGCTCTTTAGTGCAGTTTCTATCACGGTTTGGCCTCTAGTTGCTGCTTCAAAGAATCTACTTGTCGCCTCAATGTCCCCGTGGAGAGTAGCTACATGGCCCTTCTATGTGTAGTACTTCATTTTGAGGTGGACCGTTGAAGGGATGGCAATGAGTTTGGTAAGTGTTGGCCTCCCCAAAATGCATTGATAGAGGGATGGACAATCGATCACCCAGAAATGGGTCTTAATTGTTTTGGAGGCATCTCCTTCCCCAAACGTGACCTTCAGCTTGACGTAGCCCCAAGGCTTAGCGGTGGCCCCATTGAACCCCTGCAAATCAAAACCAACGTACGGGGATAGGTTTTTCTGGTCAAGTTACAATGCTCGAAAGAGAAAAGTGTACATGATATCGGCCGAACTCCCTTGGTCGACGAGTATTCTACGCACATTTGTCTTTGCCATCTTTGCGCGGATCGGAAAAGGAATATGAGAGTTTGGAGATCCATCGAGGAGTTCCTCCCTGTAAAAGGTGATTGGCTGGGATTTCTCCTTGACTTTTTCGATGGACGAAAGCTGAACCGGTGATGAATCGACCAGATGCTCGAGGTTTCACCTAATGGATCCAACAACCATCTCATTGTAGCCTCCCCTTGAGATAAGCACGGTCGATGGGAAGCATTCCCAAGGGCCGTGTGACGCAAAGTATCATGTGTTTAAGAGGTGTCGTGGAATGAAGAAGTCCTCGAGCCTGGTGAATGACAGGGTGACTTGCATGGGGGCGGGAACCTCGATGACTTCATCGACTATTTTTGTTTCTTCTTGTCGATGAGCTTCGTCTTTGACGTACCTCTTGAGGTGTAACTCTTTAATGATGATCTCAATGGTGTCCTTGGGGTGGATGCAGTCTTCAGTGACGTGCCCATGACTGCGGTGGAACCGACAATACTTGCTCTTGTCAGTATTGGCCTTGGAAGCAGTTGGTTTTGGGAAGCGAACACCTCCCTGCTTGAACTCAATGTTGATGAACTCATTGAGAATCTTCTCGCGAGGAGAGGTGAGAAGGGTGTATTCTGAAAATTGACCTGCTGGTCGTCTGCTCTCTCGCAGACGATCATCTCTTCGTTTTTCACGTCGAGGGGCCTCGTCTTTATCTTTCTGCTTGTGAGGTCTCTCGTTCTCTTGGTTCCTCGAATCTCGTGTCTTGTACGCGTCTTCCTTTTCCTTGTACTGGATGTAAGCCCGAGCCTTGTGGAGTAGCTCAGCGAGGGATTGGGGAGGTTCGATTCCAATAACTCTCTGGAATTCACTATTGGGGCGCAAGCCCTTTTCCAGGATGTACTGCTTCATGTGGTCGATAGTGTTCACTTCTACCGCTTCTTTGTTGAATCAATCAATGTAGTCCCTCAGGGGTTCTTCCTTCCCCTGTATGATTTCCTTGAGGGTAGACTCAGACTTTGGATGACGTCTAGATGTTGTGAAATGCCTAGTGAATTAGTTTTTTAAAACTTTCCATGATGTGATGGATCCCACGGGGTGATGTTTGTACCACGACATCGCGCCTTTACGCAAGGTGATAGGAAACAACCTGCATTTGATTGCACCCTCCATGTTGTGATAGTGGAGCATGGATTTGAGGTTTTCGATGTGATCGTCGAGATCGGTGGTCCCGTCATATGTGGCCAGTGGATGAGGCTTCTCAAGTCCGCGTGGGATGCGTGTCTCCATAATCTCGCGTCTGAATGGCCCGCGATGGTATTCGTCGTTGCTGCTTCCTAACTCGGGATATGGGGATCTGCTCTGTCGATGACGGTCTTCATACTAACGAGATTTCTTGTTGTGATCCTAATCTTCAGGCGAGCGCCTCGTTTTACGGGGGAGGAGACCGAGTACGTTTCATGACCCTTTATAGGCATGGACCTTCAGGCACATCTTGATCTCTAGGAGGAGAAAGGTGTCTGGTATCTTTCCCTTTGCGACCTTGTGGAGGGGATCGAGAATGATGGGGAGAACCTCTGCGACTTCGTCTCCTGGATGGTGAGGGGGAACGATGGTCACGTTCGAGCATCTGTATGCGTTTTCTCTATTGAAAGAGGGTGAGGTTTTCCCTATTGAGGGCAATAATGAGAGCTTGAGTGCCAACATCTGCATTCGACGGGATGGGAATTGGTTCAAACACAGGGTCCCCGTGAATGAGGGCTGGTTATTTCAGGTTGTTCGAAGCTGGGGAAGGAGGATGTCCTTCGCTGTGACCGGCGTTGAGTTGGGAAACTTCGTGGTTTCCAGTGTTGTCACCATCGCTGATGACGATGGTGGAAGTATCTTTTACAATCTTATTGACCTGGGTAGCCATGAAGTAAAAAAGATGAATTTTGATCTTGCGGTGAAAGAAAGGATCTTGGTCACGAAAGATGAGGGAGCTGCTAGTTTCCCACAGACGGTGCCAATGTACAGAAAAGATTCGGACAAGTCTTCGTGGCCTTCAACTGGGATTGTGGGGATAAGGGTTGGTGTACCTGCAAGGTACTCTAACATTCAAGTAAGTTTCAGTGTGAGACAAACCGAAGCATGAGAAAATGAGGGTTATAATAGAATACCTGATCCTCCAAAGGTGGATGGTTTTTATAAGGGCACATGCCCGAAGGTTGCAAGCGCGTAGCCTTTGAATGAGCATAACTGCCTCCAGTAAATTTGGAGGGCAGTTGGCCGCGTGGAAGACGTTATGGCGCGTGAGGGGGGAGAGGGGAAGGGGGAGGTGCCAACGACTATATGCCAACGAATCTTTTCTTGTAACAATCATATTCTCGCTAATCTCTTAATGGGCTTATGTCCAGTTGAATATTGGATTGTGCCTCAATTTGGCGTAGGGAACATGCTAGGCCAGTCCAGAACAAAAGGCAACAGTAATTAATGTCATTAAATAAATACAGTAGAGTACATAAATAGTAAAATGTTTATAAAGAAATATAAAGACAATAAAAAAGGGACTCAGACTCACATGTTACACACAAACTATTTCTCACTTTGACTTGAATACTCCAATTCTATGAAGAAAGTATATAAATTTTGCGACCTTGATTACAATGTGTGAATCTGCTATATATACTAAATTAATGATAACTCATATTCGACAACTTATTCTTAGAAAATAGACACATCTTCAAGAACATGAAACTTAGTCTTCTGACGCACTGCCACATTGTCAACACTTGCAAACTATTGAAAACCATTATCCCACGTTGTCGAGAGATCAATTAGATATGTTCCTAAGACTTCTCCAAACCATGGTTCAAGATTTGCTCTTTAAATTCTTTCAAACCATGTTTCAAGATCTGCTCTTAAGATTCTTCCAAACCATATTTCAAAATGCTAGTCGAAACGTTACAGTCGACGCATTCGTTTCTATCAACTTATGTCAATCAATGTTAACGTCTAACATTTTTCCAATGCAACATTCAATTAACCTTTTTCCCAAATTAAAATCCAAACTAAAAAATATAACACTTATTTTAAAATAGAAAGAATATGTCTTACAAATAATTTTTGAAATATGATGTCTCTTTCAGTTACCGATTCTATTATTTCATCTGTCTTACAATGAGTGATCAATTTAAAATAAAAATGTATCCCGAAATGAATGACACATTTAAATTTCCAATACATTTTTTTTTCAATTCAACTATATAATTAATATTATTTTTATCATTTATAATACTTGATTAAAATACTTTAATAAAAATATCATTTTTTTTTTCTTTTATTTATTATTTTTTAAATCTATATAAAATGATCAATTAAATTATTCGTTGTGAGATCTAGGGAGTAGTATTTTCTTATCTTGTTTTGATCCAATCTCGTGGTATCTTTATACTTGCTTTTCTTTTTTTCTTTTTTTAACCAATTGTGGTGCTGCAAATAATTTGTGAAATATTCAGTATTAGTATGAGCATAGTTGAAATGAAATGTCACTTCTATTGTTTGTGATGCCTTTACATTTCACTAGTCTTTTATCTCCAGTTTTTTATTATAAAAAAGTAACTAATTCTTTTTTAATAAAAGAAACAAACTTTCCAATCACAAGAACAAAGTATAAATCAAGTACTTTATGTTGTAGGGTTTAAAAAAGAATCCACCAATCCACCATCGAAAATGGTATCTTGCATAATAATTAATGAAAATTGAAGGCATAAACATGTGATCATAGACATGTGAGATCCTATGCAATGGCATTCTGAAGCAAGAGTCACAACAACAAGGGACAACAATCACATGGAATTAATAACAAATGCACAACTTTATACTATATTACAAATAAATAAAGAAATGTTAATTCCTTCAAATGCAAAAATAACTTTATTCTTCATTATTCATATCTCATATATTCCCTTCATGTAAACTCGTAGCCGTCCTTTTTTCTAAGTCTATTTCAAGTTTCCTTCTATATATACTCCACTCCACTCCTGTTGATTCTTCAATTCATTTTTACTACTATTTTATAATTTTCTTTATTATTATTATTATTATTATTTATAACGATAATGTTAATTATTAAAAAACTCTTAACTAATTTATATTTAAGTTCAATTTTAAGAATGTAACTAAAATTATTTAAAGTGTTGTTTTCCATGTTTGGAAAGCAATGCATAAAAGAGTGGCATTTTATAAAAAGTAAGCGATGCATAAAATGTTGTTTTCCATGTTTGGAAAGCAATGCATAAAAGAGTGGCATTTTATAAAAAAGTGATATTCGTTGTTTTATTAGAAATGGTCAAGGTTCAAAATTCTATAAAGATTAATGATTTTAAATTGTAGTAGCTTGAATAGCAATTTTAATAACATAATTTATCGATCAAGCAAATGAACTAAATCAATTTAAAAATAATTTGAAATTTGATTTAAAAATTAAATCATTGAATTAAGTTAATGAAACAAATGGGTTGAATATGAACGAAAATTTAAGTTCGTTAATCAAATGAGCTGAATTTGAATTATATATTTTGATTTATTAGATTCATTAGTCAACTCGATTATATATGAGAATAATTATATTATCTTTAATAGTAAGTTTAAATATTTACTCCAAATATTAACATATATTGTTCATTCTCTACTAGTTATGACATTAAAGTTGACAATTGCATTTAAGTCATCATTCCTTATTAGAGACAATATGACATTTGCTAAAATAACATATCTAATAAATATTTCAAGCAGTGTGATCATTATGTGATGAGAATGTATCAATTTCTAGTAACTTTTTGTGTACTATTTTATTTAAACTTCAATTAAGTAGTTTTAAAATTAGAGCTTCAAATGTATCATTTGAAAATTGTGTAGTTTTAAAATTAATAGATTTTTAAAACAAAGTTAAATTTCAATTTAATTTATTTTATTTCAATATTTTATTTTAAAAAAATTATTTAAAAAAATAACTTTTAAATCCGTGAATCAAGTGAGTTGAACCTAATGAGATGAATCGAATTGTTCATGGACTTATAATGAGTTAAGTTTGAGCTTGAAAAAAGTATGTGTCGAAATCGAATCGAGATTTGAGCTGAATCACTTCTTAATGAGTCGAACCGAGCTGAGGTGAGTTCGACCCGACTCGACTCATTTCCAGCCCTACCTATCCATAATTCCTATCTAGAAGATAATTTAATGTAGCTAATTGCTATTTAGGTACAAACAAGAATTGAAAGAAAAACGCATAATTAATTTATTACGTGCATTTGTTGCATATTGTCGCACCATATTTGACATGTGGATTGACATGCATATATTATATAAAGAGAGGGAAACGTTTATGTCTTATAAGACTTGATATTTGATGGAGTGTGGTATGACATGCATATCCTAATATGATAAGAATGAAACGCTTATACTTTATCAGACTTGGCGTTTGGTGGATTATGGACTGATATGCATAGGTCAATCTGATGACAAGCAAACATATATGCCTTTATTAGGCTTGATGCTAATGGATTGTGGATTGATATGTGTGACCATGCCATGTAGAACATGTCTAACTCAACTCATGGTGCTTTGATGTGTTTCTCAACTTGAACATTCATTCTATTTTGAATTTTCACTTTGATGAGATAGACCAGAATCATTTTCAATATAAATTCCCCTCTTAGGGTTTCTCTAGGGCATGTCATGTGCCCAACTCAGACAAGTGACGTAAGGTGCATGTGTTAAACTCCATGTTCTTGTGACTCAGACAAATGACGTAAGATGCATGTGTTAAACTTCATGTTTTTCTACAAAAGAGTGACATAAGTTACGCGTGCTCAACTTCACACTCGTGTACGAACAAGTTCTATGGACCTTAGAGGTAATACCTAATGGGCCAGAACATCACATAGAGAAACCCATTAGGTCAAGACAAAGTGGACTATAAAACAAGATTTAAGAGAAAAAAATGGGAGATTGGAGAATTGAGAAATAATGTATTACTGTTCAGGACTGGGGAAAACACAGTGCATGTCGAGCATAGGCCTAGTCCGGCGGGCACGGACCCAAGGCCAAAACACCTAGGGACATGGGGAGAGCGTCCCCTATGTGTTTCACTTCCCCAATTGTCCCTTGTTATCTTCTGATATTAAGGGGGAGTTGGACCAAGAGCAAGACCACGTGTTAGGTCTTATCTACTCCTACGTAGTCCTTGGCAGTTCTTCAGTGGGCCTAGTTGATCCAGCCCATAAGAAGAATCTTGGCCAAACGTTGGGGGCACATTATAAATACTCTCTTTCACTAAAGGATCAGTTATTCTACTTCTTTATTACTTTCTATACTTGCACTTCATAGCTCTTTCTCACTTTGGAATTAGAGTACCTTGTAAGTACATCCCCAGTTCACCACTGTAGTCGTTCATTACTGGAAGGTTCCTCCTGATCAGGTCATTCTATAATGATTAATTTTCATAAAAAAGACATTTGGTATTCCCTCTAAAGATTTTTATTGAGTAGTTCGTCTATAGGTATTATCTTATATCTACATATGAAAACAATATTCAACCTCCAACTACATGACTTTCCATCTTAATTTTATGTCTTTGACAGTATATTTAATTCAAATAAGATTGTGATGTTCTTGACTCTAACCCTAACAATATCCATAATGATTCTTGTTTAAAATAGTTTGGAAATAGAAAGTTTCAACTTTTATATGTATTTCTTTGTGGAAAATTACATATAAAACTTAACTTATGAGGAACAATGTCGAAGAGGTATGAATGTTGACAATTTATATCCATATGTAATATTGTACAAGAATCAATCACGTATGTTATTTGAGATTATGATAATCTAAAACGTTTCTAGGATGACATCATAAAATTGATTATCGAAACAAATCTTTTAGTTTAAAAACTCTCGCATAGCTATAAAGAACAAAGATTAGATATTACATATCTAAATAACTTTTCTTATAAATTCATAGATACGATTATATTTAGAATCTATTTGCTTGAGAAAGAATATATAGAGCAATATTTAAAGGACTTCTTACACTCAATATAAAATCAAATATTGATTAGTTGATTAAATAAGTAGAATTATTAAACCTAATAAATAACGAACTTGATCTATGGTATATAAAATCGTCACATAAAAATCAGACAAACCGCCGACCTTTCACATTGGCGGTTTATGCATGCATGTGTACTGCTAATGTGGGCCCATGACACGTGCCCTTTGGTTTTTGGGCTATAGCCTATGGGCCTTGATCCCACAAATCTCTCTATATATTCACTTCATCAATCTCACTAAACTCTCAATAAAAGTTACCAATTTTCACCAATTTTCCAATTATGGCTTCTTCTACTCAATTTTCTATCACTTTGGTAGCCCTAATTCTGCTTCATTACCTAATAGGTAACCATTCATACAACATCATAGTATTATGTTTTTTTTTTTCTGTCTTACGTTGTTTTCTTTAACTTTAACATGTTATTATTACAGGTTCATATTCAACGACATTCACGATCGTTAACAAGTGCAGTTACACAGTTTGGCCAGGAATTCTATCCGGCGCCGGGACAGAACCTTTCTCCACCACCGGTTTCGCTCTTCAACCCGGCGAATCCAATTCTCTCGCCGTACCACCTTCATGGTCCGGCCGTCTATGGGGACGAACCCTCTGCTCACAAGATTCCACCGGGAAATTCTCATGCATAACCGGAGACTGCGATTCCTCCACCATCGAATGTGCAGGCAAAAACGCCATACCTCCTGCTTCCTTAGCGGAGTTCACTCTCAACGGAGCCGGAGGACTTGATTTCTTCGACGTCAGTCTCGTCGACGGTTACAACCTCCCTTTACTGATCGAACCACATGGCCAAACCGACGGAGGAAACTGCACCGCGACGGGTTGCTCTGTCGACTTAAACGCGGCGTGTCCAACAGAATTGAAAGTGATGAGCAGTGACGGCGGTGGAGGGAGCGTGGCGTGTAGAAGCGCGTGTGAAGCTTTTGGGGATCCACAATATTGCTGTAGTGGCGCCTACGGTTCGCCAGATACATGTAAACCAAGTTCGTACTCGCAGTTTTTCAAGAGCGCGTGTCCACGCGCTTATAGTTATGCTTATGACGATGGATCTAGCACTTTCACCTGTGCCTCTGCTGATTATACCATCACTTTTTGCCCAACACTTTCCACAGGGTAATTTTTTATTTTTTATTTTAACATTTTTCTAAAATATTAATGATGTGTTTTACAACAGGAATACTGCAATCGAATTTTTGTATGACTTTTTTTTTAAGTTAATCATTGAGATTAAGAAATTTAATTTTAATTTTGTTTATATATGCACCGTCCCTATCTATAATAGTAAAACATTCCGTGTATGATATGATTTTGGTTAGCTAGATATTTTTTGTGGGTTGAAGTTTTGAGTGCAAGTTTTGAAAACTCATGTTTGAATGTGAATGCAGATCAATCAAATCTGGGGACGAGAAGTATCCAATACCGGCGGGCGATGTGTCTGGTGTCCGACACGTGGATCAGACACTTAACAACATAGTAACTATTGTTGTTGCTTTTGTTTTGATGGTCTTGGTGGTTGACGGTTGTGGTAGCAAGTAAGTCAATTTGTCATCACACATCATGGCTGGTGAGAAATTTGGTGTGATGTGGTGTGACTTTCTGTCACAAAATTGCTTAAGCAACTTGAATTCATCAGAATGTGAGAGTTTGGTTTCTAGCAACTTGCTATTTCACATATTGAAACTTCTCAACTTGAACATCCAACAATTAATTTATTGGTTTTTTTTTCTTCCATTTGATTAGTTTTTATCTCTAGGAAGTTTAACTAGAAACAGAATTAGGAGGGTAGCATGGTTACATCAGCTCACAAGATTCATGAAATTCATATATGTTGTCCTCTATCTGAAGTGACAAATTTAGATATTTTAGGAAATTTATTAAATATATCAATAGGATCAATTTGCTCTCCAATTGTAACTATGAATCAAAATAAATGAGGAGAATAGTTTTGATTAGCTGTGCCTATTATTTTATTGAAATATTTGACTTGTTTTGTTTGGCTTCGGTTACTTTTCATTAGTTGAATTGTACTTTTAGCATTTTAAACACAACAAGTTCCAAGAGAAGACGTTTTGCTCAAAGCACTTACTTTTATTTTTATTTTTTACAAATGTTATATTTTTGTTAAGAATATCTTTTAAGGATTAAAATATGTTTTTAATCTTTATAAATTTATAAATAGGTAATATTCAATTTTACTTCTTCTAAAAAATTTCTTTAAACAATCGGTTTTGTAAACTTTGTCGTTCATAAAATAGATTTCTCACATTAAATTTTCACTAATGAAAATTTACCTAGAATCTATATAAGAAAGTAGACAATCTCATATATATATATGAAAATTATTATATGAAGTGATCACCCTTTAAATAAATGAACAAATTATGCTTGTTCCATTTGAAAATGAAACAAAAGAGTTGGTCAGTCAGTTAAAATCCAAATGACACAAAAAAAGGTAATGTTCTAAGTATATCATGTGCTTGTGTGTAAATGTCGTTATTTCTAACTGTATCTCTGACAATGTCTTTATTTCTACCGGAGAATGTTTAAGGGGTCTATGAAAAATAACATTATACAGACCACAACAAAGGGTAAACAGATCCATACAAAGAAAAGAAGGTGGAATCAATTGTCAATGATGTTCTAAGTATCAATGAGGAACCAACAAAAGCTACATGTTTGGACAAGTATTGTGAATGGGATGCTAAGACTTTGGAAACATTGCTAAGGGATGAAGATGTTTTGAACATCAAACTTTAAGTATTGACACATCACCTATGAAACTAAGTGCATCCAAGTCAAATGGGGTCTGGATTTTCTTTAGTAAAAAACCAAAAATCTGTAAAAACAATGCTTTCAAACAATCGGGGATTTCTTCACATAAGTCAACTTCAAGTAATCTTGTGAGTGGATATACATTTTCTGTGCATAGTCCTTATTTATTGATCTCACTTATGTATATTCATTCTTATGTCAGGCCAAGAGACTAATACAAAAAAAAGTGAAGAATAATATTGATGTGACAGGTGCAAACAGAAAAAGTGGCAGGCTGAATTCATCCATTTGAAGACGCTTCTGTTTTATTTCAGTACTATCACCATGTTGTCAAGATATTTATGTTTGTGTTTTGAAGACCATTTATTGGCTTTTATGTAATGATCATCATGTTATGGAGACATATGCACTGTAATGTAATGACCACCATGTTTTGAAGTCATATTTATGCTAATATTTGAATGGTGAAGATATTTATGTCTGTCCAAATATCTGTTTGGATATACTATGTAAAATATGTCAAAATAATGCCAAATTATAGGCCATACATTGTCCAAATTATAAGTCATGCTAATGCCAAATATATAAGACATCTTATGTCCAAAATATAGATTATTCCATGTCAAAATAACAAACAATTGAATTGAACAAAATTATATAACTAAACAACATTTCAAAAACAATTGAACAATATTACATAAATTATTAAAAGACATTTCATAATCAATTCATCAACATTACACAAACGATTGAAAAACATTTCATAACCAATTCAACAATATTACATAACTGAACTATACATTTCAACATATCCTTCAACATTTACACTTTATGAACACATACATGTTGAGCATAAACATTAACACAAGACAAATCGACTTCAATTTTCCATAAAATGCCACTGACTTGTTGAAAGTGTAATTTATTATGTCATATTTGATTTAGATTAGATTTGATTTAGTTTTAAATCTAGATTTGATTTAGTTTCAAAATAGATATTTTGGGCTTTTATAGTTTTGGGTTTTTTGGCTTGAGGTGCAAGCAAACCTAATTCTATAAATATGGAGTATCCCTTTTGTAATCAAATAATTCCAACACATTGTAATTCACGGTTTGCAGTTGCAAGTGAATAGAAAGAAAAATCTCACAGTTTGTGGGTAGCAAAGATTTCTCTCCAAATTCTCTTAGAACCCTAATTTCTTTTCTTTCTCTATTTTCTTCTTTTCTTTGTTATTGTTGCGCTAAGAACCATTCTTGTTCATAAAGAAAGGGTCATAATTCTCATAGGTTTTGAGTTAATTCCAACATCTGATATCTAGAGCTCCGGTTTCAACAATTTGTGGGAAGAAAAAGTGATGGCGATGAATCATCTGAATGAGAACTTTCCAACAAGCCTTCCAATTATCAAGAAAGATAATTATGAGAATTGGTGCAAGCAGATTAAAATTGTTTTCTGTTATCAAGATTTACGGGATCTTGTGAAGGAAGGAGTAACAATGCTTGTAGAAAACGCAACAGGTCAAGAAAAGGTTGCGCATAAAGAATTGAAAAAGAAAAATTAGAAAACTCTCTTTATAATTCATCAATGTGTTGATCCAAATATCTTTGAAAAAGTTAGTGATGTTGAATCTCTAAAAGAAGCGTGGGAGATTCTTGAAAAGTCTTTTGGAGGTGTAGAGAAGGTGAAAGAAGTGAGGTTATAAACTCACAAAAGAGATTATGAATTGCTTCAGATGGAAAACAATGAAAGCATTACAAATTTCTTCACAAGAGTTACGAAACTTGTGAATCAAATCAAAGTATGTGGAGAAGTGTTGACGATGAAAGTAGTTGTCTCAAAGATTTTGAGATTTTGGCTCCAAAGTTCGACCACGTGGTAGTAGTCATAGAAGAGTCAAAAGATTTGTCGAATGTGACTAAAGAAGAGATTCAAGGGATACTTGAATCTCATGAACAAAGAATGACTGACAATAGTATAAGTTACTCGTTCAATATAATATATGAAAAATAATGTTCTAATAATTTATTTTAGATAAAATATTTAAGGACGATAAAGATTAATATATATATTCATGTTCTCGAGTTGGGATACCAGACAACACTGCACAAGGTGAATGTGATTACTAATTTATCTAATTATTTCTTTGTGGATTGTATTTATTTATGGTCAAATAACGAAGTTGTACCATAAGAATAGACATATAATGTTAGTTATTGAAGTGAAACAAGGAGATTTATTGAGATTGTTCCTTTGCTTTTATGTTGCACCCTTTTATTTATAAGATCAAACATAATAGTAAGTTTTTGTGTGTCTACTCTTAAGATTTTTGAAACATAATGAACCAAATATTTTAAGAAGGATAACACTAGGTTTCATACTTGACCATATTTCATTTGTGTTAATTGTAAAAAAATGTTTGGACTTCTATTAATGATATACACAATTGTTAAAATTGTTTCACCCCAAAATCAATTAGATATTTTATTCCCTTTGATCATGCTTCTTTCCATGGTGAGTGTGATTTTTTTTTTACACAAATAGTGAGTATGGTCTTATTCATCTTTTTATCATTCCTTTATGAAGATATGTGCAATTAGAAATCAATTCATGGTATATCCTTTTTTATTGAATTATGCAAATTATGTAGAAATATATTCATCTCTATCATCTGTTATCAATTTCTTAATGTAAAATTTATTTTGTTTTTAAACTAGTAGCTTAAATCTCTTGAATATGGTTAACATTTCACTATTCTTGTCAATTAGATATAGCACATGTATCTAATATGCTTATATATAAAAGGTATACAGTGATTATTACCTCCAACCGCGTCCACCTCAAATGAATTGTACACATTTAGGTGTGCCATCTTCAATTTCTGCTTTAAATTCATTGAGAAGTAAATCTTCACAAACTTGCATTGGCATCATAACATGAGAAAATCCATGTAACTTCTTCACACTTAGCATGTTCTGGCTCTTGAAATTCGTACGGACATATCTTTGATATAATATCCAGTTCACACCCAAATTAAGAGTTTAAACAAGGCATTTATAATTTATCATGTTGATCCCGATCCTAAAAGTATTGTTAATTGAAAAATTTTATTTCAAAATCAATCTTCTATTTACATAAAACACTTTGATTTCCATATTTACTAGCTTCATAGAGTAATCATTTGCTTGCAATTGATAAAAACTAATCATATTACTCTTCATGAACATAAAACATATAATTAATGAAGGACTTATTACCATCTTTTCTTTGCATCAACACTTTCCAATTCTTTCAGATAAAACTTCAATATTTCCAACAAACACAATTCTTTTGTTAAAAGTTTTATCAAATTTTAAGAACCACTATTTACTTCTCTAACATATGATTTAAATAAATTTGTTTCAAGATATCACACATTGAATTTTCATTTTATAATTTGGTAGAAAACATCATCAACATATTCCAATTCTTTCAGATAAAACTTCAATATTTCCAACAAACACAATTCTTTTGTTAAAAGTTTTATCAAATTTTAAGAACCACTATTTACTTCTCTAACATATGATTTAAATAAATTTGTTTCAAGATATCACACATTGAATTTTCATTTTATAATTTGGTAGAAAACATCATCAACATATCATATGAATCATTTCTAGTTGCATAGGAAAACTTTCCTTCATTTTTATCATATGAATCAATGTCACATTCTTTTGAATCTTTATTTGCATAACATTCATCAACAAGATGTCCAAACTTCTAATACATACAGACATTTGTGGACCATTTACCATACCTTATTGGAATTGTCAACAATATTTTATATCATTCATGGATATGATTATTATAGATATGCATACATATTTCTTATACATGAAAAGTCTCAATCATTGGGCGTGTTCAAATCATTTAAGATTGAAGTTGAGAATCAACTCAACAAAAAATTAAGAATGTCAAATCTGATTGTGGCAATGAATATTACGACATATATGATGGTTCATGTGAATGATATATGTGGACTTTTGAGAAATGCCTAGAGGAATGTGGATTTATCCCATATTACACCATGACAGGGTAACCTAACATGAATGGTGTGGCTAAAAAAATGAAACCAGACTCTTAAGGATATGACAAAGAGTATGATTTGTTATTCTAACTTGCTAGAGTCACTCTAGGGAGAGACACTAAATACTGCAATTTATAAGCGTTGGACTAGGAAAATTCCTAGTTTTAATCATTTTCACGTATGGGGATGTCCAGTTGAGGCATGACCTTATAGGCTAGATAAAAATAATTTGGACTCTCGAACAGTGAATGACTACTTTATTGGTTATTCTGAAAGATCTAGGTGCTAGAAAGTTTATAATCCCAAATTAAACTCAATTTTTTAGACATGAACAACCATGTTCTTTGAGGATATTGAGTTTGGGGGGAGAATAAAGTTAGATTATTTTTTAGAGAAAGAGTCACTAATTCTAATACCAATTCATACAGTTGCTTTTGATGAAGCGAGTATGAAACCTTCATTAGACATTGTTGATTTTTCTTCTACTCAAGATGATTTGGTAATTCATGAAGAGAAAACCCAAGATCCTCAAGAACAAGTGTTACAAGAACCAATACCTTTGTGGAGATCCACTAGAAAAAAGGAGAAATTCGATTCCAGGCGAATACATGGTCTTTCTCCATGAACATGGGGACGATAATAGCATGATAGAGGCTTACCCAATCAATTTTTGCCAAGCTATATAGGATTCTAAATCGGAAAAGTGAATTGAAGTAATGAAGAATGAGTATAAGTCCATGCAAGACAATAACTTTTGCGAACTTGTCCCGTTACTAGAAGGTTCGAAAATCATTGATTATAAATGTATTTTTAAGACCGAGTGAGATTCTAATAGTGATGTGGATAAATATAAGGCTCGTCTTATGGTTAATGATTATACTAAAAGGGAATGTATTGAATTTAAAGAGACTTTCTCTCTGATTTCGTTGAAAGACTCTTTTACGACAATCATAACTCTTATTACACATTATGATTTGGAACTCCATCAAATGGATGACAAGACGTCATTTCTTAATGGCAACATTGATGAAATAATATATATGGTGTAACCAAAAAACTTTGTATCACGAGGCTCAAAGAATATGGTTTTAAAAATGACAAAATCCATATATAGGCTAAATCATGCGTCTCATCAATGATACCACATGTTTCATGAAGTAATTCTCTCATTTTGTTTTGAGGTCAATATTGTTAAGGATTGTGTGGATCAAAAATTCAGTGGGAGTAAGTACATTTTATCAGTCTTGTATGTTGATGACATAATGCTTGCCACTAATTATATAGCCATGATGCACACAACAAAGAAATTTCTATAAATAAATTTTGAAATGAAATATCCTGGTGACGCCTCCTTTGTATTAGGAATTCAGGTACACTGAGATCAATCTTGAGGTATTCTAGAATTGTCACAAAAGAGATATATCGAAAAGGTACTTAAAAGGTTTGGAATGTAGAAATATAAATCAGATGATACTTCAGTTTCTAAGGGAACAAGTTTAGTCTTAGTCAGTGCCCAAAAGAAAACTCATAAGTTCAAGAAATGTAAAAGTTTACTTATGTGTCACATGTAGGAAGCCTAATGTATTCCAAAGTTTGTATGCATCTGAATATTGCGTTCATAGTTGGGATGTTAGACATATATTTGAGCAATCCATGAATGAATCATTTGAAAGCACCAAAAGGGCTAGAGGTACTTAAAGAGATCAAAAGATTATATGCTCACATATAGGACGTCAAACCAGTTGGAGATCACTGAATATTCTGACTCTGATTTTTCTATATACTAAGATAGTAAAAGATCCACTTCATGTTATATCTACATGTTAGATGTTGGTGCAGTTTCTTGGTGCAATGCCAATCAAACTCGTATTGCTTCATCCATAAATTTGTAATATATTTTGAGGCATCTTGTAACAGCCCGGGCCCCTCGCAAGGCAATCCCGGCACTGCCACCTCACGATCTTCTCTACTCCCCCCACTAGTAGAGTTTTTGCCTTCCGTGGGAATCGAACCCTGTACCCTGGGGTTCAAGTACATGCTCAATCCATTCCCACTACCAATTGAGCTAGTAGCTCAAGTGGTAGTGGGAATGGATTGAGCATGTACTTGAACCCCAGGGTACAGGGTTCGATTCCCACGGAAGGCAAAAACTCTACTAGTGGGGGGAGTAGAGAAGATCGTGAGGTGGCAGTGCCGGGATTGCCTTGCGAGGGGTCTGGGCTGTTACAAAAAAGGCAATCCTGGCACTGCTACCTCACGATCTTCTCTACCCCCTCTCTAGTAGAGTTTTTGCCTTCCGTGGGAATCGAACCCTGTACCCTAGTAGCTCAAGTGGTAGTGGGAATGGATTGAACAAGTACTTGAACCCCAGGGTACAGGGTTCGATTCCCACGGAAGGCAAAAACTCTACTAGAGAGGGGGGTAGAGAAGATCGTGAGGTGGCAGTGTCGGGATTGCCTTGCGAGGGGCCCGAGCTGTTACACATCTAACCATGGGATTTGATTGAGGAACCTTGACATTAGGCAGCAAAATTTAAGGCATATTCTTAGGCATCTAAGCATGCGATATGGAAGGAACCGAAAGACCACTTAATTTATACTATGACATTAAATCAGTCGTTATATATATATATGCATACTTTGGTTTTGGATTTTTTTTTCTGGTTTATAAAGTTTGATATTTAGCTATTTATACTTTGTACAATAATATTATTGAATAAAATCACTAAATTAAAGTAGGACCAATTGAAAATCGACATACACAGACCACATTCTTGTAATTATCATGATGAATGTATGTCATTTAGTTATGTCACTATTAATAATTACTAATGGGTTTAGTTATGAGTGATATAACGAAAATCACTTTAGTTATATGTACTAGCATAACTAATGGACGAAAGTATTTTGATATGCTTGAGGTATATAATGACAAATTTTGAGCTCATAAAGTCTAACACGTGTGTAAAGTTTCCTATGTGACCAGTGAGAGATTGTTAAAAAATTTGGTCACAAATGTAACATTTAATGTGTTAGGACAATTATTTAATTAGCCAAAACTAAAGTGGTATAATTAATATCAATTATATGACTAAGGGCATATATGTCATGAAAGTTTATTGTGTAGATATCATAAATTAATATCTTAATTTGACAATGAATCAACTTAGGAATATTGAAAACTGAGTAGTAGTAACCCTAAAAAAGTTACTTAAATGTATTATGATCCTCATTTGTAGATGAATGATTCATATAATTTACCTGACTTTCTCTCTTCATCTTCATCATAAGAGAATTAAGAAATCCTAAAACACACTACATATCGGAAGATCACATACCTGCAAACTTTCATCAATTTCAATAACAAACTCATATATACTTCTACTTTCATTCTCAAGTTGAATTTGAATAGTGATTCATAGAATATGAATTCATAAGGATTAGTTTAATGTTGTGTTATTAATATCTATATTGATATATTTCATTATGTCAAGAACAAGTCACCCTAGTAGAGAGATCTCATTTGAGTAATTGATTACCTACAAAAACAAGTTATTCAACAATCTACTAACAATTATAACAAACTTTGAAAACTAAAATAACAGATTATTTGTTGAGCAAGTAACTGACTTAACAACATGAATGACAACACCATAGATGAGATTGTATTAGGTTTTGTTTCTCCTTCTTTAGGTTTTTATTAGACAATGAATGTGGCTCACATGAAAATAGGAAAACATAATGATGCTATGAAAAGTACCTCTTCCAGCTAAATATTTATTTGCTTTCCCAAAGACCTAAAACCTTTTCATGCAAACACTTTCCACGTTTTGCTTAGGTGTATTAACAGTTTCCTTAAAGAGGTTTAATCCAAATTTGGAAGTGCTTAAAAACGGATAAGATTATAAGATCATTATAAGCAAATATTAACTTTTCAAAAGCTCTTCAATTTGTGAGTTTTAGCATATGAATTCATGAGCTTTATAAAATAAAAAGTATATTTCCCATGTCAACTTGTTCAGACACAAAGAAGCCCACAACTTTGCCAAACCTGTGACCATGATCAACCCCACATTATCCAATTCTTCATCTATTGACAAATTTCTGAATCCAATTCCAACTATTCAGGGTCCTTTATTTTCCTTTATAATTTCATTTTAAAAATATGAATCATGTATTATTACAAAAAAATTTCTTTTGTTAAAATGTCTACGTCATTGCCTAAAGTATATTATTTCTAACTTTATTGAGGATGCCCTAATATAGTGTATTGTTTATATTGCTACAAGTAGTCATTTATTTACAATTTTTTTATCAGGTGAATAAATCACTTTTGTCATCAACTTTTGATCAGCTGGTGTATGCAGCAAAGGAAAAAGAAGTTGAAAAAAAAGAAAGAAATCTTATCCACATGGTGTACTTTACACGACATGTAAAGTGATCATGTTGACAACGTGTGAAATCAAGTTTTCAACTATAAGTGCATTTGGTGGTTATTGGAAGACATTGATTTTGAAATAAATTATTTTGGTTAAGAGTGATTTATGTTTGAATATTATTTATATTAAATTGTGTGTATAAATCTTCGATTATATTCAGAAGTTACAAATTTTTCTCTCTAATTCTATTCATAAGAGACAAATTATTTTTTAATTTATTTAATAATCATATATCTGATATAATAATATATCAAATATATTGATTATTCAATAAATCTAAAAAATAATTTGTCTCTTATAAATAGGATTGGAGGGTGTATAATTTAAAGTAGAATTTATTATAGTGGTCATAATCAAGTTCCATAGCCAATTAATCTGAACTGTGACCTCAAATCATGCCACAAATTCAATCTCCGTAGTGGATTATGATATTGATTTTCCAATTAAAAGATACACATAACCAATTGGAAATATTCTTGTTTCTATGCTGTCGATGTAATCTGGATATGAATATTCAATCACCTCAAGATGATCAGTTTTCCTATAAGTAAGCGTGCGATGTTTCATTCTCAATGGGATCTCCTTAATGTTATGTCTTGTGGTTTTCTATTATGAGATTTCCTTAATGTTACACATTGTTGTGAAGTTAATCAGACATAGGAAACTCCAAGAAGTAGTATTATTTATGGTTCATTGCTCTAAGAGGGTGATACATGTAAGCATTATGATGTCGTAGTAAATGACTATCGAATGTGAGAGGTATTTAAGACAGAAAAAATGTATGTACCTTGATTTTAAATTTGTGTATTTAGGTCTCAACATTTTATTTTACGAGGGTGTACCTTAGTTACTTTAACGGTTTTCTTGTAGTACTTTTTGTGGATTTTAAGTTTCCTCTGCAATTGTCCATGCCTTTTTTGTAGACTTTATATTTAATTTTTTATCATATCGAAATATAATATCATTGGAAGTATTGCAGGTACCCTAAAATCCAATTGGTTAAATAATAAACTTTTATCATCGCTAGATGAAATGTAGATACATTTTTAAATGACCTTAAAATAGGATAATTTGAGTTTTTTTATATAGAGTGGTCATGAATGAACCTTTCCAATTTATAAATGAGAGAGTGAATGTATATTTGATGGCGAACTATTTTTATTTGAATCATTGATGATACAACATCTTAGAGTGGCCAATGTTGGTATATTAATGATGTAGTTGTAGTTCAATTTACAATCGACCACGGGAACTGAACTTTCAAAGTCTTTTTTTACAATTACATTCGTCCAAAGGACACCACTGATTCTATTAACCCTAAGATTTTGAGGTTGATCCCATTAAATATTTAATGTCATTCCTTCTATAGGGTATCAAATCCTCACAAATATATCAAATGTTAAATGTCCAAAAAGATTGCATACATGTCAAGCCCGAGACATTCCCGAACCTTCTTCGCAAACTCGACCTCTTCCTTAGGGAACCCTTTATACATTTTTCAAAAATATGTTCCTTTTGATGTGTTGAGGTGCATGTAATCTCAATATCTATAGGGGTGTCACCTTATTCTCCCTCTTTTGTTGGTGGCCTTTCATCTTGACTTCTTCGGCCTTATTTTTCCTTCTTCTCTTTTAGCTTCGACAAGTCTTTTGCCTCTTCACCTTTTTCTGGCCTGCCTCCACAAATATCCCGATTTGCAGACAACATTTCTTCATATTGTATGTATTTCTTGGCTCTTACTAACAAAATTTTGTAGGTTTTTGGTTCCTTAATTTCAACACTCTTTGTGAACTTTGATCCTGACTCGAGTCCTAGGATCATAAAAAAAAATTAACAACAACTTTCACCAATACAATCTTACCATTAAATCTTTCTATGTAAGATCGTAGGGGTTCATCTTTCTCCTACCTTATTGAACCCAAACTTTCCATAAATTTTGGTTGTTTTTTTGATGCAATGAAATTAGTCATAAATTGCATGTGTAACTTTTTCCACGAATCAAATGATTCATCCCTTCAAACCTGAGAATAATTTCATGGCCCCCACTTTTAGAGTGAGGATAAATAAATTACACTTCTTTAGATTGCTCGCTCCACGGAATTTTATGAGAACCTCCCCAAGTTTGATGTAATCATTGGGGTCATTCGTCGATACTATATCCACATTATAAGGGGTTATTGGAGCTTGTTGCAAACATTTACAGTCATTTATCATTTGGGTAAAGGCATTCTTGTTTGAGATGCCTTCGTCGTCTCATTTCCCTCAAAAGGACATGAGAGTGAAGAATTTACATTGTGTTTATTGTGAAGGTTGAAACTATTATAGGGTTTAGATGGAGAATATCTTTATGTGCCTTCAATGATTGTGGAGTTTATGGTGGCAAAAGATTCTGCATGGTTTGTAAACAAAGAACGTTATTGTTTCGTCATTTACTCATATCATACATTGTCATATCCTCTGTGGCATCAATTATGCTTGATAGTTGAATCATCAATTTCGATTCGTCACCATCATCATCAATATTCCTCTAGACTCAAATGTGACATAAACAATCTATATTGCTTTATCGTATCTTTTTGCTATGTTGTTAGAGTATGACCATTTCATAATCCTTAGTCTTTCTGCTTCGTTTATAGATGTAGATTATATATAAAATTTACCAAAATATGTTGATCAACATATATCATGATCCTTGATTTAGATTCCTAGAAGAATCCTTTAACATTAAAGAGTATTTGATCTTGACATAGATCGACCAAAATATAAAATATTTTAGTTTTTTAATAAATAAATAAAAGTTATTTTTAAATAATACAAACTCAAGATTGGAAGACCAAAATAAACAATTGTATAGCTATGTCGGGCGTGGTCACACAATTAGTGTTTTAGGCTACTCCCGTCGCAATCGTATCCACACATGTCTCAATTTAACCACGTCACTTTTGGCGTTTTGCACACATCAATCCACTAACTTGTCAATTTAATTTTTTTATTGACCACTTTATGAAACCCAGCCTACGATGGTCAAAAATTGCCTTCACATGTTGAAAATCTTTCAAATGTTTATTTTGCTCTAACTTGGAATTCTGACCTTAATTTGCTACTTTATGAAACTCTTTATTTGAACTGCTAACCTAATACCATAGGCGGCTTTAGACCGTAGCATTATCCATTTGATGATAACATTATAATAAATCCATCCCACCTGCAACTTTCTTACTGGTGTGAATTTTGTATAGTTCTACATGAACATCATAGGTAGAGAGGTGTGACTGTTTGTTAAAAAACTAAGTTTGAAATATATATATAGAGGGTTGTGTGGAGCGAAACCTACTAGTTATTGTACCGGGGCCTTCTTTGATGCAAAATGGTTTAAAGAATTCGTAAGCAAATTTGATGCATGACTATCGTTATACTTGGAGTAATGGAAGATAAAAAGTGGAGAACATTCAATGCAGACTCGATAGGGTGTTGACTTCGGAGGAGTTTATTAACCAATAGGCTCCAATTAAAGTTAGACACATGGGGAGATATGGGGAGTAATGAAAGAAGAAGCTTATTACTTTGGATAATGTATCGGAGGGATTGAAATCCCATAGAAGAATTTATGTCAATGTCGATTGCTTCGAGGATGGAACTATGGTGCTCAACTAGGGTCATTTATAATCAGGATAACAAAGTGTTCCTATCTACTACTGCAAAAGAGACTTCTTGCGGGGACCCTACACTTGCTGAGGCTATGGCGATTCGGTGGGCTTTGGACATTTCTAGCAAGGTGCAGCTTATGGAGGTCATACTCTTCTCGGATGCAAAGTCAGTGGTGAACTGCCTCATTGGAATCACAGAGCTCTCTTCCTTGACCTTGATGATTGATGACTGTTTTTCATTGTGTTCTCATTTTACAAATGTTTCTTTTGTTTACATTAATAGAGTAGAGGATACAATTCTACTTGCCACTCTCTTGTTGGTTGGGGCACAATTGTGGCTCAAAAACTTGGATGGGTGGAGGGGTTCCACCCCATAGATGTTTGTAATCTTGGTGGATTTTTGATCCTTTTGTCTTCGTAATCAAATGTTTTTCCATAAATAAAAAATTCTTGTAAATTTTTTCTTTGGAATTTTTATTAATTTGCTGCATATTAACTTTTTGATGGCAAACATAATGGATCAAATTTATAGAAGCAACATTTTGTTTATAAAAATTTTGTTATTCCCACACTCATTTTCTTACACCAATACATACGTCGTATGTACTATTCACCATATTTATACGGTGAATAGTGTATTTTTCAATTAATTTTTTTTAATGAATAATGTCAGTGAACAATAAAACCGTACATTAACAGTGACATGTGGATAGTACAAACGTATCAACAATACACGTGAACAATGACTTTAAAGTAGTGAAACAAAGTTGATTAATGCAGTGTAAAAATTTGGTTAATACAGTAATGAAGTCGGTTAATAAATGTTCAGGTATTAAATAAAAAATATATATTAAAATAATAATTTTTTGTATTATTTTTTAAAAATATATATTATTATAATATTTCACTGTTCACCGTATTAGTGAACAATGAAATACGGTGTAGGTGTAAGATTTTGGTGTAAGAATATCACTTTTCTTTATAAAATGAGAATTTCTCAATCCACCACATAATACTCTTAGTCACTTGCTGCATTTTCAAATATGTCCCTTGTTTCCGCTGATACACTTCAGGACGCACCATTTTCTTGTTTACGTTGAAATCTTCTGTAGATGCATATACGAAAATAGTTCGTAGATGTATCTACGAAATTTTAGCAGAATAGTTTTTTTTTTTTATAAATTAAACTAGTTTTATTAGTCGGAGACGCATATACAATAATGCACAAACATGAATAAAGTAGTATTATATATAGTACATCCTTGTCACATCATCCAAAATAAATACATCATTGTCATATATAAAAAATACATATAGCTAATGTGTATACGGGAGTACATCCTCTCCACCCTCTCGTTTGTCTGCCCCTTGTGCACGCTCTCCTCTGCCTCTTCCTATGTCGCCTCGTCTGCCTCTGCGTCTTCCTCGGGTGCTTATCCCACCAATCCTGGCACGATGTTTGTGGTATTGTATGCCCCTCAATGCCACTCAAATCATCTCTTCCACTTTACGCATGGCATCAGACCCCTCAAGGAAGAAATCGACCTCAATGCATGTCTGCCATATCCTAACTACCTATAGACATATATGCACCAGATTCTGAGCGTGGTACATATGGGACTACTCCTCCTCTAATATCTCCTGATGTACTGTTCTAGGAGGATCACCATTTGTAGTGGGAAGTATCAAGGGGTGTGAGACGATATAGAACCTCCTGATGTAGCCATCAATGTAGCTTCAGTCGTACTCAACTCTGATCACACGAGACTCGTCTGGTACCAGATGGTGCTGAAACTCAGCAAAGATCTCGTCTATCTGGCGGCGGGTAATGGACAGAGGAGCGGGCATATAAGGGTGATTGGGAATGGTTTGGGCATAGCCGAACTGCCGCATGATACGCTCGGGCAGATATCGCGCTGTGATGGTCGAGCTGCATGCCAATCATCCGCTGTAAAGTGAAACCTCATCGAACGTGCATGTCTTACAATGATCTCTATAGCAGCCGTATATGGCATCCTCAGCAACCATGCGATCCAAATACATTTTCAAAGGCTCTACCGATTTGTTCCCCCTCGGCGGGCAGAAGGCACGTGTCCGCGACCACTCCTCTGTGTACTCTTACACATACCCCTAGCCATGTATCTGCGGAAAGTGTTGGACGATCCAGGACTGAAATAAAAAAAATTGGTATCAAGCAAATATCACGATAGTATAAGAGAATTTTTTTTCAGGGTTTAGGATTGGTACCATATATAGTGAACAATTACCCGCAACAGTCCTAGTAGCCCAAAGGCATCCAATGTAGAGTCTGGAGTAAGTGTGTGCCAACGTCGTTGCATCCTAGTTATACTCATGGATTGTCGCCGGATCCAATAGGTACCTCAGCCAAACCAAATTCGTATATAAGGAAATAATGTTGATAAACAACTGCATGCCTACCAAGTATAACAGATAACATCGCAACGCCCGATGTCTGTGTACTTCTACCTCGATTGCATCACTAGCTACCTGTACCATAGCATCCAGGGCCCGTGCATAATATATGGCCAAGGTGGAATACCTCACATGAGCTCCATGGGCCGTATCAGTCTCCGCTAGTGCATCCTCTAGAGTCACTCGAGCTTCTGAATCATCATATCCCGAGCCTTCTTCTTCGATAGCTTCCCTGGACGTGGGAGGATACCCCTGATCGATACATGTAACAGACATGAAACATTGTCAAGGGTGAGAGTAATCTCCCTGTGTGGTAGATGGAAAGAGGAGATCTCTGGTTGCCACCTCTCCATAAAATCCATGAGCATACTGGTATGTATCACGGAATACCCAATATCAGCAAAGTCCTTCAGACCAGACACAACGATGGCTGTCAGGAACCACTCGTCCTCTGGTGGAGTCACTCTCTTGCGTCCATGGTTATAAAACCTCTGAGCTTGACGTGCCTGAAAATTATCAAAGAAATAAATTTTAATTAAAAACAATGATTCATCGAATATTTTTCGTATGAAAAAAAATAATCTGAGTAATCCTACCTCTTCACGTCAGACATGTGGGGCAGCATGCTCTGCGTAACCAATAACAGTGACATGTTAGATGGACCTGTAACACCCCAAATTTGCCCTCTTCTTGTTTAGCATCGTTATCATATCATAATCATCATGAGCATACCATATCCTTATCATTTAGCATAGAAAAATAAAGCATAACACTCACATGTTCTAGCATAAGGCATATGATCGGTCATCTGGGAAAATCTGAATCTGCAAGTCAAAATCAAGAGCATGGTGATCTGGCAAGAATCTCACAGGATCATTTTGCACAAGCCTGGTATCATGTTCAGAGCCCTAGAAAGAGAAGATGGATCAAAATTTGCTTGAAACGGTTGGTGCAGGTCTATTTTTGAAGGTTCCCACCAAAGGGAGGGAAATTCAAATTTTCCATGCGTTAACCGGTTAACGCATATGGTTAACCGGTTAACAGCTGCGAAATTTGAATTTCCAGCAGCAATTTCAGCATGTGTGTTTTGGCTCCATTTTCCAATTTTCTGATTTTTATTCATTTGAATTAATTTGAATTTGGGAGAAGGATCTAGAGCATTTATCCAAGCCTAATCCCATTGCTACATCCTAATCACACTACCCAAACCATAATTTTGGATCCCAAACCAAAATTTTGGGCCCCAAACCTAAATCATATTTATTCCATTTCCCTCCAAACCAAGGGAGCTCTCACTCATTTTTCACTCTCATTTCTGAATTTTCATTCCTCTCACTCACAATTCTCTCACTTTTCTCTCCCAATTTTCCAAATCACTCAAAGTTCCTCTTTGAAGATCACACAACCTTGCCTTGAGGTGTGTAGATCTTGGAACTAAACCTCCTTTCATAGCTTCTTTGCATCTCTTTGCTGGTTCTATTGGAGATTCAGATCTGGTTTGAGATCTAGAAGTGCTTTTGGATCCAAAATTCTGCATCAAGAGCTTGTTCTTGCATTTATTTTGCATGGAGTGTGGAGTTTAGCATCGGATCTTCAAAGTTTTGCGCGAGATCTACTGTTTTCAGCTCAATCAACAATTACCAAAGCATACCTCAGCTTTGTAGGTTGGTTAATTTCAGATCTAGCTCTGTTTTTAGCTTATTTGCATGCTTGTGCTTTAGATCCACCATGTGTTTGTGTATTTGATTGTGTTGCATGAATTGATTGTTTGATTTGTATCCGGATCCGAATGTTATTTGTTCATGAGCTTAATGATATGGATTAATGTGAATTGATCTAATTTTCCATGTGTAATTGATTGCTGGTCTGGTGCAAGCTTATTTGGATAAGCTGTTTTGAGTTGCTGTTTTCTGCAGGATTTGTTGCTGTTTTATCAGTGTTAACCGGTTAACGTATATGGTTAACCGGTTAACGCACCTGTTTCATGCGTATTTTGTGCAGGTTTGAGCTGGTTAACCGGTTAACGCATTTGGTTAACCGGTTAACACTGAAGCAGAATGGCTTTTCAGTGTTGTTTTGAGCTTGTTTGATCCCTTTGCTTGTTCTAATTGCCTTGGATCATTGCATGATCATTAAGCATGATATTTTAGGGTGATTTGCTTGCTGGTTGATGTATGCTTTCATGTTTTCGACGCGTAAGTCGTGTATTTGCAATGCTTGGCATGTTGTTTGTTTCTTGTTTACAAGAACCTTTGAGCATGATTAATTCCATGATTGTGTTGGTCAATTTGCTGGATTTTTGCTAACATTTCAGGGGCTCATGGTAAGAGAAGTGTGGATGTTTATCCACATTTCAACTTTTCATCTTTCCTCTTTTGCTTTGTTTTTTTTCTTTGTGGTGTTTGATGTGCTTTGTGCCATCATGTGGTTCTTTTTCCCCTTTCTAGTTTCCTCTTCTCTTTTTCTATCTTCTTCCTTCTTCATTAGGGTAGAAACCTCACTAACTCTTAGGACTTCCATGCATGTGAATACTTAGGATTATTTTAGTCCCCCTTTAGAATTTTTCCTTTGAGATCTTTTGGTTCTTCTTCTCTTCTCATCTCATAACTCTTAAAAAGAAAACACTTTAATAAATGTGAAGTGATGCATTGATCCATAGCCTTATTCCATAAGGTATGCTTGTAGTCTTCCCATCTTGGGATAGTACATGTTTACCTTGTGATGCACAAGTCTGATCAAGGTATCTTCTTCATAAAGAAAAGCATAAAAAACACTTCTTCATGTAAATAACCAAAAAACACTTAATAATTAAGCAAGTTAGTGAGCCTAAGCCCTAATCTTTGGGTTCAAGTTTTGGGGATCTTCTCCTTACTTGAGTGTGCTTGTTCTATTATTCCATCTTGGAATGTAGTGACAAGTGCACATTCCATTGGTGAGAGTTTGAGTTCACTTCCTTGTGACACACTCATAAAAGCTTCTAAAAAACACAAAACAAACAATAAGCGTCTTTCCTTCGGGAATTCTTTTCTCATCTCCTTCGCTCCGTACGCGAACTTGCTCCTACTTGTCATTTTGCAAGACGGTTACGCACTCGTCGTCCGAGTCTGCAACACCTGAGCAATGGCATAGGCAGTTCAAGCCTTAATTCACAAGCAATTTCCTTTTAGTACCCCTAGTTAGGGGAACTACGGCGTCTCTGATCCTCATTATCCTGATGAGGTACGTAGGCAGCGGGGTAGGGCCCGTTCGAGCACAATCTTTATTTTCCCTACATTTTTCCTTTTGCTTTCTTATTCAGTTCTTTTCCAGTTCCAGTTTCTTTTCATATTCATTTCTTTGCTGCATTTTTCATACCCTCACCCTTTGAAACAGTATTCTTTGCAAGCGTGGATCCCGTCGGGTACGGCGGACGATCTGGGTGCTAATACCTTCCCAGGTCGTAACCGACTCCCGAACTCAGTCTCTTTGGTTCGCAGGACCTGTGTCCTTCCTCTTTTTTTCTTCTGGTTTGTGCAGCATTACCATTCCCTTTCTTCGGGATAAAAATGCATGGCTGGCGACTCTACCTTTTTCCGCGCCACTTTCGCGTTTGTACCAGGATGGAAATCCGGGGAGCGACAGCTGGCGACTCTGCTGGGGATGTGCACCAGAGATCTCTGGTTCCCCTGTGAGTCTCTCTTAGCGCTTGTGTGTTGTTGTTTCATTGGGTGATGTTTGTTTGATGTGGCTTGTTGTATTATATTGTTGTTTGTTTATTGCTTTATTTACAGCTTTATTTACAGCTTTATTTACAGTTTTCAGTATTTATTTTCTGCATCATATATCATACTGGACTGTCTGGACTGGTTTCCTTTTGTGGGATGGGAGTTACTGGTTCTTGAGAGATATGAGCCAAGTACCCGGCTCGAGTGCACCATAGGACTTAGAGTGGTTCCACTTTGGCCTCATGAGATCTTGTCATGGGGGTAGTAGTGAGTTCCACACCCAGGTTGCGATTGTCTGGGAAATGTCTTGATTTGGGGATCTTCCTCTCTCATTACATAACCCTGACAGTTATGTGCAGTTGGGGACCGATCATTGAGAACCTTTGTGGAAACAACCTTCTCCAGTGGTGACAGTGGCAGACCACATTTTGTGGCAAACCCATTCGCACCCGAGGGTCCACTGGGAACTCGCATAGGATGGCCTGGTTCTCTTATAAGAACTCAGTTAAAGCATCTGGTCATATGACATTAGTACTGTATCCTACGGGCTGAATGTACTATTGTTTCTTGATTTCAGCGCTTGAAGCTAGGGACTTATAAGGGATGCTTGTTTTTCCCGGACTCAGCTGAGGCCTCCCTGCATAGTACATAATGCCTAACCGATTCCCTGATTTGGTCATGAGCCATTTCTCGGAGATGGTGACAGTATTATTGCTATGTGGCTTTGAGAGTCCGTGATGTCTGACCCGGAGCCTTTTACCCGTGAGATTGGGGGGTGTGTACAGGTGTGCAGGAACCCATGACCTCAACATACACTCATCTGTTCAGTTATGATCTTTGGTCCTGTGAATATGACCGGTGGTTCTATTGATTCTATGGTTCCGAGGTTATGATCCTGGAATTCTGGATTTCTTGATACTGTGGGTCTGAGATCTTCTATCAGAGGGTTGTGATTACCAGAGGGGGTGACTCAGTGAACTGTTGAGTTTGCCAGTTGTTCCGAGGGGCCCTTGTCAGTGTGCCAGTTCAGATGGTCCCCGTTGGTCATATGCTTGCATTGCATTACATTTGCATCATTCTTTGCATTAACTGTTTATGTTTCCCATTTTTTCAGGTCATTACTCACATCTGTTCCCGGTTCTGGTATTCTTATCTCCATGGCAGAAATTAAAAGCGATCCGAGAAAAAAGAATGTGCATTACACCTTTCTTCAGCCGGAAGTCAAAAGTGTTCAGAGGTTAGCAGGTCTGATGAATGATCAAGTCTTAGGAAATTTCAAGAAAAGATATGGCCAGATACTGAAGTTTGTGGACAAGCCTACTACAGACCAAAAGGACAGCTTGCATACCTTGTTGCAATTTTATGATCCCCTGCTGCGTTGTTTTATTCTTCCAGGTTACATCTTAGCTCCGACATTAGAAGAGATCTCCAGCATGCTGAGTATCCCGATCAGAGAGACATTGCCGTTCTACGGGTCAGAGGTTGTGCTCAGAGATGAAGACATAGCCAAGGTTTGTAGGTTGCCAGTTGCTTCAGTCAGAAAGGCTTTGCAAGAGAGTAAAGGCAGAGGTCTACCATGGAGTGTGCTTATTCCAGAGGCTGAGAAGTATGCTACAGAGGCTAGGTGGAGCGACTTTGGAGCTTTGCTTGCATTGATGGTATATGGGTCTAGCTTGTTTCCCGGAGAGAAAGAGTTTGTCAGCTTAGAAGTGATCTCAATCTTCGCAAAAGGCAATCCGGTGCCTACTTTATTGGGTGACTTTTATTTTAGTGTCCATTATAGAAACGAGAAAGGTAGAGGTGGTCCAGTGGTCTGCTGTGCTCCTTTGTTTGCTGAATGGTTCGCTAGACAGTTGCCTAAATCAGGTGCCTTCAAGGATATACGAGACGAATGGAGATGGTCCAGAAGACTGATGGGATTGACTGAAGAAGACATTGCTTGGGGTTATGACAGGGATTTGCTAGGAAAAGAGGTGATGGTTAGCTGCGGAAGGTTTGCCGGAGTACCTTTGCTGGGAAGGAAAGGTGTCATCAGTTACTACCCGACATTAGCCAGAAGGCAGTTTGGCTACCCTTTGAAGGATCCCCCTCAGATGGAAATGTTTGCTGAATCTTTGTATTTTCCTGTTGATGGAAACAGAGAGCTAGTCCAACAAGCAGTTCAATCCTGGGATCACAGGAAAAGGAAAGGGAAGAAGGACTTCGGCCGAGTTGATCCCAAAGCATATCCACCATACGTTGAATGGTTGCAAAGGCATATCGAGTCAGTTCTCATGCCTTTTTCAGTCGAAGCTCCACTTTATCCTCGAGAGGTACCAGGTCCGAGCAGTACGGTTTCCTTGGAGGAGTACAAGAAGCTAGAAGCTCAGCTGCATGCGGTCAGAGTAGAGAATGTTGAGATGGTAAGCTTATACCACCAGGCCAATGGAGCCAAGAAGGAAGCTGAAGATAAACTGCAAAAGCTCCAGTCCTCCTTGGAAAACAAAGAGAAGGATTTTGCCGGAAGAGAAGCCCATTTCCACCGATTGGGTATGATGGAAGCGCAAAGAGAAGCCAAGCACAAGGAGACTTTAAAGACTCTCAGGAGTGCTCGACAGTCCATTGTTTGGCTGAAAGGCCAAAGGGAGGAAGAGCAAAAGAAATTCAAAGAGAAGGAAGAGTTCTTTGAAGTTCAGATGGCTTTTAAGAAGGAGGAAGTGGAGCAAGCCCACGCCATCCGGAGGGAGAGGACCCAACAGCTAGTCCAAAGCCAATTAGCTCTGGAGGAAGCCAGGAAAGAGATTGAAGAGCTCAAGCTGAGAGCAGGCGTCAAGAAGAGCAGGGCAGAGGTGGCAGAGTCGGGGTCCTCAGCTTAGTTTATTTTTCAGACTACCTACAAGCTTGTTGTAGGGGTTTTGCTTTCATTTCCTTTGTCTTTATGTACTGATTTGTAACCCTTCGGGGAATATTCTTGGATGTATTCTGACTTTTAGCCTATAGTGGTTTGTCCATATTCAGTATTAATGTGCAAGTTATCGTTTTGAATGTGCAAGACTCGTTTGTCTGGATACTACTAACGTCTGAACACTTATCAAAGAGAAAGTTTGAAAGCTAAACACTGAAAGTGATTGCCGAGATAGATACCAGAACTGGGGCATGCCAAATGCTTAAAATTGGGAACATGAACAGTTACATTGCATTGCATATAACCTGTTTGTCTGTTTTGCAGGTGTTGCATCAATTACTAACGTATTTTGTGTTGTAGGCACTATAGCTCCTCGAAAAGTTCGAGAACAACCGGCAGTGCACAGATACCCAACCAAGATTAACAGAGAGCGGGCCATGGATCAAATGCAGGCAGATTTGGCAGACCTAAGGCAGAGAATGGATAACTTCATGACGTTAATGACCGGCATGGGGAAGAATCAAGAACGGCTGCGAGAGTTGGTTGAAAATCAGAACCGGAATGCCGCTGCTGCTGCTAATGCTGGTAATCATGCTGGTGCAGGCGCACATCAAGGGGGAATTCCTGCCACACAACCAGGGACGACAACAGTCAACGACGGGATGCATAACATTCATGTGGACCACCAGGAGGACCAGTTCACTTTACTTGATGAGACCGAGGGTCAAGGGGTCGAAATGAACAAGAGATTCGAAGAGATGGCCGAGCAAATTAAGGCTATTCAGTCCCAAAGTTCTTTGGGATTCGATATAACAGACTTGGGTTTGGTTCCGGGAGTCAGAATCCCGTACAAATTCAAAGTTCCTACTTTCGAGAAGTATAACGGCACTGCTTGCCCAAAGACCCATCTGCAATCATATGTGGGAAGAATCGCCGCTCATACAGACGATGAAAAACTGTGGATGTATTACTTTCAGGACAGTTTGGTGGGAGCTTCCCTTGAGTGGTACATGAAGCTCAGCAGGGTCAATGTTAAGAGCTGGAAGGATCTCGCTGAGGCCTTCGTGAAGCAGTACCAGTACAACATGGATATGGCTCCGAATCGCACCCAGTTGCAACATATGGCTCAGACAGCAAAAGAAGGCTTTAAAGAATACGCCCAGAGGTGGCGTCAGCTAGCTGCTAGGGTGCAGCCTGTAACCCGGTGAACTGACTTTAAACAATGTTGCGGATAGCAAGAGTCGCCACCGACTTTTATTTTATCCATAAGGAAAGGTTATAAAAGAACAGGAAAGACCTTAGAGAATTATTTTGGGTCCGGGGGGTAGGTTATGAAAAGGGAAGGTGTTAGCACCCTTTTCATCCATGGTTATCCATGGGCTCTTAGGTACTTAAGCTCACTTTAGATTGTTTTTGAAAGTGTAGTGTGTGAATAGGAAAATTTTCAGAATAGTTAATAAATAATCCATGTAAGGATGTGTTAAAAACATGTTTGAAAATTTGGTTGGAAATTTGTTTAAGTGTGAAAAAGTTTTGAAATGAGCTTAAGTACTTAGGAGTAATCTACCCTAATGTTTAAAGGTCTTTCTTGTTTTTTATTCTTTCCTTAGTAAGACTATCCCTACTATAATGGAGTAGGTAGTCCTTACTTTGGATGTTAAAGGGACATGTGAGGGACAATTTGATCTTTAAGGCAATGGTGGGGTGTAATAAGCATTTATAAGGGACTATCATCATTTTTTCCGAAGGGACTTGATTTGTATAGGCAACATAAGGGACTTTGATGATTTTTATTCGAGGGACTTGCTTTTATACACCCCACTTAACCATTATTCGTAGGCAACATGAGGGATAACCCTAAGGAAGTGAGACGGCGATTAAAATCGACTTACGTGTGTGAAGTGTTTAAATTAATTATCTTTGATTAAAAAAGTGATCTAGAATTAATTTTAAGAACATATATGTTTTACACTCCCTAATTATTAACCATGATACATAAATAAATAAATTATTACAAACTTTACACCAAGGAATAATTACAAAATTATAATAATAAGCACAAATAAATAATAAGCAACTAATAATTTAGCAATAAATAAATAAAAGGGTTAGTTATAATAATATAATAATAATAGTAATTATAAATAATAAACAAGGTTAGAAATATAAAATAATAATGATATGGTTAGTAATAAAAATTAATTAAGAGGTTAATAAAATTATAATAAGCAAAAATTAATAACAATATAATTAGCAATAATAATAGAAACCAAGAAATTAACATGCACAACCAAATATTTTCTAATTCACATACTAATTATTAAATCATTTTTTAAATAAGTTATAATTACAAAATTTTAATCATTATAAATATATAGATTTACAATTTATATACATATTCTAAGAAAAAGATGAATTTTTAAATAGCATATTAAAATTCAATTTCTATTATTCATTATATTCACAAATTATTTTTAATCATATAATTATCCTAAATTAAATTATTTCTAAATATTAAAAGAAAATTAATTTGACTTATAATTATGTTTACAAAAATTAACTATATTAAAAATTATATACATAATAATTATAATAAAAATTAGAAAATAAATTATTAAGAAAAAATAGAATTAGGTTTTGAAATATAAATTAGGGTTTGTTAGAAAAATATTTTTTTAGGGTTTTAAAGAATTAGGTTTAATTTATATACAAAATTAACTAATATACATGTTATAAAATAAATTTTTGAATAACATAATAGAAAAATTTAGAAATTTTAGAGAATATGAAGTTATTTCAAAATTTGAAATATATAGATAATTTAAATTTTATTAAGAATATAAAACAAATAAACCACTTAACTAAGAAAAATAGAGAAAATAACAAAAATTTGAGAACTTACCTTGGCTGGGTTTGAACCCAGGTCCTCATGCCTGCCAGCATCAAAACTTTCCACCAGACCAACCATGCGTTGGTGACCATAGGATGACTGTGATTGCTTTTATGCCACATTTTGAACGATTCAAAAAAAATAAAGAAGCAAAAGGCCTGGGGTGGTTTCGTACCCAGGACCTTATGGATGTGCACGCATACGCTTGACCGCCTGGCTGGGAGAGCCTTCCTGGTCATGAAACGGCTACGACTAATAATATATGAAACCTCTTTTTATCCTGCGAAAAATAAACAAAACATTGCCATGGCCAAGAATCGAACCATGGACTTCACAATATACACAACCATAGTTTACCACCAGGACACATGCGCGTGTGTGTAAGTGAGATAACAAAACAATCATAAAATATTTTAACAAAATTTGAATTTTGAAACTGGCGCCAGAGGTCATCTTCTTCACTGAATTTTGCTGCGAATTTTCCTTTGGCTTTTCCTGCGAATTTAACTGCGTGTTCTTCAACATCAAAAACCTACGAAAATCAAACATGGACAAAACGGTACAGATTCATAAAATTGATTAATGATTTATGATTCCCATGATTCATACAACAATCCTGTGTTTTCCAAATTCATTTATATTTGGTGGATTGATAAACCCTAATTTGGCCGAAAAAACCTAGTAATGGTGAAATCCATATTAGGTAATGGTTCTTCACGAAACCTGTCCAGAAACAATCAAGAACTCCATACAAACACAAAACAATGGTCAAAAATTGTTAAAAATCAGCCAATATGCAAAATCAAAAATCAAAATATGATGAACATTCATGGATTCGGGTTGTGTCATGTATGATGTTTCAGATGCAAATGGTCATTGGGAATGCTTCAATGATGTCTCAGGAACGTGTCTCAACCTTTAAATTGGTTCAAAAGGGCTTCAATCTTCAAAACCGAATTCCAACTTTTGAAGAATTTTTGTGTTCTTGTTCTTACCTCTTGGCTGCTCCAATTCCTCTCTGAACATTAGGTTTGTGTTAAGTATATATGTGTGATGAATTTAGGTCAGAAATATTGATGGGCTATGTGAAAAATTGATCCAAAAAAGATTGACAAAGATTAAGTTGTAAAAGTCAAATATTTGATCATAAAACCTTGCTATCTTGGGATGATTCATATGATTTCCTTCTTCTTTGACTCCAATCACACTTTATGATTTTTTAGATCCAATCACAAAAATATCTTTTCATATTTAATATTTTTTTTAAATTTAAAATGATTTAAAATGTAATAAATCATAATAAATTAATAAAATAAAATAAAAAATATGAAAATATCATGAAAATTTCGTGCATGGCATTATGAAGTGGATTGGGTCACAAATTGAATGGCCCATTTGAAAAGAAATGATTTTGAACCTCCCTTTTCAACATAAACCATCACAAAATTTCTTAACTTTGCAAAGGCACATCTCCCTCAATTTTAATGGTATGAGGGTGTTCTTGGACTTTTTGGAAAGCTTGAAGAGTCCTCTAAACAACCCCACTGGTTTCAGGTCCATATCATTTACCAATCTCAAGTTATGCCCTTTTGAAGTTGTTGACTTTTTGTTGACTTTTGAAATGACCTATAATGTCTTAGATCATATCTTTCAAATGAAGCATTTTTGGGCTTAACTTTCAACATCAAAGTTGTAGAGAATTCAATTTCCTTCAAAATGAACTTTGGATGGAGACTTGGTGATGAAGTATGTGAAAGTTATGCCTGGTCAAAGTTCAGTTGACTTTTACTGAGAAAACCCTAATTTAGAAACTCCTGATTATTGATGATCTGGAATCTCCTTGATGAATCATGATCAACCCTTGATCAAATGATGAATTTTACTTCATATACTTGATGTTGGCAAAAAAATCATGAAGTTTGACTTTGGTTTGACCACAGTTGACCTCAGTTTGACTTTTTGACTGCATTGACTGATTTTGACTTATCTGATCATCTGACTGAGCAAACCTTTGAGAAAAGTCTTGAAACTTGACATGGGGGTTCTTACACACATATAAGATGTTATGAAACTCACTTGAGGCATTGTAAGTCCACTTAGCCTGATTAAAGTCAAAACCCTAGTTTAGGATGCACTGCTTAGGAGATGCATTGTCTGAGGGAATTGTCAACTTCTTTGACCAATTGTGAACTTTGTGAACCTTGTGAATCTTCATAAACTGCCTTGTGAACCTCATGGGAGGTATTGTGAAGCTTGTGAACCTTGTGAACCTCATGAAGGGGCTTTGTAGACCTCATAAACCTCAGGAAAGCTTTGTAACCATTGTGAAACTTGTGAACCTTGTGAACCTTCAAGAAGTGACTTGTAAACTTCATGAACTTCGTGGAAGGTCTTGTAAATGTTGAGAAGCTTGTGAACCTTGTGAACCTTCATAAAGTAACTTGTGGACTTCATGAACCTCATGAAAGGTTATGGGAATGTTGAGAAACTTGTGAACCTTGTGAACCTTCATAAAGTAACTTGTAGACTTCATGAACCTCATGAAAGGTTATGCAAGGGTTGGAGAACTTGTGAACCTTGTGAACCTTCTTAGAACACAAAGTCTTGTATTGTGAGGGCAAATTTTGGGGTGCAACAGCTGCCCCTGTTCAATTTTCTGAAACCTGAGGGGTTAGATTGGTATATTTGCCAGTCGTGACCTGGAAGGTTGAAGGGGATTGAACACAAAAGCCCAAAAATTTGCACTCACCAGTGCATAGAGTGATGTTGATAGTTGAACATGATTGAGTGGGCTTAAAGATGCCACTAGGGGAAAGTTCTTTAGCAGTGTAATGAGAGCTGTCAGGAGTCAAGAGTAATACTGATGTAACAGCATGTCTTCATGAGGATAGAGCAATCAATAATGATAACCCTAAAGCAGTCTTGAAGAAATAATATGATTTCAGGAGGATAGAGCAATCAATAATGATAACTCTAAAGCAGTCTTGAAATAATAAGATGATATGTCTTCAGGAGGATAGAGCAATCAGTAACTCTAAAGCAGTCTTGAAGTAATGGCTTCAGGAGGATAGAGCAATCAATAATGACAACTCTAAAGCAGTCTTGAAGTAATGGCTTCAGGAGGATAGAGCAATCAATAATGACAACTCCAAAGCAGTCTTGAAGTAATGGCTTCAGGAGGATAGAGCAATCAATAATGACAACTCCAAAGCAGTCTTGAAGTAGTGGCTTCAGGAGGATAGAGCAATCAATAATGACAACTCCAAAGCAGTCTTGAAGTAGTGGCTTCAGGAGGATAGAGCAATCAATAATGATAACTCTAAAGCAGTCTTGAAGTAATGGCTTCAGGAGGATAGAGCAATCAATAATGACAACTCCAAAGCAGTCTTGAAGTAATGGCTTCAGGAGGATAGAGCAATCAATAATGACAACTCTAAAGCAGTCTTGAAGTAATGGCTTCAGGAGGATAGAGCAATCAATAATGACAACTCCAAAGCAGTCTTGAAGTAATGGCTTCAGGAGGATAGAGCAATCAATAATGACAACTCCAAAGCAGTCTTGAAGTAGTGGCTTCAGGAGGATAGAGCAATCAATAATGACAACTCCAAAGCAGTCTTGAAGTAGTGGCTTCAGGAGGATAGAGCAATCAATAATGATAACTCTAAAGCAGTCTTGAAGTAATGGCTTCAGGAGGATAGAGCAATCAATAATGACAACTCCAAAGCAGTCTTGAAGTAATGGCTTCAGGAGGATAGAGCAATCAATAATGATAACTCCAAAGCAGTCTTGAAGTAGTGGCTTCAGGAGGATAGAGCAATCAATAATGATAACTCTAAAGCAGTCTTGAAGTGGTAATATGACCTCAGGAGGATAGAGCAATCAATAGCTCTAAAGCAGTCTTGAAGTAACAATAAGCTTATCAGGAGGATAAAGTAACCCTGAAGTGACAATAAAGCAGTCCTGGAGCTCATTTTGTTTGTTGGATAATTAACCTGAAACAAGGTAGCTTTTGTATAATGATATTAGTTTATGCTTTATGTATGCATGTATGATAGGATGCACTTAGGTGATGTATTATGTATATGGATATGTATGTTATGGTATGATGTAAATGATGTATGTATGATATGATACTGCTGGAAGCGCCTGGATATCTTCGTATTACAACTGCTGGCCAGGGAAAATAAATCCCGATTCGTTTGTTGAAGAATGTATAACCCTTCGTCTGCTGGGGATAACAGGGTATAGATAACCTCCCGTATGCTGGTGATAGTAAGGTATGTATAACCTCCCGTATGCTGGGGATAATAGGGTATATATAACCTTCGTCTTCGTTTGATAGTAGGATAAGTATAACATCCCGTCTTCGTTCGTCGTACCCTTATTGGAAAGTAATTTCCCGAATATCCGTATGAGGATAAAAGAGATGGATATAAATTCCAGGGGAGATGAGACCTTATGAAGATGGATTTGCCCTACTGGGGGTTTGTAACTGTCTTGTAAAGATGAACCGGCGAAACTTCGTTGAAATCCTTCCCTCGTTCGTTCTTGGTAAATACTATTACTGCATTTTCATGCATTTCTGGTAAACATTAATCGTATTAAAAGCATACATGCATTTCTGGTAAACATTAATCATATTCAAAAGCATACATAACCAATGGACGTTCCGCTTATGCAAAATAGGGTAAAAGTAAATCTGGATTCAGAAGGGAAAAGTAAAGTTGAACTTGAAAACAGAATCGTTTCAACTTCGAGAGTGTATAACCAATTGGATCTATGGCTCCTGAAATTCTTTAACTTTCCTGAGTACCTTTCCAGAAATCCTCATAGCTGGATCTGAATACATGATATTGACACCATCTGATACTGCTGGCGTAGACAATTAATTTCCATCATAGCTTCTTCTGAGAATCCCAAATCAAGGTAGAGGACTGGGTCTTCAAGTCGTAATAGACCATGTGCTCTCCGGATACTATATTTGAAAAGAAAGTATTGCCCCTTGGTTGAGGATGAATTGTCCCATAATGAAAGTATCTGTAATGAGTCATCTCAAAAGAAACAAGTAGAATGCCCCATAAGCATATGCCCCTGGCATTGTGAACTTTGTAATGTCACACTTGGTAATTCAAATATATGAGAAAAACTGCCCCTGGCTATTAAGCACTGTTGGATCTGGAACTGATTGCCCTGAATGATCTGAACAGTAACTTAGAATGCCCCCTTGATTAGGAAACAACAACCATGCCCCTGGCATTATGAATTCTATAATGTTACCCTTGGCACTTCAAAGATATGAGAATAACTGTCCCTGGTCATTAAGTACTGTTGGATCTGGAACTGATTGCCCTGAATGATCTGAACAGTAACTTGAAATGCCCATGAATTGGGAAACAGTGGCTATGCCCCTTTATATACATGGACTTTGATCCAGGAAGCAACTTTGCTTATCGGAAGGACCTTAGTTCATTTGAACATTCATCCTGTAAGCTTCTCCATTTGTCAAACATTCAGGTATATGCAAACAATATATATTCAAAAATGCAATGCTTATATCTGTCTTGAAAATAATAATTTTTTTTTTTTTTTTTTTTTTTGAAAAACTGTGATATTAACTCAAATTTTATGACAAGCCCTAAAGGAGTCAGGATACCTTTTGTAGCAGTACGCTTTCGAACTAACCATGCTTCAGTTAGGACTTTTAAAGGGTTATAACGTGGCCTGGTTCACGGTTTAAGAAACAAAAGATAAAGGCTCAAATTTTATTTGTACCCAACCCAATCTCCATGATGTTCTTCAGTCCTATGCTCGGTTGACTTATGCATTGAAGTTCCAAAGAAGTTTGGTATTGTAACACTGACATTTATGATGGTTCAGCCACCAAAAATTTATTTGAACATCCAGTCATCTTTCTTTGTTGAGGATTCATAGTAACCTCTTTTTTTTTCTTTCTCTTTTGACTTTATTATCCCTTCTTTTTGCCTGAACTGCTTATTTCAAGGTTACAGTTAGCGGGATGTCTTAATGTTTTACTAAGTCTCCTTCATAGGTTTTGACTTAGCAAGACTGTTCTTTTGCTGGATATTGACTGTCAGGTTTAATGATTACAGAGAACTGTCATTAGTTGTGTACAACACAGATAATTGGCATATTTGAGTTAACCGAGTAACTACCCTGCCCCGGGTTATGAATAAGGGTTTTAATTTGTGCGAGAATAAAAACTCCTACTTCATCAGCTCAAAAGGGTTGACTAGGGATTAACTTCCTTATATCTCCACTGTTTAGGAATTGAAACAATGCCTGTACATCGTCAGCATAGTCTGTTCAAAAGCATACTGCATAAGATTATGGTATTGTTTTCGTCATCCTCCCTCTACAGGCTTATAGCTTTATCAGGAGTTAAATATCACAGGATAGAAATAAGAAACATAGCTCAAAACATAGTGAAACGAATGGATTAATTCAAGACAAACATACGCAATGCATTAATGAAGACAAAAGTTTAACATAATAATAAGTGTTCAAACCAATAAGAGAAATTACAAATGAAAATTCAAATGTTCTCAAAGTCTCTTCCTCTAAACTTGTCACTTCAGTATTCTGGAAACTTTGATGCTTGATGGACGATAGAAGAACTCAACCTGGCCTTCTGGCGTAACCTCGAGTATTCTTTCGTCAATTAGGTCTTGAATCTTATTCTTCAACATCCAGCAGTTGTTAGTATCATGTCCAGGACTGTTGGAGTGATACTCACACCTTGCCTTGGGATGATAGCGAGGAGAAGAGGTTTTAGGATTTTGAGGAGAATTTCTCAAGGAAATTAGTTTCATCTCCAACAAGCATTGCAGAACTTGTGACATTGGAGTGCTGAACTTGATAAACTGTCTTCTACATCCCTTGTGTTGAGGTGGATTAACCTTACCAGGTCTTTCTTCTTCAATTGAAGAATAATCAATGGCAACCTGTCTCTTACCCTCTTTAATCCTCATCTTCCTTTCAACCAAATCAGCTTGTTTTGACGGAGGTTGACTGACAATTAGATCCCTGACTCTATCACTTTGAAGTTTTTGGACAAAGGTTCTCAGCTCTTCTTGCCCCTGAGCTAAATTTTGGATAAGAGCCACCTGGCCATTCATCTGGATCCTCATTTTTGTTATTTCAGCTTGCAATTGTTCCAACTGACCATCCTTGTTGTCCTCAGGACTCTTCTTCTTAGCCAGCAGTGTCTTCAATTCATCCTGCCCCTTGGTTAGGTTCAGAATCAGCTCTCGGAACTGTGCATTCTGTTCCTGAAGATCCTTAACTGATTGTTCAAGAGCCATTGCTGAAATAAACAGCGAGAAGATGAGAAACCTGTGCACAATTATAAACCTGTGATGCAATGATGTGGTATGGGAATGCATATGCAATGTTTTCAAAGACCGCAGAATTTAAATTTGCTTAAACAAACAAGAAGGCAAACTTTTATTAGTAATAACTTTGTTTTGCCTTTTAGGCTTAAAAATGAAAGTATAAAAGATGGGGTTTTAAGTCTCCCATGGACGTTTCCTCTTTGTGTTGAGGTATGAGTTGAGGTTTCGTTCCTCGTGAAGTTGCTTTGTTAGCTCTAGGATTCTTGCTTGGCTTGCTTTGTAATGAGCCTCGAAAGTATCCCTTTGCTCCTTCAGTTGGATCCATGATCTCTGCAAGTCTTCCATATCAGTAGGCATGTCTGGGTGAAGGATGGTATAAGCAGTGTCTCCTTCAGCAACAGGTTCCATGGTAACTGGTAGGACGGCAGGGTATGGCATCATGAGTGTCTGAGCCCGAGATCGTACCCATCTGAGATAAGCTTCCATAGGAATAGTGTACTTAGGCTCCAGTGTCTTGATGTCAATCCTGTTTACCTTTCCCCAAGCTCGTATGAATCTCTGACGGTAACCCTGAAGATCGTTGTCGTAATCAAACATAATGCCCTGAATCAACATGTCATGTGGACCATCACTTCGGGCGTAACCAAACTGTCGTAAAGCTAGAGAGGGGTTGTAGGTGATGCCTCCTCTTATGCCTAGAAGTGGCACATTAGGAAACTCCCCACAACGGTCAATGATGGTGACATTCTCCATAGATCTGGAGCACCAATGGATATCTGAATGAGAAAGTGACATGATCCTCTTGGACCATCTGAACCCTTGCTCATTCTTCATTACTGAGCGAGGAAGGTGAGAAATAAACCACCTAGACAGTAAAGGTATGCAACACATCAAAGTTCCTCTTGCCCTTGTAGTACGGGTGTGAAGAGAATGTAGGACGTCTCCAAGCAATGTAGGCACTGGATTGTGACTCAGGAAAATGTTGATGGCATGAACTGATCTGGATTGGGGAACAATACTAAGCCATATATCAGCAAGGCTAAGATCTCCTCAAAAGCATCATAGCTCATGGCCTTCAAGAACATTTGAGTTTTATCCATTAATACCTTGGCAAGAATACCCTTGACTCCACTTCTGGTTTCTAGAACAATGTCAGACTTCTTCAGATGTAGAGCTGCAGCAATAACCTCTGGTTTAAGCTCCTTCTCCAAACCTGTGAAGGGTCTTTGATCAAGAATAGGGATACCCAGAAGTTTAGAGGACTCCTCCATGGTTGGAACTAGCTGGTAGTCGGGAAATGTAAAGCAATGGTGTTTAGGGTCAAAGAACTGAAACAGCACACTCATCATGTCTTCACTGAACCCTGAAGTAACTAGGTCCAATAGGTGACCATGTCTCTTGTTGAACCGGGAGTGATCAGACACTTGAGAAACCAACTCTTTAAGCTTGGGAGGTATCCCCACAAAGTTGATCCTGATGGTGTTTCTACGAGCTGAAGCCATGACCTGCAACAAAGAACAAAGATAAATCCCTTGGTCCTTGAAATGGTTAGGGAAAATGATATGCTCATGATGCATGACGATGTCATGATGTTATGTTCAATCACAAACATGTGGCACACACAAACAAGTCACACAATTGCCCTAGGTTTAAAGGCTTGCATGAGGTTCAAAGGTAAGTACCCTCCCCTGAAGTTAGATGGTTCATCCTGTCCTACAAAAGTAACCGGGTTCTAAGGGATCTCAATATCATTGATCCTTCACAAGGGTGGTTGATCAGAAGGCAACTTACTTGCCAACCAAAACCCTCCAAGTTTAAGATCTCAATGAGTGTAGCATCGAGTGTCAACCAACTTCAGTCTGCACCAAAGCCGGCTACCTCACTACTTTCTAAAGGCCAAGATGAGTTAACTAGGGTTCTAAAAGTCAGTTAGTGCATTGACAACATATGGCAGCCTCAATATTATCCTCAACTTGACTTAAGGAATATAAGCACCAACCAAGAAGTCGCACTAACTATGGCCACCAGATCAACCGTATCGATATACGTCGTACAGTTTCCTTGGTCTATTGCCATTTACCTAAGGTACACTAGATCCGGGTTAGGACCTTTCACACACAAGAGCATCCCAGCAATATAATAAAGCAAACAAGGCAAACAATTTAAAGTGATCTTATTTCCTAAGGGTACCCCTCTTAAATTAAATCCCCAGCAGAGTCGCCAGTTCTGTAACCCGGTGAACTGACTTTAAACAATGTTGCGGATAGCAAGAGTCGCCACCGACTTTTATTTTATCCATAAGGAAAGGTTATAAAAGAACAGGAAAGACCTTAGAGAATTATTTTGGGTCCGGGGGGTAGGTTATGAAAAGGGAAGGTGTTAGCACCCTTTTCATCCATGGTTATCCATGGGCTCTTAGGTACTTAAGCTCACTTTAGATTGTTTTTGAAAGTGTAGTGTGTGAATAGGAAAATTTTCAGAATAGTTAATAAATAATCCATGTAAGGATGTGTTAAAAACATGTTTGAAAATTTGGTTGGAAATTTGTTTAAGTGTGAAAAAGTTTTGAAATGAGCTTAAGTACTTAGGAGTAATCTACCCTAATGTTTAAAGGTCTTTCTTGTTTTTTATTCTTTCCTTAGTAAGACTATCCCTACTATAATGGAGTAGGTAGTCCTTACTTTGGATGTTAAAGGGACATGTGAGGGACAATTTGATCTTTAAGGCAATGGTGGGGTGTAATAAGCATTTATAAGGGACTATCATCATTTTTTCCGAAGGGACTTGATTTGTATAGGCAACATAAGGGACTTTGATGATTTTTATTCGAGGGACTTGCTTTTATACACCCCACTTAACCATTATTCGTAGGCAACATGAGGGATAACCCTAAGGAAGTGAGACGGCGATTAAAATCGACTTACGTGTGTGAAGTGTTTAAATTAATTATCTTTGATTAAAAAAGTGATCTAGAATTAATTTTAAGAACATATATGTTTTACACTCCCTAATTATTAACCATGATACATAAATAAATAAATTATTACAAACTTTACACCAAGGAATAATTACAAAATTATAATAATAAGCACAAATAAATAATAAGCAACTAATAATTTAGCAATAAATAAATAAAAGGGTTAGTTATAATAATATAATAATAATAGTAATTATAAATAATAAACAAGGTTAGAAATATAAAATAATAATGATATGGTTAGTAATAAAAATTAATTAAGAGGTTAATAAAATTATAATAAGCAAAAATTAATAACAATATAATTAGCAATAATAATAGAAACCAAGAAATTAACATGCACAACCAAATATTTTCTAATTCACATACTAATTATTAAATCATTTTTTAAATAAGTTATAATTACAAAATTTTAATCATTATAAATATATAGATTTACAATTTATATACATATTCTAAGAAAAAGATGAATTTTTAAATAGCATATTAAAATTCAATTTCTATTATTCATTATATTCACAAATTATTTTTAATCATATAATTATCCTAAATTAAATTATTTCTAAATATTAAAAGAAAATTAATTTGACTTATAATTATGTTTACAAAAATTAACTATATTAAAAATTATATACATAATAATTATAATAAAAATTAGAAAATAAATTATTAAGAAAAAATAGAATTAGGTTTTGAAATATAAATTAGGGTTTGTTAGAAAAATATTTTTTTAGGGTTTTAAAGAATTAGGTTTAATTTATATACAAAATTAACTAATATACATGTTATAAAATAAATTTTTGAATAACATAATAGAAAAATTTAGAAATTTTAGAGAATATGAAGTTATTTCAAAATTTGAAATATATAGATAATTTAAATTTTATTAAGAATATAAAACAAATAAACCACTTAACTAAGAAAAATAGAGAAAATAACAAAAATTTGAGAACTTACCTTGGCTGGGTTTGAACCCAGGTCCTCATGCCTGCCAGCATCAAAACTTTCCACCAGACCAACCATGCGTTGGTGACCATAGGATGACTGTGATTGCTTTTATGCCACATTTTGAACGATTCAAAAAAAATAAAGAAGCAAAAGGCCTGGGGTGGTTTCGTACCCAGGACCTTATGGATGTGCACGCATACGCTTGACCGCCTGGCTGGGAGAGCCTTCCTGGTCATGAAACGGCTACGACTAATAATATATGAAACCTCTTTTTATCCTGCGAAAAATAAACAAAACATTGCCATGGCCAAGAATCGAACCATGGACTTCACAATATACACAACCATAGTTTACCACCAGGACACATGCGCGTGTGTGTAAGTGAGATAACAAAACAATCATAAAATATTTTAACAAAATTTGAATTTTGAAACTGGCGCCAGAGGTCATCTTCTTCACTGAATTTTGCTGCGAATTTTCCTTTGGCTTTTCCTGCGAATTTAACTGCGTGTTCTTCAACATCAAAAACCTACGAAAATCAAACATGGACAAAACGGTACAGATTCATAAAATTGATTAATGATTTATGATTCCCATGATTCATACAACAATCCTGTGTTTTCCAAATTCATTTATATTTGGTGGATTGATAAACCCTAATTTGGCCGAAAAAACCTAGTAATGGTGAAATCCATATTAGGTAATGGTTCTTCACGAAACCTGTCCAGAAACAATCAAGAACTCCATACAAACACAAAACAATGGTCAAAAATTGTTAAAAATCAGCCAATATGCAAAATCAAAAATCAAAATATGATGAACATTCATGGATTCGGGTTGTGTCATGTATGATGTTTCAGATGCAAATGGTCATTGGGAATGCTTCAATGATGTCTCAGGAACGTGTCTCAACCTTTAAATTGGTTCAAAAGGGCTTCAATCTTCAAAACCGAATTCCAACTTTTGAAGAATTTTTGTGTTCTTGTTCTTACCTCTTGGCTGCTCCAATTCCTCTCTGAACATTAGGTTTGTGTTAAGTATATATGTGTGATGAATTTAGGTCAGAAATATTGATGGGCTATGTGAAAAATTGATCCAAAAAAGATTGACAAAGATTAAGTTGTAAAAGTCAAATATTTGATCATAAAACCTTGCTATCTTGGGATGATTCATATGATTTCCTTCTTCTTTGACTCCAATCACACTTTATGATTTTTTAGATCCAATCACAAAAATATCTTTTCATATTTAATATTTTTTTTAAATTTAAAATGATTTAAAATGTAATAAATCATAATAAATTAATAAAATAAAATAAAAAATATGAAAATATCATGAAAATTTCGTGCATGGCATTATGAAGTGGATTGGGTCACAAATTGAATGGCCCATTTGAAAAGAAATGATTTTGAACCTCCCTTTTCAACATAAACCATCACAAAATTTCTTAACTTTGCAAAGGCACATCTCCCTCAATTTTAATGGTATGAGGGTGTTCTTGGACTTTTTGGAAAGCTTGAAGAGTCCTCTAAACAACCCCACTGGTTTCAGGTCCATATCATTTACCAATCTCAAGTTATGCCCTTTTGAAGTTGTTGACTTTTTGTTGACTTTTGAAATGACCTATAATGTCTTAGATCATATCTTTCAAATGAAGCATTTTTGGGCTTAACTTTCAACATCAAAGTTGTAGAGAATTCAATTTCCTTCAAAATGAACTTTGGATGGAGACTTGGTGATGAAGTATGTGAAAGTTATGCCTGGTCAAAGTTCAGTTGACTTTTACTGAGAAAACCCTAATTTAGAAACTCCTGATTATTGATGATCTGGAATCTCCTTGATGAATCATGATCAACCCTTGATCAAATGATGAATTTTACTTCATATACTTGATGTTGGCAAAAAAATCATGAAGTTTGACTTTGGTTTGACCACAGTTGACCTCAGTTTGACTTTTTGACTGCATTGACTGATTTTGACTTATCTGATCATCTGACTGAGCAAACCTTTGAGAAAAGTCTTGAAACTTGACATGGGGGTTCTTACACACATATAAGATGTTATGAAACTCACTTGAGGCATTGTAAGTCCACTTAGCCTGATTAAAGTCAAAACCCTAGTTTAGGATGCACTGCTTAGGAGATGCATTGTCTGAGGGAATTGTCAACTTCTTTGACCAATTGTGAACTTTGTGAACCTTGTGAATCTTCATAAACTGCCTTGTGAACCTCATGGGAGGTATTGTGAAGCTTGTGAACCTTGTGAACCTCATGAAGGGGCTTTGTAGACCTCATAAACCTCAGGAAAGCTTTGTAACCATTGTGAAACTTGTGAACCTTGTGAACCTTCAAGAAGTGACTTGTAAACTTCATGAACTTCGTGGAAGGTCTTGTAAATGTTGAGAAGCTTGTGAACCTTGTGAACCTTCATAAAGTAACTTGTGGACTTCATGAACCTCATGAAAGGTTATGGGAATGTTGAGAAACTTGTGAACCTTGTGAACCTTCATAAAGTAACTTGTAGACTTCATGAACCTCATGAAAGGTTATGCAAGGGTTGGAGAACTTGTGAACCTTGTGAACCTTCTTAGAACACAAAGTCTTGTATTGTGAGGGCAAATTTTGGGGTGCAACACAGCCACCCTTGTTAGAGAATGAAATGGCCGATATGTTTGTGGGTACCCTCCAGGGAGTATTTCTTGAAAGATTGGCGTCAAGTTCTGCTACAAAGTTCAACGATATTGTCATTGCGGGAGAAAGGGTTGAAACACTGTTGAAAATGGGGAAGATACAAGACCCCGGTGCTAGTAGTTCAAATGGGGCGAGGAAAGCTTTTAGCGGACCTCCAAGAAGACGAGAAGGAGAGACCAATGCTGTATTCGGCCGAAGCCAGGGTCGTGGTTACAGAAGACCTTATGAACATGTGGCTGCTGTCACTATTCCTGCAGCTCCCGTACAACAGATGCTACCTCCACCACAACAACCACAACAACAACAACCCAGAGCCAATTACCAGCAAAGGCCTTATCAGCCAAGGCAGGCTCGTCCTGCTAACAGGGTGATTGAAGCTATTCCGATGACATATGCTGCCTTGTTGCCGAGACTACTAGATTTGAACCTTATTCAATTAAGGACTTTGGCACCACCACCTCCTGGAGAGCTTCCAGCTGGTTATGACGTCAACGCGCGATGCGCTTTTCATTCAGGGGCACCCGGGCACTCAACCGAGAAGTGCAGGGCGCTACATCACAAAGTTCAAGATCTCGTGGATTCAAAGGCAATCAACTTTGCGCCACCACCGAATATCAACTCGAACCCTATACCTAATCATGGAGGGGCAAGAGTTAACGCTGTTGAGAGTGATGACAAGTTGAGTTTGGTACTGAGAATTGATGAAGTCAAGACGCCGTTGAAGGTGGTGAAAGAGAGACTGTTGAAAGGTCAAGTGTTTCCTGGTTGTTCTCTCGATTGTGAAGACTGTATAAGTGTTGCGAATGGCTGCGAGAAATTGAAGACGGGTTTGCAAGAGTTGATTGATGTTGGGTCTCTACAATTTAGCAAGATTAGTAATGAAAAGGCTGATGATGTGTCAACCATTACTATCTTCTACAATGAAGCTGACATGCCCGTCAGACAAGAGCCAGTTACTGTTTACACTCCTCAGATTAGTCCTGTGACTATAACTGTACCTGGGCCAGTGCCGTACACCGATGATAGAGCCATTCCGTGGCATTATGGTTCTGATGTCTATGTGGCGGGACAGAAGATGGAAAGTAGACCTGTTGCTGACCCGACTATTGAAAATGTGGGAGGTGTTGGGGGATTTACTCGAAGTGGCCGTTTATTTGCTCCCCCTGCATTGAGAAAGGATCCCGAGGCCGAAGCTTCGTCCAAAGACAAAGGGAAGCAGACTGCGATTGACGAGTCAACTACTCCTGTGGCTGGGCAGGGGACGTTTGAAAAGGAGGTGGAGGAGTTTATGAAGATCATCAAAAGGAGTGACTACAAGGTGGTTGACCAACTGAATCAAACGCCTTCAAAGATTTCTATTTTGTCGTTGTTGATGTGCTCTCCCGCGCACCGAGAAGCTTTACTGAAAGTACTTCAAATGGCCTATGTTCCTCAAGAGATCACAGTCAATCAACTCGAAGCTGTTGTTGGAAGTGTTAATGCTAGTCATGGCTTAGGCTTCACTGACCGAGACCTCACTTCGGAGGGAAGGAATCACAATAAAGCACTGCATATCACGATGGAATGCAAGGGCGCTGTTTTGTCTCATGTTCTTGTGGACACAGGCTCTTCTTTGAATGTGCTCCCGAAGAAGGCGCTGATGAAGCTTAACATTGATGGGGTTATTCTGACGCCGAGTGATCTAGTGGTTAAAGCTTTCGATGGTTCAAGAAGATCCGTTTTCGGAGAGGTTGAGTTGCCTGTCAAGATAGGCTCTCAAGTCTTCAAGAGTGTCTTCTATGTCATGGATATCCAGCCTGCGTATAGTTGCTTGTTGGGCAGACCGTGGATACACGCAGCTGGAGCCGTCACTTCAACCCTGCACCAAAAGCTTAAATATGTGGTGGATGGCCAGGTCATCACAGTTTGCGGGGAAGAAGATATTTTCGTCAGCCACCTGTCGACGTTTAAATATGTGGAAATGGACGGAGAAATTCACGAGACTTTGTGCCAAGCTTTTGAGGCAGATGTCAGTATCTTGACTCCGGTGAAGAAAAACAACGAAGGCACGTCAATTCATTCCTACCGGGAAGCAAAAGAGGCCGTCCAATCAGGCAATGCCCAGGGCTGGGGCAAGCTACTGGAGGTGGAAAAGAAGGGTGATAAATTCGGCTTAGGGTATCAACCTGGGGGGTCTATTCAGAGTGGTAAAGCTATCTCATTCACAAGTGCTGGGTCGCTCGACCGCGATCAAATCTGTACGGCGAACAAAGACGGGGATAGTGGCAGAGACTGGGACAACAATTGGATCCGCCCGTGTGCACCCGGCGAGGAGCTAGGAAATTGGTCCGCGGAAGACATTGTCCAAGTTACCTGGCTCTCAAAGTAATTGTTTTGTTTCCTTTTATTAGCATACTGCATTGTCAAATCCAGCATTCTGCCCAAGATGTTCGGATCCATTGTACTGGGCCACCATGTTTTGTATTGCATCGTTATTTTTGCCATGAAATAAAAGGACATTTTCAGACAAATTGTGCTCTCTTTCTTTGTTTTTAAACTTTTTCACAAAAAACAATATAAAAATGGCAATGTGTTTTTTCATTTTTTGCTTTGTGTTAGCGTCTCTTTTCAAAATAAGCAGATTCTGAATAAGCACATCATTTGTGCAGTATTGATCATCCGGATTCCACGGATAACGTTCCTGCTATGACTATGCATGACTTTGATAATCCAGTCTACCAAGCTGATGAAGGGGTTGAGGAAGATTGTGACCTACCTGAAGAGTTGGTCAGATTGTTAAAGCAAGAGGAACGAGTTATTCAGCCTCATCAAGAAGAGATTGAGACCATCAATATTGGCAGTGAAGATGCAAAGAAAGAAATCAAGATAGGGGCCAATCTGCAGGACGACGTCAAACAAGAACTGATCAGTATGTTGAGAGAGTATGTAGATATCTTTGCTTGGTCATATCAAGATATGCCAGGGTTGGATACCGACATCGTGATGCATAAGCTACCCCTGAGAGAAGACTGTCCTCCTGTGAAGCAAAAATTGAGAAGAACTCGCCCGGATATGGCGATGAAGATTAAAGAGGAGGTACAGAAGCAGTGGGATGCCGGGTTCCTTGCCGTGACTAGTTACCCACCTTGGGTAGCTAACATCGTACCAGTGCCTAAAAAGGACGGCAAGGTCCGGATGTGCGTTGACTATAGAGATTTGAACAGAGCAAGTCCGAAGGATGATTTTCCGTTGCCACACATCGACGTGTTGGTCGACAGTACTGCTCAATTCTCAGTATTCTCCTTCATGGATGGATTCTCCGGTTATAATCAGATAAAAATGGCGCCGGAAGACATGGAGAAGACAACGTTCATTACCCCGTGGGGAACGTTCTGCTATAAGGTCATGCCTTTTGGTCTGAAGAACGCAGGGGCAACTTATCAACGGGCAATGGTCACGTTGTTCCATGACATGATCCACAAGGAGATCGAGTGTTATGTGGACGATATGATTGCAAAGTCCAAAGACGAAGAGGAGCATTTGGTTAATTTGAAGAAGTTGTTTGATAGATTGATCAAGTATAAATTGAGGTTGAATCCGAACAAGTGCACTTTCGGAGTGCGTTCTGGAAAGTTGCTGGGTTTCATTGTAAGTCAAAGAGGAATTGAGGTAGATCCTGCTAAAGTGAAAGCTATTCAAGATATGCCTGCACCAAAGACAGAAAAAGAAGTGCGCGGGTTCTTAGGTAGATTGAACTACATTTCTCGGTTCATATCTCACCTAACTGCCACGTGCGAACCGATATTCAAACTGCTAAGAAAAGAGCAAACAGTCAGGTGGAATGATGATTGCCAAAGGGCTTTCGACAAAATAAAGGAATATTTGCAGGAGCCTCCAATTCTGATGCCTCCAGTGGAGGGGAGACCGTTAATCATGTACTTGACCGTGCTAGAAGGGTCGATGGGGTGTGTGCTTGGCCAACATGACGAGTCTGGTCGAAAAGAGTACGCCATTTATTACCTTAGCAAAAAGTTTACCGACTGTGAATCCCGATACTCACTGCTCGAGAAAACTTGCTGCGCTTTGGTATGGGCTGCTCGCCGACTGAGGCAGTACATGTTGACCCATACTACACTTCTCATTTCCAAGATGGATCCTGTCAAGTACATCTTTGAGAAACCAGCATTGACCGGAAGGGTTGCTAGATGGCAGATGATTTTAACTGAATACGACATCCAGTACACTTCTCAGAAAGCCATCAAAGGAAGTGTATTGTCGGAATACCTTGCTCAGCAACCTCTTGAGGATGACTATCAGCCGATGAGATTTGATTTCCCTGATGAGGACATCATGTGCCTCAAAACAAACGATTATGAGGAACCACTTTCGGAGGAGGGGCCTGACCCTGAATCCAAATGGAAGTTGATGTTTGATGGGGCTGTCAATATCAATGGTCGTGGAGTTGGTGCCGTACTCATTACTCCTGAAGGTGTTCATTTACCCTTCGCTGCCAAAATTACTTTTGGCTGCACCAACAATGAAGCGGAATACGAGGCGTGTATAATGGGAATAGAGGAGGCAATTGATCTTCGGATCAAGAACCTCGATATATTCGGAGATTCAGCCCTCGTCATTAACCAAATTACCGGCAAGTGGTATACACATCAAGAGCATCTAGTTCCGTACAGGGATTATGCTAGAAAACTGTTGACATTCTTCACGACAGTTGAGCTCAAATACATACCACGTGATGAAAATCAATTTGCCGATGCTTTGGCCACTCTCTCTTCGTCGATTAAAGTCATGTGTTGGAACTTTGTGCCCAGAATTGACATCTCCAGGCTTGACTCTCCAGCTTATACTTTCTCTGTAGACGCTGTGCCTGATGAGAAACCTTGGTATTTTGATATCAAGTTATTCCTGGAGAAGCAAGAATACCCAACAGGGGCATCTTCCAAAGACAAAAAGACCTTGAGACGACTTGCTGCTAGTTTCTTCTTGAACACAGACGGGGTTTTGTACAAGAGGAATTTCGACATGGTCTTGCTCAGATGCATGGATAGACACGAAGCAAGCCTGTTGATGCAGGAAGTCCATGAAGGATCTTTTGGTACCCATGCAGGAGGGCATGCTATGGCAAAGAAACTGCTGAGATCAGGGTATTACTGGATGACAATGGATGCAGACTGTTGTTCATTCGCTCGTAAATGCCACAAGTGCCAAATATATGCAGATAAAGTGCATGTTCCTCCAAATCCGCTCAACGTCATGTCATCTCCTTGGCCTTTCTCTATGTGGGGCATTGACATGATCGGGAAGATTGAACCGACTGCTTCGAATGGTCATCGCTTCATCCTGGTCGCGATTGATTACTTTACCAAGTGGGTAGAAGCAGCGTCTTATGCCAATGTCACTCGTCAAGTGGTGGCAAGATTTCTGAAAAGAGATATCATATGCAGATATGGAGTGCCCGAAAGGATCATTACTGATAATGGTTCTAATCTCAACAACAAGATGATGGCAGACTTATGTCGGGACTTCAAAATACAGCATCACAATTCTTCTCCTTACCGACCAAAGATGAATGGTGCGGTAGAGGCAGCTAACAAGAATATCAAGAAGATTGTGCAGAAAATGGTTGTCACCTACAAGGATTGGCATGAGATGTTACCGTTTGCTTTGCATGGGTACCGAACGTCGGTCAGGACGTCAACAGGGGCAACTCCCTTCTCTCTAGTGTATGGCATGGAAGCAGTCCTGCCTGTTGAAGTAGAGATTCCTTCACTGCGCGTGATGATGGATGTCACGCTGGATGAGGCTGAATGGGTGCGTGCTCGTTACAATCAGCTATGTCTAATTGAGGAAAAGAGATTAGCGGCTATCTGTCATGGTCAGCTTTATCAGAGGAGAATGAAGCGGGCATTCGATCAACGAGTACGTACTCGAGAGTATCAAGTGGGAGAGCTTGTATTGAAGAGGATCGTTCCTCCAGGTTCAGATAACAGGGGCAAGTGGACCCCAAACTACGAAGGACCATTCATAGTGAAGAAAGTATTCTCAGGAGGGGCACTGATGCTCACCACTATGGATGGAGAAGACTTCCCATCCCCTGTTAACTCGGACGCAGTTAAAAAATACTTCGCATAAAGAGACCCGCTGGACACAAAAACAGAATGTAAGTCCAGGCAAGAAAAGGGCATCCCGGCGAGCTAAAAACAGAATAAAAAGCTCGGGCAAAAATTAGGGAAAATAAACAAAAAAAATGTACACCCGCTGAGTTGAAAAGCCACATTGGACAGCTCAGGCAAAAAAGGGTATCCCGGTGGATTGAAAACCCGAGAGGGCGATCCACGCAAAATAAGGGAATAAGCGAACAACTGTGATCCAAGTTATCTGAACCACGTCATCGTTTCGTACGGTTTGACAATATCGGAAAGATAGGAAACAGTCCCCTTGTCTTCTCAGAAAGCCAAAACAGAATGGAGAGTCTTGAAGACATGCAGGTCATAGCAGAAATGGAACTCCTTGGAATGCCATGTACATTGCCATTAGGATAGTTTTTTTTCTCAATTTTTATAGTGGCTACCTCTTTCCAGGTGGTTGCTTCCTGATGTAAATCTGTGCCTATTCAGAGGCCATTCAATAAAAATAATATTCAGTCAGAAAGCTGTGTGTGTTTATTTTTGTTTGCAAAATGTCCTGAATTTTTGGCAAAAAATAGCATTGCATCTAAACATGGTGATAATCTTGAAAAGAAAACTGACATGCAGGGAAACTGTAACCCTCTTTGAGTGTCGGGTGATAATGGATGAACAGATCACGCCATGCAAATCCCCGGGACACACGTGTGTTTTCTGTTGTTGCAGGTTGCAGGATGGCGTCACATTCTCTCAAGCAAGGTACTCTTCCCCAGTAGAGTATCTCCCCAAGCAGAGATTTTTCTTCTCCAGCAGGTAGCTGAAAGCCTGACTTGTCTAAATAGATATTTTCCTCCAACTAAGTCTTGGCAGCAGCCCAAGCAGGTTCTTCTTCCCAAGTGAAGTAGTAGTCCATTCTTCCCCAGCGGAGTGTGCCTAGCAAGTACCTGAGAGCATGTCATCATCAGAGGTGGAATTAACAGTATTTTATCATCAGCAAGAGTCCTTCCCAGTAGGCGTGATTGAGGGCCTGATATCCCCTCAGAGTCTTGAATCATCGGATGCTCTCCCCAGTCAGAGTATTCGCCCAGGAAGCTTCCCCAGCTAAGTCTGAAGATGATTGGTTCCCACAGAGTTCATATTTGATTTTCACCTCCGTCCGTGAAATATTCCCCAGCAGATTTGCCCTATTGTTGGTTTATTTGATGATGCAGCCAGGTATTCATCACCTCAGTCGGAGTGGGTATCCAGACCTCTTGACTTTTTCTCCCCTGCAGAGTTGTATCTCTTGTTGCCGATCAGGCATTCGTTTATTGCTCGTCTGCAATCTTCAACACTCGTATGTGTTATCCCTAAGCAAGTTTCCCCAGCGAGGACATATCACTGCTTTATGGCTGCTCGACTGCATCTTTCAACACTCGTCTGTGTTAGCTCTGTGTTGCTGTTTGCTCGTCTGCAATTTTCAGCATTCGTCTGTGTTTTGAAGTGATTACCTTATTATTGCTCGTCTGCAATTTCCAACACTCGTCTGTGTCATGATGCCTCCGTTGTTGCTCGTCCGCAACTCCTCAACACTCGTCTGTGTTCTGAGATGATATTTCTTGTTGCTCGTCTGCAACCTCCCAACACTCGTCTGTGTTTGGTATTAGATCATTCGCTGCACTCGTCTGTGCCTTGATATGTATTCTCTGTTGTTGCTCGTCTGCAACTGTCCAGCACTCGTCTGTGTGTGTTTGAAGCTCGTCTGCTTTTATCCCCCAGAAGTCGTTTGTGTTCTGAAGCTCGTCTGCTTTGCCTGGATACTCGTCTGTATCATCCTCAGCACTCGTCTGTGCTAGCTTGCACCTGAATGTGAAGATTTGCTGTTTACCCTGATATCTCTGTGACTACTTCAAATGCTCGTCTGTGTTTGAATTTCTGGTATTCGTCTATACCAGTGGCTGATACTCGTCTGTATCATCGCCTGAAGCACTCGTCTGTGTTTCTCAGATCATCGTCCGATACTCGTCTGTATCTTTGACTATTGGCACTCGTCTGTGTTCTCTTGATGATCATCCAATACTCGTCTGTATTGAAGAGGTTTAAAATCCTGACAGTGGGAATTAAATGTCGAAATGGTTACCGGTCCTGGCGTAACAGGTAAATCCGAAGGAGGCTCGTCTGTCTCAAGCACCAATTATGGTTGCTGCACCTGGCGTAACAGGTTTGCTCAGAAGACTCGTCTGTCTTATACCATATATCCGCGGATAATATATGAGGAAGGTTCGTCTACCTTGATTGCATGTCTATCCCACAGACTTATATGCATTCCCGGAGCCTGCGTAAGGGTTATCCGAAGAAGACTCGTCCGTCTTATTCCACTTATTTGCGTAAGGATTAGTGAAGGAGATTCGTCCATCTCAGGTCACTTTGAAGATCCTTAAGGGCTCGTCCGCTCTCTGCACCTGGCGTCACAGGTCATGCGAAGACTCGTCTGTCAGCATGATAGTATTCCAGATATCAGTTTCAACTTGGAAGAAGCTCGTCTGCTTTTTCTCTCCTTCTTATCCCCAGAGCGTCATCTGGTTGGGTTTATTTCCCAGTGTTGCATTCTTCGTCAGAGTGCAAATTTCAGGTCTTCTTGGTATTCAATCACAGTTTATCTCGAATGTCTGATAGCCGTTGCTCTCATCCTTTTCAGATTAACAGTTGATTGAATAGGGGCAGCTGTAACACCCCAAATTTGCCCTCTTCTTGTTTAGCATCGTTATCATATCATAATCATCATGAGCATACCATATCCTTATCATTTAGCATAGAAAAATAAAGCATAACACTCACATGTTCTAGCATAAGGCATATGATCGGTCATCTGGGAAAATCTGAATCTGCAAGTCAAAATCAAGAGCATGGTGATCTGGCAAGAATCTCACAGGATCATTTTGCACAAGCCTGGTATCATGTTCAGAGCCCTAGAAAGAGAAGATGGATCAAAATTTGCTTGAAACGGTTGGTGCAGGTCTATTTTTGAAGGTTCCCACCAAAGGGAGGGAAATTCAAATTTTCCATGCGTTAACCGGTTAACGCATATGGTTAACCGGTTAACAGCTGCGAAATTTGAATTTCCAGCAGCAATTTCAGCATGTGTGTTTTGGCTCCATTTTCCAATTTTCTGATTTTTATTCATTTGAATTAATTTGAATTTGGGAGAAGGATCTAGAGCATTTATCCAAGCCTAATCCCATTGCTACATCCTAATCACACTACCCAAACCATAATTTTGGATCCCAAACCAAAATTTGGGCCCCAAACCTAAATCATATTTATTCCATTTCCCTCCAAACCAAGGGAGCTCTCACTCATTTTTCACTCTCATTTCTGAATTTTCATTCCTCTCACTCACAATTCTCTCACTTTTCTCTCCCAATTTTCCAAATCACTCAAAGTTCCTCTTTGAAGATCACACAACCTTGCCTTGAGGTGTGTAGATCTTGGAACTAAACCTCCTTTCATAGCTTCTTTGCATCTCTTTGCTGGTTCTATTGGAGATTCAGATCTGGTTTGAGATCTAGAAGTGCTTTTGGATCCAAAATTCTGCATCAAGAGCTTGTTCTTGCATTTATTTTGCATGGAGTGTGGAGTTTAGCATCGGATCTTCAAAGTTTTGCGCGAGATCTACTGTTTTCAGCTCAATCAACAATTACCAAAGCATACCTCAGCTTTGTAGGTTGGTTAATTTCAGATCTAGCTCTGTTTTTAGCTTATTTGCATGCTTGTGCTTTAGATCCACCATGTGTTTGTGTATTTGATTGTGTTGCATGAATTGATTGTTTGATTTGTATCTGGATCCGAATGTTATTTGTTCATGAGCTTAATGATATGGATTAATGTGAATTGATCTAATTTTCCATGTGTAATTGATTGCTGGTCTGGTGCAAGCTTATTTGGATAAGCTGTTTTGAGTTGCTGTTTTCTGCAGGATTTGTTGCTGTTTTATCAGTGTTAACCGGTTAACGTATATGGTTAACCGGTTAACGCACCTGTTTCATGCGTATTTTGTGCAGGTTTGAGCTGGTTAACCGGTTAACGCATTTGGTTAACCGGTTAACACTGAAGCAGAATGGCTTTTCAGTGTTGTTTTGAGCTTGTTTGATCCCTTTGCTTGTTCTAATTGCCTTGGATCATTGCATGATCATTAAGCATGATATTTTAGGGTGATTTGCTTGCTGGTTGATGTATGCTTTCATGTTTTCGACGCGTAAGTCGTGTATTTGCAATGCTTGGCATGTTGTTTGTTTCTTGTTTACAAGAACCTTTGAGCATGATTAATTCCATGATTGTGTTGGTCAATTTGCTGGATTTTTGCTAACATTTCAGGGGCTCATGGTAAGAGAAGTGTGGATGTTTATCCACATTTCAACTTTTCATCTTTCCTCTTTTGCTTTGTTTTTTTTCTTTGTGGTGTTTGATGTGCTTTGTGCCATCATGTGGTTCTTTTTCCCCTTTCTAGTTTCCTCTTCTCTTTTTCTATCTTCTTCCTTCTTCATTAGGGTAGAAACCTCACTAACTCTTAGGACTTCCATGCATGTGAATACTTAGGATTATTTTAGTCCCCCTTTAGAATTTTTCCTTTGAGATCTTTTGGTTCTTCTTCTCTTCTCATCTCATAACTCTTAAAAAGAAAACACTTTAATAAATGTGAAGTGATGCATTGATCCATAGCCTTATTCCATAAGGTATGCTTGTAGTCTTCCCATCTTGGGATAGTACATGTTTACCTTGTGATGCACAAGTCTGATCAAGGTATCTTCTTCATAAAGAAAAGCATAAAAAACACTTCTTCATGTAAATAACCAAAAAACACTTAATAATTAAGCAAGTTAGTGAGCCTAAGCCCTAATCTTTGGGTTCAAGTTTTGGGGATCTTCTCCTTACTTGAGTGTGCTTGTTCTATTATTCCATCTTGGAATGTAGTGACAAGTGCACATTCCATTGGTGAGAGTTTGAGTTCACTTCCTTGTGACACACTCATAAAAGCTTCTAAAAAACACAAAACAAACAATAAGCGTCTTTCCTTCGGGAATTCTTTTCTCATCTCCTTCGCTCCGTACGCGAACTTGCTCCTACTTGTCATTTTGCAAGACGGTTACGCACTCGTCGTCCGAGTCTGCAACACCTGAGCAATGGCATAGGCAGTTCAAGCCTTAATTCACAAGCAATTTCCTTTTAGTACCCCTAGTTAGGGGAACTACGGCGTCTCTGATCCTCATTATCCTGATGAGGTACGTAGGCAGCGGGGTAGGGCCCGTTCGAGCACAATCTTTATTTTCCCTACATTTTTCCTTTTGCTTTCTTATTCAGTTCTTTTCCAGTTCCAGTTTCTTTTCATATTCATTTCTTTGCTGCATTTTTCATACCCTCACCCTTTGAAACAGTATTCTTTGCAAGCGTGGATCCCGTCGGGTACGGCGGACGATCTGGGTGCTAATACCTTCCCAGGTCGTAACCGACTCCCGAACTCAGTCTCTTTGGTTCGCAGGACCTGTGTCCTTCCTCTTTTTTTCTTCTGGTTTGTGCAGCATTACCATTCCCTTTCTTCGGGATAAAAATGCATGGCTGGCGACTCTACCTTTTTCCGCGCCACTTTCGCGTTTGTACCAGGATGGAAATCCGGGGAGCGACAGGACCCCCTGATAACTCTCAAGAGCAGTGGCAGCAGCATCACCTATGTCTCCTCAAATCCCTCTTAGGTCTGCTCAGGATCCTCAACATCACGTTCTGGTAGTGAAATTGGACTCTCCTGACATCTTCTTTGGGAGGGCGGAGACTGTGAAGTACCCTCAGAAGCATCTCATGGCCTCAGGGATGAAGAAGTATCTACAATTCCAGATGTAGATGGTACGTCTGGCTGAACATGTGTCTTCTCCTTTCGGACGGAGGTAAAGTGGACTTTCAAAGCTTCAAGTGAACTTCATGACATCCAATATATCTCAAAGAATCCTCATATCAAGTTTCAAGGCTTTCCCTACAAGTTTGGTCAGTCAGATGTTCAGATACTTAAAAATCAGTTAACTTGGTCAACAAGTCAATTGTGGTCAACATAAAGTCAAACTTCAAGATTTTTGGTCAACATCAAGATTATAAGGTGAAATTCATCATTTGATCAAGGGTTGATCATGATTCATCAAGGAAACCTCAGAATCATCAAGAATGAAAAGTTACTAAATTAGGGTTTGTGTAAGAAAAGTCAACTGAACTTTGACCATCCATAACTTTCACATACTTCATAAAAGATTTCCCATCCAAAGTTCATTTAGAAGGAAATTCAATTCTCTACAACTTTGTATCTCACAAGCCAAGTTAAAAATGCTTCATTTGAGAGATATGAGCCAAGACATTACATGTCCTTTTAAAAGTCAACAAAAAGTCAACTTCTTCCAAAGCGCATAACTTAAAAATGGAAAATGACATGGACATGAGACCAAAAGGAGAAGTTATAATACACTATAAGATTTCTAAAAAGTCCTGGAACATCTTCATGGGATAAAAATTGAGGGAGTTATGCATTGTTGAAGTTTGTTAATTTTGAAGAGGTGTATGAAGCAAAAAATGCCAAAAGTCAAGATTTTTCCAAATGGACCCATAACATTTCAACCCAAACTTAAAGATGAGACTATTCACGACCCAATGATTAATTTTTATGATTTTTATTATTTATTTTATATTATATTGAATTTTAATCATTTAAATTCAATTTTAATTGAAATAAATCATAAAAAATCAAATATTTGATTCCAAAATTATTTTGGGATCAAATATTTGATGATCAAGATGAGTGATCATGTCCAAATTTGTACAAGACAAAAATATCATGATCTTATATGATTTTTTTTGACAATTTTGGCAACTTGGTTTCTTCACCCACAAACAATCACAAATTCATCTCTAAAAGCCCAAAAATCTTGACCTAATTACACTACTACATAAACACAACAAGACCACAAGATCTGGGACGAAATTCAGAGGCATAAGAACACTTTTCAAAACTCAATTTTTTTCAAGAAACTTGATTTTCGAAGAAAAACCGTACCTAAAGTTTGGAGTTGGAGGTTGAAGAAGGTGCAGGCCGCGCGCGCGAAATTCAAGATTCAAAATTTTCTTTTATTTATTATCATTTGTTTGTGTTTTATTAACACCACATCGTAGGTGGTCTAGTGGAAGGAGGAGACGCATATGATGTGTAGGGCGTGGGTTCGAACCTAGCCTCTAGAATTTTTACAAACTGGTTTTGTTCTTCTTTTATTTTCTTAACTTTTTTTGTTTATCTTAATTAATAACTAATCTTAATTATAATTAATTTTAAATTAACCATTAAACCTTTAAAACTAATTTCTTCTAAGTATTTTCTTAAAATAACTTTTATAAATAATTTTTTCTAATCTTATTTTTTTCTCACATATTTTCTTTAACAATTAATTTATTAGGTTTTCTTTAATAAAAAAAATTAATTAGTTAATTAATTAGATTTAGGTTTTTCTTAATCAAACCCTTATTTTTATTATTAACCCTAATTTAAAAAAAAACTAATTTTCAAACCTTGTTTTTCAACCCTAATTCTCTAAGACCTTAATTTAACAAAAAAATACTTAATTTATTTTTCATAAAACAATAATTCCTTTTCTTTTTTAATTTAAATTGCTTTATTTATTTCCTTAGAAAATTGTATAGGTCGTATTTTATGTAATTTATTTTTCGCTTTTGTTATGTAATTGCTCCTATCTTGTAATAGCGTAAGTTTAAATTTCTGCTTTTATTTTTCCGCATCTATTATTATGTAACTGCCCTGAAGCCATGTAATAGCCTAGGATCTTTTAAATTCCGCTTTTAAATTTCTGTAAATATTAATGCGTGATTAGTAATTTAAGGAGTGTAAAGAATAAATGAAAATTAATTTGGACTTAGAACACTAATCATAAGATAAATATTTGAAACTGATATTCACACACGTAAGTAGATCGTTCTACGATCGCCATCTGCACCTCCTAGGATTTCCTTTCTTGGTTGCCTTACAAAAACATGGTCAAGTCCCTCAAACGTGGGGGTGTCTTAGTAAATGTCCCTTCAAACAAAAATCATCATAGTCCCTTCAAGATTAAAAGATCATGGTTACGAGAAAAATGATTTTGTCCCTCGATGACCCTACGAAAATGATGATAGTCCCTTCGAATTACTAAGACACCCCAACAAGTTTCCTTCTATGACCATACGAGGACCCTACTCCCGTCCCTTATCAAATCCAAGGTAACAAATACTTACACCTTAATAGTAAGGACAGACTTACCCTTGAAAGGAAATAGAAAAAAACATGAAAGACCAACTTAGGGTAAGTAGCATTTAATTACTTGTTTACTCATTCAAAAAATATTTTCACACCTCACTTTTAAAATATTTTCAAGCTCAAGACTTTGTATACATCCATACGAGGATCATTACAAAGACTTATGAAAATTTTCTAAACACACACTACACATTTTTTTCAAACAAGTTAAAGTGAGCTAAGTAATTAAGAGCCAATCGATAACCATGGATATAAAGGGTGCTAACACCTTCCCTTTATATAACCTACCCCCCCGAACTCAAATCTTTTTAAGGCCTTTCCTGTTCTTTTATACCCTTTCCTAAATTAGATAAAATAAAAGTCGGTGACGACTCTTGCTATCCGCACATGTTTTTTTCAAACAAAAACACCCAAGTCAATTCTCCCACCGTGTTACACATGGCGACAAAGTTTTCACAAACAACTTCCTATATATATGTTTATTAGACCAACTAATTAAAATAGATAAAAGGAAAATTCTATATATTACAAATGCATGGATACGCTTTGAAAGAGAAATAAGTAAACACTAGAAATATTTGGCTCAAACCTCACTTGTTTAGATATCTGAAGGTTGAGTACCAACAATGGTGTTCATTCTCTTCATCAGTCATCATTCAAGTTGGTTACTTTAGTCTCTTCGATCACTTTTCATCGTGTCTACTTTTCTATTCAATGGTAAGGAAGTAACTTAATTGAAAAAGAAACAGACACAAATAGAGTTCATTAATCAAAGAGAACTGAGCATTACAAAATTTTGGGTAGAGAAATTTTAGTAGCTTCCCCTCTTCATTGATTAGGTGAAGCTTCAGTTGCCCAGGACATCAAGCCCAAGGAAAACTCTTCCCACTGTTGCATTTTCTCATGGTACTGCTAATAATGATGGACTCTTTCAGGTGGTTGTTGCATCTCAGGACGGTAGACATCGTCCTCTCCCTGTTCCTTTTGGCCTCTTACGAGATAAGGTGGGTGGAGATTCTTACTGATGGAACTTGCTATGGTTGGAAGCATATGGTTGATCATCACATATTATGGGTCCATCTGGACTCTTTCCAACCTACACAGATTCGTTAATAACACAAAAGTGCCCCTTATATATTTGGGGGCATCAACCATAAATTTGATGTTCTAAGAAATTAACATCCCCACATTAACAAGTTCCCGTGAAAGATTACCATGAGAGTATGACACATTCTCAATATTAATTCAGATTTGGTTGAAACTACTTCCAAGGTTTGCATTAAAAATGAATCTTATACTTTTGGTATCGAGAGCATCTATCTAACCTTAAGCTTAGTATATCTATCTTGATCCATTACCCACTCATCCCCAGGATGACAAAACTCTACCAACACTATCTGACTCATCTCATCAAACAAACACACCTCCCTGTTATTTTGAACGCTACAACTTGGAGGTGCTCGAAGATAAATAAGGTAATTAACAGATTGAGGGGGATAATCAATACTTTTACCTCGAACATATGATGTATAATCATGAGAATCTTGGTTGGGTGTGTTTGCGAAGAACTCAAACCCAATGGTTTCATTTGTCTATGTGATCAACTTATTCAGGTAAGTTCGTCCTCGTGTCTCTAGCATGTTGCTTAACTCTTCAAACCAGTGACATGTTGCATGAAGAATTAAACATTGGTGACTATGGCAAAATTAAGCTGCTTATAAACAAGTAATCAGTCATAGATCTAACAAATAATTTAATGAGTCATGGTAGAAGTAAGCATATAGAAATGATGTATCACTTTCTTAGAGATCAAGTTAGCAAAACAAGGTTAATTATTGATCATTGCAAGACAGAGTTGCAATTAACAAATATCTTGACTCATTTTTTTAAGGATATACTTGAATGGATATATCATATTGTTTTAGATAGTTTATTTTAAATTTTATTTTGGTGGCTTATGTGTCTATAAATATCACCCGTCATTATAATTGACACGACAAAAACATTGATAAACTCTTTTACTTCAATCATTCTCTAATTTTCTCTCAATTTATTACTTATATAACTTTTCATCCGATATTTGTGATTTTCAATTGCAAGATTTTTCAATATACCATAAATTCATGTTTTATCTTTTATAATTTTAATTAGAAAAAGTATATGTACTTATTTTATTTCATTCTATTTCATTCAATCGATCTAAATACTCTAAAATAGAAAAATAAAATAAAAACAAAAAAAATTTAAATTTGTATCAAAACACATTAAATCAAAGACAGTAGATATTTTAAGATGCATATATTTTATGAGTTAAATATGTTTTTGGTCTCTGTAAATATCTCAATTTTTATTTTTAATCCCTATTAAAAAAATAATAAATTTTAATCCCTAAAATTTTTATATACATGCAATTTTAGTCACTGTTGTTTTTTAAAATTTTGAAAACTATTTAATTACCCTTAAACTTTTAAATTTTTGAATAATTTTTTTCATCCATGTTTAGAATACTATAATATATTTCTTTATTAAATTTTAGAATTTTTTAAAATGAGAAGAATTAAATATGAATTTTTTAAATTTTTAAATATAATGATAAAAGTAATGAAAATCTCGACTTAGAAATCAAATTTTGAGTTTTTTTTTCCGAATTTTTTTTATAACATTTTAAAGATGTTTGTAAAATAATCATTTAAAAATACACATCAATTTAACAGAATAGACTAAAACTACGTGCATAATAATAATTTTGTAAGATTAAAATATTTTGTTTTTTTAATAGTGATTAAAATTAAAAATTAAGATATTTATATGGACTTAAAATATATTTAACCCTAATTTTATTTAATATTATAAATTGCAAAGACAATAGATATTTAAATCAAGTCAGCCAATCCTATTAAGCCACATAACCTCTTTCAACAACAATAAATCATTACATAGCACCAGATATTTTGACCGACACTACCATTTTTGTTTTCTTCCCCCTCTATTTTTTCTTACTATAAAAATCAACACCACTATCACTTACCAACAAGAAACCAAGGTCCAAAATCTTTTCACCTCACAGCCCCACTCTGTTTTTTCTCACTGTCACTCTTCCTTATCAACTCTCTATAAATAGCGATGCACCTTCTACCATTCAGATTCTCCCCACCACTCTCTCCTTATCCTCCTCCCTTTTTCTTCACTCTTTTTCAAAGAGTGATAATATTAATATATACTATACCATACTATAGTACTAGTATTTAATTTACTATAGTATTAGTAAAGCACATATTCTATGGGTCTATTCTTAAATAACCAACATTATCTTCAACTTCAACCCATCTTATGCTTCTTACTCTTCCTTCTTTTCAAAGGTAAAAAATTCTATAATTTCTGACAACATTATAATCCTTAAAAACATACTAGATTAAGAAACTGAACTGACTTTTTTATTTTTATTTTTTTTAATGAAGGTGTTTCAGTTTCAGCAGCAACATTTACGTTTCTGAATAAATGCGATTACACAGTATGGCCAGGAATTTACGGAAAACCGGAACTTGGAACAACCGGTTTCCAGCTCCCAAAAGGAACATCCAGAACCTTCCAAGCACCCACCGGTTGGTCCGGTAGATTCTGGGCAAGAACCGGTTGTCAATTCGACGACTCCGGCCACGGAACATGCTCCACCGCGGACTGCGGCTCCGGCGAAATCTCCTGCAACGGCGCAACAGCTTCACCGCCAGCAACTCTAGCTGAATTCACACTCGGTACCGGTTCGTTGGATTTCTACGACGTAAGCCTCGTCGACGGTTACAATCTCCCGATGCTGGTAACCACGAGCGGCGGTACAGGGACATGCGCCGTCACAGGATGTAGTACGGATATTAATAAAAAATGTCCGTCGGAATTGAAGGTTGCAAACGGTGGCGCGTGTAATAGTGCTTGTGGCGCGTTTGGGAAACCGGAGTATTGTTGTAACGGTGCGTTTAGTAACCCGGACACGTGTAAGCCTTCTGTTTATTCAGAAATGTTTAAATCTGCGTGTCCGAAATCTTATAGCTATGCTTATGATGATGCAACTAGCACTTTTACTTGTTCTGGTGCTGATTATACTATCACATTTTGTCCTTCTTCTACATCTAGGTAATTTAATTTAATTCAATTCAATTACATTAAATTATTTTAGTCTATAGTATAGTATATAGTTCATAAAAAAAAAATATATGACTAATTTTTTTGTTGTTATTTTTGTGTATAGTTTAAAGTCAGCTACGGATTCGGATTCGGGTTCTAATAATACGAAAGAAACAGGTAATTCGGGTTCGGGAAGTGGCTCGGAGCAATCGGAACTGGCTTCAGCTTCGTGGATGGCTTATATGGCTACGGCTTCTGAGGCTTGTATGATAAGTAGAACTTCAATGGTTTCTTTGATATTGGTGGTGATTGGTTTTATTTTTAATGTTTTTGTGTTTCATTGATTTTAGTTTGTATGCTTATCTTACTTTTTAAGAGAATATAAATAGAGAGACACGGTTGGTAAAATTGTTCGATTAGTGTAGTGTTAAAAAATTGTTGGTTAAATTAAATTGTGTATAAAGTAATAAGCAATTCAATGATTTGTTGCAAAGTTTGATTGTGGTTTGTTGTGAGGATTTGTTTTATTATGATTTATGAGCCTTTGGAATTGGAGGGTAAGGTGGAGGTGGGGGAGTGAATCATATTCTCTTGATTTTAAGTGTGAACAACAAGTTGTCTATTGAATTGATGGGTAATGGGATTAGTGGGTTTTGAGGCCCATCACCTTTTTGTGAGGGGAGATAGGAAAATGAACGATTGTGATGTTCTCATTTCTTGTTTACTCTTTTACGTTAAGGTTTTGAAAATTATGTCAATGGCAATTTCTTTTCACACTTTTATACCTTATAAGTTTTTTTGGTTGAAAAGCTAAAAATGTTTCTAAAATACGTAAACAACTTAGTCATTCTTATTATATTTAATTTTAGTTCGGAGTTGCATCTCCGGAAGTGTATTGGGATTAATTCGGAGATATATATTCGAAAATAATTCAGATAATTCAAAGCAGAAACAGAGACGGTATGAACAAGATCTATAAACAAAAACAGTTTGATATTAAATTAAAACATTTAACATTACAAAGATAGTTGTTAACATAAATTTAAAATTGTATATCGTTATAAACAAATAGTTCAAAATGTTACAAACATGTATATAAAATAATAAGATCGATAAATTGATTATAGGAATACCTGGATATATTAAGAAATTCTCTTTTAGGCGGTAATCCTGAAATCTGAAGTTGATGACTTTTGTGGTTCTTCCTTAATTTGTACTTCGTATGCCTTGAATTCTCTTCAGATGAGGAGAATATATAATTTGCTTGTGTACGATATATTGGGACCATAACCTATATATAGTGTGATGGCCAATTAGGGTTCCAATTATTCTAAAATGGATCATCCTGACATCCACTCATATTTGAGCTCATATCTAATTATTTAATTAATTAAATAATTCTTAAATAAAATCTAAAAAGTCTTTTAACCTTATTTGATCACATGATTTATTCAAGACACTTTATTTAATAAAACAACTAATATAATTAAATACATATTTGACCACATAATTATTGGAATAATATTAAATAAATAAAATATTACAACATTTTGAACTTGTTGTATAAATTATCTTGAGTTCTCCGTTTATGTTAATGTCAATTATTCTTCTTATCCTTAATTACTCTCTCTAATTTCTCTTTTAATTTCTTAATTTCATATTTTCCAAATTAACTCAATTCTCCATTATTTCCTGTTAGAGCTTGTGTAAGCTCCAACACACATCCCGTGTATTCATGTCAAAATGACTCATTCTATTTAAATATAGTATAACAATTATTTATTTATTTTGGTTTTTAGCATGAGTATTTGATTTACTGAATTGATCAATCCGATTTGAAGATTAATTCTGATATCATGTATTTTCAACTCTCTTTCGATCACAATGGCTGGGATTCGAAAACAACTTTTAAAGTGAGACATTTAATATTAATAAAAAAACTAATTTTTGTGAGTCAAAAGTTGAAAAAATGAAAATATATAAAAATGTAACATTTATTACTATCTTTGATCCTTAATATATAAAAAATGTATTTTTTTTAATTAAAAGAAGGTACAAAGCCCAAAAAAAAACAAAAACTATGCAACAACTAGTCTTATTCTAGAGGATCCCTTAAGGTCTTCCTCATAAACATCTAAGACATTAGGAGGACACTCCTTAAAAAAAAAACATTCCTCATGAACCCCTTGCTTAGCAAGAATATCCGCGTACCCATTAGCTTCTTTATACTCATTAGATATCGTAATATCTTCATCTTCTTGAAATAAAGTACAATTTTTTTTAATCGTCTCATCGTTAATTCTATCCAAGGATCTCTTATTTTTAATATCTTTCACCACTTGGAGAAACTCCACGCAATTGTCGATTTTATTGAACCCCATCTTGATAGCTTGTTCTAGGACTTTAATGATTCCTCTAAGCTCTCTGCTATGTAAATATGGCAGTCCCCCAAATGTTTGGTGAAACCTCCAAGCCATTCCCCTTCATCACCTCTCATGATTCCTCACAACTGGCTACTCCTCTATCATCACAAGCCTTATTCGTATTGATTTTAATTCTCCCCGTCGTAGGTGCCTCCCACCTAATTTGAATCCACTCATTTCTAGCTTCAATGTGCACAACCTTCACGTTCTGGCGAGCTTGATTGTACTCCCTGGCTTGACGGATAACGTGATTGAACATTTTCGTCAACCGAATAAACGCATCATTGTGAATTTATTCATTGTTCCATTTCCAAATATTGTAGCAAGATATGACCCAAATTGCATTCCAATCACTCGAATGGTTATCACCCATGTCTTGGTTCATGTTTGTCGTACCTTGAAAAATACGATCCTCGCGATGGGACGCGGAAAGAACAACAGAGTCGCCACCTAATTCTATTTATTGTACGAGAGAAAAGAGAGATATAGATACAACCTAAAGGAAGGATAATAAATGGTTTATGAAACCAAATTATAAGTTCGGGAGTCGGTTACGCAAGGGGAAGGTATTATCACCCCTCACGTCTGTTGTACTTAAAGGGAACCTCTTAGTCTAACTATGCGATTAAATGTTGATTTAAGTCTTTGTCTTCTAAATGTTTGTTACGATGTTTGTTTTAAGGGAAAATAATATTTTAATATTATTATTATGAAGATGATGGAGAAACGATTAATTTTTTTTATTATTGTGCTCGCGAAGGATTAAAATCCATGTGCCTACGTATTCTCGTGTGCAATGGGAAAGCGGAGCTTCGTAGTTCGTGCAACTACGGTTTGTGTTTTTTTAATGAACAATTATTTGAAAACGCTTTCTACTACTAAGCGTTGGCTTTTACTCGCGGTGGAGGCTGAAGCGTTAGCTTGTTTGCGGGATAGAAAGATTTAAACAATGTTCGTTTAGGGAAAGATGTTTGACCTTTGTTAAGGTGTTTTAAAACGAAAGAGCGAATGAACCACGTCGCGTGGGGCTAGCCCAAAAGTGTTTCATTCAAGAATTATGTGGAGTGCTAGACTCTAGAATTCAGTTCCTTCGCTGATTAATTATAAAAATGATTTTGTATTTGTTGGTAGATTTTAAGTTGTGTTTTTGAAGAAAGAGACAAATAGTCATCTTTAAGGGAAGTATCTCACCTATTTCACCAGAAACATTCGAGGAAATGAAATCGAAAGAAGATTAAAACTTGAATACGGTGATCGACAAGCAATGCCACATTCTTTCTTTGAGAAAATAAAATCGGAAGAAGCTTTAAACTTGGATACGGCGATCGACAAGCAATGCCACATTCTTCCTTGATAGAAATTGTTTGATAAGATTGATTTGTTTGTATTTGTGGGATTAAGAGAAATATATTTCATATGGAGATGAATCATGTCTCATCTTTTGAGTTGTTAAGTGTTTTGAATACAAAAGAGTGAATGAATTACAACCCGAGGACTAGCCTCAAGAGTGATTCATTCAAGGACGTGTGGAATGCTAGACTCCAGAGTTCAGTTTTTTCGTATTTTTATTTTATTATCGTATTTGTTTTGAATGTTTAGGGTTTAATGTTTTTTATAACGAAAGAGTAAATGAAACACTACGCGTGGGGCTAGCCCGGGTGTGGTTCATTAAAGACCCGCAGAATGCTAGATTCTGAAGTTCAGTTCCTCGTTTATTAATTTATGACGCGTAAAGTCATGCGGATGGCGATCACATAGATGACCGACTTACGTGTGTGCAAAATGTAGGCGTGTGAATTGTTTGATGATTACGTGAATTCGAATCCTAGTCCCTAAGGGTGTTCCTAGCAATATAAAATTGTTAAATAAAGGCGGAAAGATAAATTACGTACAAAATAATTGGGAGAGGGGTACAAAATAAATTACACGGGATTACGATTAAATAAAGGGTCTCGTTGCAATTTTCCCAAGAGAAAGCGTGTGTGCAATGTATGAATATTCGGAACCGTTAGCTTAATATTATGTAAAATGCGAAAATAAAATAAAAAAATAAATAGACTAAATAAAATAAAATAAATTGTGAAATAAATTAAATAAAATAAAATGGCCTCATATTGGTCGCGATTTTACCGATTTATTGAAATCGAATTAAATCGGACCTTTGATTATATCATTGACCCAGAAAAAATAAAATCAAAACTAAATGATTCACCAATATTTTTAGGGAATTTTTCTAAGTGATAAGGCAACAACAAAATAATAAAAAAAATTAATAATATAATCAATTTTATGACTTAATGAAATAACAAATAAAATTTTGAAAAGATAGAGGGGGTTGTGCGCTAGTATCCGGGTGTGTGATAAGAAAATATATACAGGCCTAGCCCATTGTGAAAAAGGATGAATTCACTCCTAAAAAAAAAACCAAAGGGCATCTTCAGTAATCACAAAAAAAACTAAAAAACACAAATAAATAAATAAAACTTCTCACGATGAATGAACAAACGGCGCATCACGCTTTGGAAAAAAAGAAGAAAACGAGATCCCAGCCTTCAGGAAAGTGTTCGCGATTCAAACCTCTCCCCTCACCGCGTTTCTCATGGATTTCTCTCTCTCACGAGTTTACTTGTTCACGATCAATGTGTTGTTGATGGTTTGCGGATGGGTGGAGGTGATTTCACGGCTGTGTTTGTGTGGCGGAGATGATGATTTGCGGTTTCGGGACGAATTCTAGGTTTTGGTGATGTAATAAAAACAGGGCCGGTGATTTATTTCAGTTCGGTGGGTTTTTGTGCGGTGGTTCTGTTTTATTTGGTTTTGACCCGCGGTAGTGGTTCATTTGTACGTTTATGGTTCAATATGGATTCGTCTATTTTGCTTCGTGGATTTCGCGGTTGTTGTTAAAGGTTTTGATTATGATGCGATTTGATGAAGGGTGGTTTTCGAAGGTTGTTGTGGTTACAGGCGGTGAGCGGTTCTGATGAATGAGGGTGGCAGTTTGAGCGGGCGGTTTCGGCGGTTTTGGAAGGTGAAGGAGTTATGGATGGATTCGGTGGAGAGGAAAGGGTTTTGTTGTTACAGGTTTGGGAAGAAGATGGAGGAGGAGGGCGTGAAGAAGGTTTTTTCAGTTTTGAAATTTTGTTCTGGGTTTTTTCGTGTGTCCCCCTCACCCCCTTGTGGCTGTAACTTCTTCTCTTATTAATTCAAATGTTGGCAAGAAAAAAAAAGTATATCCTGAAGCATCCTTTTAATGCAGGTTTTATGTCTGTCTAAAATTGGTGCAAGGTTGTGTAGTTGCTTTCACGTGTAGCAGGAAATTGGCTCTTTTGGGGATGTAGCATAGGGATCTTTTATTGCAGATTTTGTATAAGAGTTATTTTTGTGTATGTTTATGGTCAAAGCTTTGAAAGGCTTTTGGGATTATGTACCAGATGCCATGAAGTAGGTTCACGGTACAGGCTTGGCATGATATTGGCTCATAAACTTCAGACTAAATCTAATTATTAAAATAAGTTGATTAGAAAAAAAAACTAAATCTAATTCTAGATATAACCTAATAAATAAATAAAAACTATATTAATCTAAAATTAAAATAAACTAGATAGAATATAAACTAAGATTATAATCTATATTAGAATTAAGCCAAACAAAATTAAACTAAATCTTTACCAAATTAAATTTAAATTAAATACACTTAAAATATTAAATTAAAACTATTAAACCAAATAAAAGAAAAAAACTTAATAATAGTAGTAATAATAAAAACTAATTTAAAATTAATCTAAAATGATTATTTAACTAAAAAATAAAAATTAAACTAAATATACTAAAGAACGGTTCAACATTCTAAGCAAATTCTAAAATTGAAATAATTAATTCTAAAAACAAGAATAACAAATATGATATTAAAATGGTAAAAAAAAGTAACATGATTAATGATTAGTGAGATGCTTTATGCAAAAATATCTAACTTTCGATAATGCTATGAAATTCATCGAACGAAATGATTAAAAAGAATAGTCAAAATTTAGGGTATGACATTTGCTCCTATTTAATCGTCTTGAACTTGAATGTATGAATAACAGAGTTTTTGGGCATTCGAGGTAGAAGAGGATTAAATATTAAAATACCTAAAATTTTGACCGAATGCAGATGAAATGCAATGATATGCAATGTTATGAATTTATGAGAGACTCTTTTTGTTTTGCTGGGGATATGACGTGCGAGATGTAATGAACCCTAGCATGCTGATTTTTTTTTTAATGATGAATATGATGAATATGGTATGCGGGAAATTATGAAGATATATGGTAATGGTGATCCACAGAAACAAAACTGAGGGGGAAGACTCATTGGGGATAACAATATGCTGGGGACAAAGAGACGAAAACAGAAAGTATTTAAAGTGATAAGTCAACAGGTTCAAGTGTAACTACTGGCACTAAGAATAACAAAAGACGGGAAATAGAAAGAAATCTAAAGCGTTGAGTTAATGAACAAATTGACACTCCAGGACGGCTAGAAAATAGTTCACAGTAAAAAAATGCAGTGGCCTGATACGACCAAACCGTCGTCAGGAATAGAAAGACCTGGGAATAAACGAAATGGAAAATTAGCGGCTCTATGCGACCAGTTGGCTCTAAGAAATAATAATCAACAACATATTCACAGTGAATGCGCGACGGCTCCGTGCGATCAACTAACACTAAGAATGAGAACAAACTATCTGAAGTGATGAGTTAGCAAGTTCGAGGGTGATTGTTGGGGATCCCAATATAGCAACTCAGCAGTTAAGAAAGATAGTTGACATGACATCGACTCGGCGATCGGGAAAACAAAACTCAACTTGGCGATTGAGGGAAATAATGAAAACAACATCGACACGGAAGTCGAGAAAACAAACTCAACTCGGCGATTGAGGAAATAACTAAAACGACATCGACACGGCGGTCGGGAAAACAAACTCAACTCGACGATTTAGGAAATAACAAAAACAACATCAAATCGGTGGTCGGGAAAGCAATTCGACACGGCGGTTGAGGAAAATAAATAATAGACGTCGACACGGCGGTCGGGAAAACAAACTCAACTCGGCGATTGAGGAAATAACAAAAACGACATCGACTCGGCGGTCGGGAAAGCAATTCAACACGACGGTTGAGGAAAATAAATAACAGACATCGACACGGCGGTCGGGAAAGCAATTCAACACGTCAGTTGAGGAAAATAAATAACCGACATCGACACGGCGGTCGGGAAAGCAATTCAACACGGCGGTTGAGGAAATATATAACAGACGTCGACACGGCAGTCAGGAAAGCAATTCAACACAGAGGTTGAGGAAAATAAATAACAGACATCGACACGGCGGTCGGGAAAACAAACTCAACACGGAGGTTGAGGAAATAAATAATAGACATCGACACAGCGGTCGGGAAAGCAAACTCAACACGGCGGTTGAGGAAATAACTAAAAAAGATATCAACACGGCGATCGGGAACAAACAAAAGGAAAATATTCAAAGTGAATGCGCAACAGGTTCAAGTGTAACTACTGACACTAAGACTAAAGGAGACAAACACAGTGATTGGGCAGCGACTCTATGTGACCAACTGACACTGGAAGTAGAATGCAAAGTACTCAAATATAAAACAACGGCTCTAAGCGACCGGCTGACGATAAGAAGAAATGTTGTAGTTTTCAACAAGATAAACGACCAACCTCTGGAAATTCCTTAAATGAAGAGTTCAAAGAAGACCTTCAGGAACCCTCAGGAAAACACGAATGTGTGTTGAATTAAACGGATTTGTGCCAATGACAATTGGACTTTAAAGAGATATGGATGACAACCAAAGCAAATACCAACAACATATGGATTTCCGCAGGGGATACCGGTGTTACTGGGAAAGCATCGGTTGACCAAACTAAAAGGTATCGACAATAATGGATTTTCAGACAAAGCTGCTAGTGACAAATGAATTTTTTTTGACATGCCAGACGAGAACTGGTTTCTGTTGATTCATTGTCAGACGGGGACTGACTTTGGAAATGGTCTACTAAACAAGAATTGGTTTTGAAACTGGATTTTGAAAAAATGACTGTCAGACGAGAACCGACTATCAAATAGCTTTCGAATGAAATACCAGACGGGAACTGATTTAAAATGGGCTGCCAGATGAGAACTGGTTTGAAATAGGCTACCAGACGAGAACTGGTTTGAAATGGGCTACTAGACGAGAACTGGAGTAAAATGGGCTACCAGATGAGAACTGGAGTAAAAACTTATTGTCAGACGAGAACTGACTGTCAGATAAATTTCAAGTGAAATACCAGACGAGAACTATGGTAAAAAGCTATCTGTCAGACGAGAACTAACTGTTAAATAAATTTCAAAAGAAATACCAGACGAGAACTGGAGTAAAAAGCTGACTATCAGACGAGAACTGTCTGTTAAATAAATTTCAAAAGAAATACCAGACGAGAACTGGAGTAAAAAAGCCAACCGTCAGACGAGAACTGACTGTTAAATAAATTTCAAGTGAAATACCAGACGAGAACTGGGGTAAAAAGCTGACTGTCAGACGAGAACTGACTGTGAAGTAATCTTCAAAAGAAAATACCAGACGGGAACTGGTTTTAAAAAAATCGATTGTCAGATGAGAACTGACTTTGAAGTAATCTTCAAAATAAAATACCAGACGAGAACTGGAGTAAAAACTGACTGTCAGACGAGAACTGACTTCGAAGTTGCTTTGAAAAGAAAATACCAGACGGGAACTGGCTCGCTTGGGTTTTGACCTGGACATATGCTAGATAAGCATGTCGATATGCAAGGTTTAACGCTATGAGCGGAGCGACATGACTAAAGCATGAGAGTGATTATGCACTGACTCAGTGATTTCCAAAAATATACCCCTGCGTGTGTAAGGATGGAAAATAATCTTTTTCATATGACTCTTTAGAATGAGACAAAGATGACGACCTGATTCCCGACACCCGTCTTGAACTCAAAAATTGTTGATGTATAAGGCCTGCTTGAACAACTTGTGGGCATGGAGAGGACTTACCCCTGTGTAATCCATCTTGCCCATGAATCAATGGTTTTGAAATTTTTCATTTTTGCAAAAACTTTGGATGCAACCTGCCATGACATGGACTTGAAATGGTTGCCTTAGTGCTTGAATATCTGGGATTTTCCCCTGGTTATCTGATCCTTGGGATGGTAAACCTCTGATTCAACTGGCCATTGAACTCTTGAATTGTTTATGATGGCTTGCTCTAGTCTGAGTCTTGAGAAATGGGTTCAAACTCTGAGTAGATGACTCTTGAAGAGATTGATTCATATTGATTGATCTTGAAGTGACTGCCCCTGGCTGGGCTTCTGTTACCAAGTTAAATTCCCTAACTGGATGAATTCGTTGGGATTTCCTTGATGCTGAATTAACTTGCAAATAAACATTATTTATTTTAAAAATTGTCAATTTTAATGCAACGTTTATGCAAGTTTTGAAATCACAATTTATTGGTATGATAGTGATATTGTGGGAAAAAAATCAATGATCAACACACGAAGTGGATCCAGCCATTTATGGAATGGCAGATGAAGTGATCAATACAAATGATTAGCAAAGATCGTTAGGAGTCAGGTTAATACAACCTTGTTGTAGTATACTCTTGAAATAAACCCTGCCTCAATTAGGTTTTTTAAGGGTTGTAACATGTCTTGGTTCATGGTTTATGAAACAAAGGATAAAAATCACAAAATTTATTTGTACCCACACAGTCTTCGTGATGAACTCCAATCCTACGTTCAGTTAAATTGACATACGCATTCAGATCTCAAAAATCTTTGACGTCGTAAGGATCAGGATTCAAAATGAGATGGCAGCCACCTTGCTTTATCTTTGCTTCGAAGCGGATTTGATGACTTATTTTATTCCTCGACTTCATTAATTTTCGCCTAAGTCGTCTTTTCTGGTTTTTGACTTGGTGGACTTTTTCTTTGTATTTCTTTTTTTCACTTCATTCTTTTGTTGAATGGTTGTGACTGCCATTTTATTGGAGGATGGAGAACAAGTACTAAAAACTTTTGAACTTTCACGACTTCTTTGATGTGCGAAGGAAAGTATGTAGTTGATCCTTCTTGAATGATGGATTGGATCTCTTTAAGATTGAATGCACTTAGATTAACTGAACCGGCTACCCTGCCCCGGGTTTGAAATTAAGGGTTTTTACACTTTTTTGAAAAAGAAAACTCCTACTTCTAGGCTCAAAGGGGTTAACAAGGGATTATCTTTCTTATTTCACCGGTGTTTGGGAATTCGAAACAATGTATGTACATCATTGGCAAGGTTTTAATTGAGAGCATACAAATGGAGAATTCAGGTATCTGGTTTTCATCATCCTCCCTCCAATCTTTGCTAAAACAAAATTTTGTTTAAATAAATGAGAGAAATTATATTTTTGCTTTTTATCATAAGAATGAAAGAAATGAGTTAATACGAATGGATTTATTCAAAATATGCATAAAAATTTCATTAATTTTGCAAATTCAAAACAACAATGCTAACAAGCAAATACAAAATCAACATGCAAAGAAAATAAAAACAATGCTGAAACAACCAGAGGATTGCCAGCTTTAGGGAATTTAAAAAACATCTTGATTTACTGTCTTCAAGAGATGCCCCGGAGAGTCTTTGCACTCACTCAGGCGAGAGGTTGACATGCTCATTGAGGTCGGTGCACCAATCCTCTCCACACAATTTCTTTCGTGGCGTAGACTATTGGATCTGCCCGACTAGACGAAAGATTGATGTTGATATGAAGGCCTTGAGGCGTAAATGAGATAGACTTGGACTCAATCAGATCCTGAACCTTGCTCTGGAGTTGTTTGCAATCTTCAGTTGAGTGCCCTGGAGCATTAGCATGGAAAATACATCGGGCGTGAGGATCAAAGCTTGATGGGTATAGAGGAATCACTGGATTCATCTCTTTCGGCTCTACCAATCCATTATCGATCAATCGTGGCAGTATGACATTGGCATATGATCAAACGACCTCTTTGGCTTTTTAGTGTATCGGTGTCGTCGTTGAGGAGTATGTTGTTGTTGGTATGTATGTTGTCGTGGCATCTGTTGTTGATGAGAGGTAGGAGCATACCGACCATGTGGGGGAAATGACCTCAGATATGAAGACCCAAAAGGTGGTTGACTCTGACTCAGTGGGGGAGGGCCATGGGCTGGCAGATGAGGAGTTGCCACCGGGAAACACTCTTGACTCGTGGCAGCATCAAATGAAGGTAGGACATTAGCTCCCTCTACTGCGGCAATTGTCACGGGGAGACCTTCCTTCTTCAACAGAGCTTGCAAAGTTTCCAAGACCCATTCCATTTGTTTCTTCAAGGAATTAATCTCCTCTTTCAACAATTCTTGACCTCTTCTTAGTTCATCCATTGTTCCTTGAGACATGGTTCTTAGTTCTGGACACGTGCCGAGAATCAAACTGCTGACCCAAGACAAAGGATGGAATGAGCTTACCCCGAGGAAATAAAATGATATGCAATGCAGATGCAATGGTATGCAAATGGATGCGATGCAAGTATGCTTAGGATCACAAGCACAAACAGACTCGAAAGCTGGAAAAGCTCAAAACCTCCTAAATGGTAGGTTTTAAGAGATTGGTTCTATATTATGTACCCAAACACCCACTCAAAAGATAGTTTATACGATAATGGTATAAGGAAACTCAAGGTCACGAACGTTTATCGTACTAACGCTCCGCCGCAGGCTAGCTGCATTGTGACGATAATGACAATAAGGTCTACCTTAAGTGGAGTTCTCATGCTAGGCTGACAAAGGGGCGAGCCCTCGGAGCCTAACATTACACAACTACCAAAATTGAAACAGGTTTTAGGGGGTCCCTGAATCACAACCCTTTCGTGAATCCAATCATGCGACAGGCTAGCTGTGTTGTGAAAAGATCTACGAAAAGTCTAACTATCTGGGGGAGCTTTCATGCTATGCATGCAAGGAGCGGGTCCTTGGAGACTAACATTAATAACATCCAATTCTAACTTAGGTGTTCCCTCTTCTTTTTCCATAACTTATCTTTTACTCATGATGTAATCCCAAGATCCCACAGACAAGTATAATAATGAGCAATAAGACAAGATCAACAAATAAACTCACAAAGCTATCCTAAGTTAGGCTCGACTCTCTCTAGCACAGGGCTTTCCCCAGCAAAGTCGTCAAGTTGTCATACCTCAAAAAATACGATCCTCGCGATGGGACGCGGAAAGAACAACAGAGTCGCCACCTAATTCTATTTATTCTACGAGAGAAAAGGGAGATATAGATACAACCTAAAGGAAGGATAAGAAATGGTTTACGAAACCAAATTAAAATTTCAGGAGTCGGTTACGCAAGGGGAAGGTATTAACACCCCTCACGTCTGTTGTACTCAACGAGAACCTCTTAGTCTAACTATGTGATTAAATGTTGATTTAAGTCTTTGTCTTCTAAATGTTTGTTACGATGTTTATTTTAAGGGAAAAGAATATTTTAATATTATTATTATGAAGATGACGGAGAAATGATTAAATTTTTTTATTATTGTGCTCGCGAAGGATTAAAATCTCTGTGCCTATGTATTCTCTTGTGCAATGGGAAAATCAGAGCTTCGTAGTTCGTGCAACTACAGTTTGTGTTTTTTAATGAACAATTGTTTTAAAACGCTTTTTGCTGCTAAGTGTTGGCTTTTACTCACGGTGGAGGCTGAAGTGCTAGCTTGTTTGTGAGATAGAAAGATTTAAACAATGTTCGTTTAGGGAAAGATGTTTGACCTTTGTTAAGGTGTTTTAAAACGAAAGGGCGAATGAACCACGTCGCGTGGGGCTATCCCAAGAGTGTTTCATTCAAGAATTATGTGGAGTGCTAGACTCCAGAATTCAGTTCCTTCGCTGATTACTTATAAAAATGATTTGTATTTGTTGGTAGATTTTAAGTTGTGTTTTTGAAGAAAGAGACAAGTCGTCATCTTTAAGGGAAGTATCCCACATATTTCACCACAAACATTCGAGGAAATGAAATCGAAAGAAGCTTTAAACTTTAATGTAATGATCGACAAGCAATGTCACATTCTTTCTTTGAGAAAATAAAATCGGAAGAAACTTTAAACTTAGATACGGCGATCGACAAGCAATGTCACATTCTTCCTTGATAGAAATTGTTTGATAAGATTGATTTGTTTGTATTTGTGGGAATAGGAGAAATATCTTTCCTATGAAGATGAATCATGTCTCATCTTTTGAGTTGTTAAGTGTTTTGAATACGAAAGAGTGAATGAATTACAACCTGAGGGCTAGCCTCAAGAGTGATTCATTCCAGAACGTGTGGAATGCTAGACTCCAGAGTTCTGTTCTTCCGTATTTTTATTTTATTATCGTATTTGTTTTGGATGTTTAGGGTTTAATGTTTTTTATAACGAATGAGTATATGAAACACTACGCGTGGGGCTAGCCCAGGTGTGGTTCATTAAAGACTCGCGGAATGCTAGATTCCAAAGTTCAGTTCCTCGTTAATTAATTTATGACGCGTAAAGCCGTATGGATGGCGATCACATAGATGACCGACTTACATGTGTGCAAAATGTAGGCGTATGAATTGTTTGATGATTACGTGAATTCAAATCATAGTCCCTAAGGGTGTTCCTAGCAATATGAAACTCTAAAATAAAGGCGGAAAGATAAATTGCATACAAAATAATCGGGAGAGGGGTACAAAATAAATTACATGGGATTGCGAATAAATAAAGGGTCTTGTTGTAATTTGTCCAAGAGAAAGCGTGTGTGTAGTGTATGAATATTCGGAACCGTTAGCTTAATATTATGTAAAATACGAAAATAAAATAAAATAAATAAATAGACTAAATAAAATAAAATAAATTATGAAATAAATTAAATTAAATAAAATGGCCTCATATTGGTCACGATTTTACCGATTTATTGAAATCGAATTAAATCAGACCTTTTGTTATATCATTGGCCCAGAAAAAATAAAATCAAAACCAAATAATTCACCAATATTTTTAGGGCATTTTTCTAAGTTATAAGGCAACAACAAAATAATAATTAAAAAAATTAATAATATAACCAATTTTATGGCTTAATGAAATAACAAATAAAAATTTGAAAAGATAGAGGGGGTTGTACGCTAGTATCCGAGTGTGGGATAAGAAAATATATACGGGCCTAGTCCATTGTGAACAACGATGAGTTCACTCCTAAAAAACAAACCAAAGGGCATCTTCAGTAAACACAAAAAAACCTAAAAAACACAAATAAATAAAAAAACTTCTCACGATGAATGAACAAACGGTGCATCACGCTTTGGAAAAAAAGAAGAAAACGAGATCTCATCCTTCAGGAAAGTGTTCGCGATTCAAACCTCTCCTCTCACCGCGTTTCTCATGGCTCTCTCTCGCGGGTTTACTTGTTCACGATCTATGTGTTGTTGATGGTTTGCGGATGGGTGGAGGTGATTTCACGGCTGGGTTTGTGTGGCGGCGATGATGATTCGCGGTTTCGGGACGAGTTCTAGGTTTTGGTGATGTAATAAAAACAGGGCCGGTGATTTATTTCAGTTCAGTTGGTTTTTGTGCGGTGGTTCTGTTTTCTTTGGTTTTGCCCCGCGGCAGTGGTTCATTTGTACGTTTATGGTTCAGTATGGATTCGTCTGGTTTGCTTCGTGGATTTCGCGGTTGTTGTTAAAGGTTTTGATTGTGATGCAATTTGATGAAGGGTGGTTTTCGAAGGTTGTTGTGGTTACAGGCGGTGAGCGGTTCTGATGAATGAGGGTGGCAGTTTGAGTGGGCGGTTTCGGCGGTTTTGGAAGGTGAAAGAATTATGGATGGATTCGGTGGAGAGGAAAGGGTTTTGTTGTTATAGGTTTGGTAATAAGATGAAGGAGGAGGAGGGCGTGAAGAAGGTGTTTTCAGTTTTGAAATTTTGTTTTGGGTTTTTTCGTGTGTCCCCCCACCCCCTTGCGGCTGTAACTTCTTCTTTTATTAATTCAAATTTTGGCAAGAAAAAAAAAGTATATCCTGAAGCATCCTTTCAATGCAGGTTTTATGCCTGTCTAAAATTGGTGCAAGGTTGTGTAGTTGCTTTCATGTGTAGCAGGAAGTTGGCTCTTTTGGGGATGTAGCAGAGGGATCTTTTATTGCAGATTTTGTATAAGAGCTATTTTTGTGTATGTTTATGGTCAAGGCTTTGAAAGGCTTTTGGGATTATGTACCAGATGCCATGAAGTAGGTTCACGGTACAGGTTTGGCATGATATTGGCTCATAAACTTCAGACTAAATCTAATTATTAAAATAAGTTGATTAGAAAAAACAAAAACAAAAATAACTAAATCTAATTCTAGATATAACCTAATAATAAATAAAAATTATATTAATCTAAAATTAAAATAAACTAGATAGAATATAAACTAAGATTAAAATCTATATTAGAATTAAGCCAAACAAAATTAAACTAAATCTTTACTAAATTAAATTTAAATTAAATACACTTAAAATATTAAATTAAAACTATAGTAATAATAATAACAAACTAATTTAAAATTAATCTAAAATGATTATTTAACTAAAAAATAAAAATTAAACTAAATATACTAAAGAACGGGACAACGTTTTAAGCAAATTCTAAAATTGAAATAATTAATTCTAAAAACAAGAATAACAAATATGACATTAAAATGATTAAAAAAAAAGTAACATGATTAATGATTAGTGAGATGCTTTATGCAAAAATATCTAACTTTCGATAATGCTATGAAATGCGTCGAACGAATGAAATGATTAAAAAGCATAGTCAAAATTTAGGGTATGACAGTTGCCCATATTTAATCGTTTTGAATCTGAATGTATGAATAACAGAGTTTTTTGACATTCGAGGTAGAAGAAGATTAAATATTAAAATACCTAAAATTTTGACCGAATGCATACCCATGATGGTAACATCAAATCCTTAAAAAAAAAACTAAATGATAATCATCTCTGGAAGCATCAGTCTCTCCCCGAACAACCAATGGTTCCTCCCTAGAACTCAAATGTCTCTAAGGTATTGCTCAAATGATTTTAAACACAAGAGGGTAAAGGGGGGGAGAGGGGATGAAGGGTAGAGGTGGGTTGAATTGTGTTATTTGGTCTTTGAAAAGTTTTCTCAAAAGGATTGATTTTAAGAAAACAAAAGAAGAAGAAGAGATTAAATAGTGAAATATAAATAACTGAAAATAAAGAGAGAAAGATAGAAAGATCACATTATGATTTATATTAGTTAGACCTTAAACCATGTGGCCTAATCCAATCTCCAAGAGTTTCTTCTTAATATTTTTGTCTTGATCTTGGTCTTCAGAGAGAGTCTTATCCACAATACCTGCATAATCTTACACTTCTACATCTACTGATTTGGGATTAGTTTTATGAAAGATAACATATAAGGTTCTTCTATAGTTAAGGTTTGTTTATCAATGATTCTAAAAGAATACCTGTACAATCATCTAACATATATGATCTTTGCCCTTTGGTTATCTTTCACACAAAGTTTGAGAAGTTGCTTAATAAATAAATTACAAACTTTGTTATTGAGAGATCGAGCAACTCATCTATTAATGCACACTAATATATGACTTAACATATACACATTAAACAATACATACACAATTGATTTCAAGTTTGAGTGACCTTTAATTATCACACTTCAACAATCATCTTCTAACTTGAAAGTTTAAAAAATCTCAAAAATTTCCTAAGCCTGTGAAAAAAAAGTCAAAAGAACATCATCATAATCTCAGTGTGTTTGGTTACAAGATTTGTCTCTCCATATGTATCTTGGAATATATCTGTTTTGTTCTAACAGAAAGCAAAAGATCCAATCCACACCCCAAGACACAAGCAAAAGCCATAATCAAATACACTAGCATGAAACAATGTGCTCCAATGCAAGTGTTTCCTCCTCCCGGCACACTAGTGGCTTCAAGATCATAAAGATAACCAGCAATGAGACCAGAAAAGATGAATGAACCGATCGGAAGGTTGAGAATCAGAATGTTGTATAATAAACCATAGTATTTGAGGCCAAATAGTTCTGAAGCTGCTGCTGGTGTTATTGTAAGACGAACACCATAGCATATTCCAACGAGCATCGAACCAATGTATAATGATCCTGGTAAGGCCATAGCCAATGCAACGTAACCAAAAGCCATCAGAATTTGAGCAGCCGCATTCCAAATTAGCCTTGGCGTGCCCGATTTTCTGCAATATCAAAATTTAAACACTCTAATCATAAATAACAAATGAAGTCGTATGTATGATAATTGAAGAAATGTTAATGACTAGTGATCGAACCTGATGTAGTATTCAGAGAATGAACCAGAAAGAATGCGTCCGAAGAAGCCCCAAATACTAATGAAAGAAATGAACAAAGAAACATCATGGTAACCTAGTGCTAATCCCATTTGTCCCATGTTATTCATAACACACAGTCCTGTTCCCACACCACATAAAAATGACAAAAACAAAACCCAAAAATCAATAGTTTTCGCCATTTCAATGATAGTATGCTCTTCCCCTAACACCGGTTTTCGTTTAATCGCAACTTCCTCCACCTTGGCACATGTCTCTTCCTTTTCAATCTTTTGTGCCAAAAGTGGTTCATGAGTTTGTTTTTCTTTATCAAAACCAGGTCTAGTTTTGTTGAAAACCAAATATATAGGAACAAAAAGTGGCATGGCTAATAGGATCAAAAGTCCTATTGTGAAAACCAACGAAACAATGTGTCTATGAGGTCCAGAGATATCAAAAACCAAGAGATAAACTGCTACTGTAACTGCAATCATGTTGAAAACATTAAAGAACTGAATCTCTTGATTTTCTTCTATAGAAGTCGAAGCTGGTGGGGTTTCATGAAGAAAAATAGCAGCAATGAAGCAAATAACAGCAGGAACAATTGTGAGCATTAATAGAAACTTAGATGGATCTGAGGAAAACAAAGCTGTGCATATGTTAGTGAAGATTGCTGTGCTGAGTCCTACATAACCTTTAAGAATACCAGTAACCGGACCGCGGTTTTTCGAGAAGTTTCTCATGCAAGTTACTAGTACTGCTGTGTTCATCCATGTTGAGCTGTTTCCTCCCATACATAAGAATACACACATCTGCAAAGTTGTTCAAAAGTAATCACACAAGGTCCGTAGCACCAACACCTCTGAACAAATGTGTGTCTAGCGTATACGTGTTAGTCTCAGTGTCAGTGTCGTGTCGTGCATGTGTTAGTGCTTCTAGGTATTGTATGATGAGAAGAAACAGACATTTACCTGCCAATAAGGAAGAGGGGTGATTCTTTGGCTAACAACAAGCCATTGAACACCATAACCAATGAATCCCATGACAGCACCAATGATGAGAATAACAGAAGTAGGCCAACGATCAGAAACAAGACCAGAGAAAATACCAAAAGCTTTGCCAACATCTTTGGCAACAGAGAGATTGTTAAGCTCCATCTGAGTCAGAAACATTAGAGACTTTAACACATCGGAATAGTTTGCAAATGTATAATTGTTTCCGCATATTGTTTGTACCCATATTGCTGTCACAAATCCAAACCATTTTTCAGCAACAAAATTACTAGAGAATAACAACATAGTGATTATTAATTGGAACAAGAAATTATGAAGAATTTGAAGGTGTAGAGAATGTATATGAATTTGGTTGGTGTTACGGACTCAGTTGCTATTTATATGTTCTCTTTCTATATAAATTATTTGACACTTGGTTTTGTTACTATCACATATAAACAACATGGTTTTGCTATAAATTTAATAGTTTGGTCAAAACAAAAATTAAATAAATTTAATTGCAAATATAATATTTGAAATGTCGTTATTAACAGCAAGTTGCAATGTATTGCCACGTCAAATTTGGTTTTGGTTGGATAAATATGTGGTGGACCCTTTTTGCTGACAAAGATTGTTTTGTCGGTAGGGAAATTTAATGGAAAATAATCATAATCATTATAGGATTTAGCATGTTGTATATATCTAAACCAGACTTTGGTTCAAGTGGTATATAAAAAGTTTAATTCATGTTATATTTTATTGGAGTTTTCATTTCAATGTATATTAGGGGCTATTAGCCCTTGTTTTTGTTATATTTTGGAAAAATTGTTACTGTTCATCAAATATGACATACAAGTATCATCGTAGTCGATTCCATTAAAAGAGTTTAGTCTTTCACGACTTAGATTATCTAGTGGGAAGGAAACATGTAGAAATTAGGAAATCAAAATAAAAAATAAAAGGTGAATTTTTTATTATTTATCGTAAAAAGTTGGATAAAATTATCCTAATGGATATTGTAAAACAAATGGAATTTGAGGGAAATTATTCCAAATTGAAACAAAGAATTATGATAGATGGAAAATGACTATCGGAAAAATGTGTTCGATATTTATAGAATCCATGATGAGAAGATTGGTTCAAAGTGATTTGTAGTAACTAAGTTTTCTATTGAGGTGTTTTAATTATTAGTGGGGTGTCTAAGTAATAAATATCTGGTTAAATATCATTTTTCATCCCTTATTATTCCTCTAAATTTATTTTGGTCTCTTATCTTTTAAAAATATCAAGTCAATCTCTTATTTATTCAAACCATGTCATATAAGTCATTTCATCTAATTCTCATATTTTTGTACGCGTGAAATTTTAAGAACTAATCCCGAGTCAACAATCAAATTAAAGGTTTAAGTTTAACCTGTGGAAGAAAGAATTGAAGACAGGAGGCCTCATTTCAGGGAAATCAATCAAGTCAATAAACTCAGAGGAGGCAGAGGAGGAGCTTCTAAATTCCCAACCTTTGTCTGAGACAATATGGGATGACCAAGTTGCAGAGAACTTCAAACCTCTGTCATTGGTATCTTTTGATGGTAAAACTAGCCCTCAGGAGCATATCATTGCGATCAATAATCAGATGGCAACAACAGGGGCTTCTGACTCCCTCAAGTGTAAACTCATGGCCAAGATCTTTAAAGAGCTATGCGGTGGTATATGAGCTTACCTAGATTCTCGGTCGTTAGCTACCAAGACTTAACTAAAAAGATGGTAAAACACTTTTCAACAAGCAAACATAGAATATATATATATATATATATATATATATATATATATATATATATATATATATATATATATATATGTTTGTGATCCTCTAAATATCTCAAATTTCGTTTTTAGTCCCTCAAAATATTTCTTTAAAGAATAGTCCACTTAAAAATTTTCATCCACACTTTTAGCCTCTTTTGTAACTTAACTACGATTTTTACAATTTAGAGACAGAATTAACAACGATTTTAGCGGCGACTTATTACTTAGTGACAAAATTAACAACAATTTTAGCGACGATTTTAGTTTTAGAGACCAAAAATATGGATGCAAAATTTTAGGAGGACCATTCTTTGAAGGAAATATTTTGAGGGACTAAAAATGAAATTTGAGATATTTAGGAGGATCACTAACATATTAACCATATATATATATATATATATATATATATATATATATATATATATATATATATATATATATATATATATATATATATATATATATATATATATATATATATAAAGGTTTAAATGCATCCTAAAGTGCATGTTACTAAAACACTCCTTCTAAAAAAATAAATGGGTGTAAGTTAGCATCTTGATGACTTCTCGACAAGTGTATAGATAATGTCGCAGTAATAAAAAGATCGAATCCACAAGGATTGTGTTCGAACAAGATAATAATTTGTACATTTTAAATTAAAATTGTAAAATGGGGGAGTAGCAAGTTTAGTGCAAAAAGTAAATAAACGAGAAAATTAAGTTACGAAGGTGGTTTGGTTGTGTTTTAGAATCCGTTTATCCCCTCTTGTTGATGAACAATGGCTTGTTTGAATTATCTTATCCTTATAATTTCACGACGAACTAACAAAACCATTATAGTCAGTCCCCCACGAAATAACTCACTAATAACTACTATAAGCTTTTTATCCCTAGTCTGCCAGCGTAAGCAATGTTAGGCGTTGTATAGACTGTTAGTTCTATGTGCCACTACTTGAGGTATCATATCCCTATTCAAACGTCTTAAGTAGATCAATTGCCCTAGATGTAACACCCCATTTTAATAATCTATTCGTCGTATATTTTTGTGTATTGTTGGCCTTGTTTAAGGTATGCGTGCTTAGAGTTTCGGTGTAGTGTCCTAGTGGGACAGGTAGAATTATGGTGTGGTTAGTAATAGTGGGGTGTGGTAATAATAATATGTCCGATTAAACATTATTATTATTATTATTACATTAATAATATTAGTAAAATTAAGATTATTATTATTATTTCCGTTAATTAAATTATGAGGGTGATTTGGTAAAACATTATGGTGAGGGTATTAGAGAAATTAAGCTTAATCAGAAGAAAAAAAATAAGGAAGATTAGTCATAACAGTTTTTGGGAGAACAAGGGATAGCTAGGAAGAGGAAGAACATTGCTAGGGCAATCTTCATAGACCAAATTTGCAGGATTTTTCTTCAAGAATTGAGGTAAGGGGGAGAAAATGGTTCATAATAGGTGATATTAACATGATAGGGTAGTGAGAGGTTTTTTCCCTCGTAGGTTTTTCTGTGTATGATGTTGTATGTTGAATGTGTTGCTTGTATAACTGTTGTTGTGAATTCGATCAGTTTCATTGAATCTGTATTTGAAATATTGTTGTTGTTATTGTTGTTATGTATATTACATTGCATAAACAAATTTGTGTTGCAGAATGAGAGTGATAAATATAGATCTAGAAAATTGATAGAAATGGATTTAGTAACAATAGATGAAAATATAATATGTTTAAGAGTGTAAAATTGGTGTAGAAAGCTTCTTAGGACTGGTATGAAGTGTGAAAACGAGAATCATAGGAAACAGAATCAGAATGAAGAAGAAAACATGGAAAAGTTGTGGTTTTTTCCCTTACGCGTAATAAGTAGGTTATTACGCGTATGGCATGGCGCATAAGTAGGGCATTACGTGTAATGCTAGGGCAATAAGCGTATGAAAAGTGACTTGGCATGGCCATCTTCCCATTCTCGTAGAATACACGTAGGAAAGCTTGGCAATACGCGTATGAGGAGGATATACGCGTATTGGGGTGAGAGTGTGGGTAATACGCGTAAGGAGGGGCGTATCGGGGCGTATGGAGGCATGGAAGTTGGTCCATATGTGTATGGCCTTGTGTAATACGCGTATGATCAGGCTTGTAGGGCAAATTTTGGTATTTCGTGATTTTTGTCCCGATTTCGCATCCAATGTCGATTGTGTTAATATGAGGCATTAATGTAAACCTTAGGACTTAATTAATTGAGGATTGGTGATGGGAAATTAATTAATGATAAAACTTAGGTAAATTAACTCGATGATTAATTACTTAAGTCGTGTGAGGAATATTTTGGTGATTGTGTGGATCTTATGTTGTGTATGTGATCGGATGGATCATATAGATGTATAATGTGGTGTTTATACATGTTGTATACATAGTCATTGTGATGCATACATTGAGGTATTATTGGTGGGACGATTCATTGTCGGATGGACGTATGCGATTCATCCATACTCCGTTGTGGAGAAGGTTGGAGATAAATCACTATCGAATGGGCATATGTGATTTATCCTGATTCTTTATGAATCGAGTTCGATTGAATGAACTAAGTTGAACTGGCACCACATGCATTGTGTCATTGTTAGGTCACATTGCTTAATTATTATTGTTGAATCATGACTCGTTGTCGCATAATTATTGTTGTTGAATCATGAGTCGTTGTTACATAATTATTATTGTAATGTTGTTGTATATGTTGATCGTGTGAGAAACTACCCTTGAATTGTTTTATGCACCGTTATTTATTGAATACGTTTCTCACCCCTTGTTGTTATTGTATATGTCCTTCCTTGGAAGTATAGATAATTCAGGTACTTAAGTGTGCGTGGACTTCTGTTGCCTGTTCGAGTCATAGGACTGCTCTGATACATAACACGGGACTGGGGATTTTTTATGTTTTTCTTATTTTCGTTATTGGTTGCATACCGTATTTACTTTATTGAGAACCTTATAAACCAAGAGATATTGTTGAATATTGTTGACGTTTGGCAAGTTGCCGTGAGATAAATAATTATATTTTTCCGCTGATTTAATAAAGGAGTTTTTGTTGGTTAATATTGTTGATGTGGCATTCCACTTTGTTTAAACTTTGATTTTCCTTATTAATTCATTATTTTATAAATTGGAAAAAGTGGGGGTGTTACACTAGATCCATTACATAAACTATGAGTTAGGAATCCCTATGCATCTAACAACATATTAACAAAGTAATTCAAATAATACAAATTAAGAAAATGAAATAAATGAAAAAAAATAATAAGTGATAAGGTTCATACAAAGTCAAACGGCCATATAATGCTAACAAGAATGCATAAAGTTCATCACGCACAACCTAACCTATGAGAATTTAGCTACACATGATAAAATTAGAATACCAATTGATAAAAGATGAATCTAATGTGAATTCCCTTGAAGGATTTGCCTCCATTGGCTTCTAATGCTCTCAAAATCACCCATTGATGGTGTAAAATCATGCTCCCGGTGCCAAATTTTGTATCCCTTGTAAAAGTGCAGAAAATCCCTTTTTAAAGCTGTCAAAACGCGTCAGAAAAAGCCCAAAAAACGTTGTCATTACGCGTACTACACAAACATCGTGCACGTGATGTGACATTTGCATCTATATCGCACACACATGATTATTCTAGTAGCTGCGTATTTTCCATCCTTTTTCATCAAAATCTCCACTAAGTTTCATTCCTTCATACTTGACTCTTTTTCACTCATTCTTGGGAATTTCTTCATCATTTTAGCTCCTATTTTACTCGTTTTACCTCGATTTTCTATTGATTTTATGTAATGGAGGTCTGCCATCACAACCCCAAACTTGAATAATTGTTTATCCTTAAGCAACTCACCTGCAACTGCACATTTCAACAGAAAATAAGTCGCACAATAATAATTGAACATCACCAAAATTTTATAGTTACCTGATCATTATTCGTACTTCCAATTTCCATCCCTCTGTTTCAGAAAATGTCATGAACCATGACTAGTACTCAACCAATATCGCGGCTCACTTAACTCACTCAATTGATATGGTTAACACTCAATCAACATGCAAAATCAATTAAACTTATCTTGATTACGTTCTAATATAGTAAATTATATAAATCTAAACACACACATTTAGATGGCTTTTTCAGTTGTAACTTGGCTTATGTTAAGGTAGGATTTATTTAGAAAAGTAGGGTTAAACCTTTGGCGTTAGGTTCTTAGTTCTCCCTCATTCATCATACCTTGTTATTGGTACTCGTGATTTGTGATCCTTCTTGCAATATCGTTATTTCCTTTTTGTCGCTTATTCATCATTTTTTTAAGAAGTTCTTTTTTCACTTATTTTTCTTGACAAATTTTTAAATTATGGATCAAATTTTCTAGTACCCCCACCCCAAACTTAAAGTGTTTCTCACTTTCAAGAGCAACCCCAAACTTAGACTTTTGTATACCTTGAAAAATAAAGCTTCTACCTAACTCCATATAGATTGTTAAATCAAAATGATATTTCACGGAATATGTCTGAGTGTTTAAAACTACGTCGCCGAAAGAAAGGCTTAGGCTCAAAGTGTTTAACAAAGGATAGTCCTAATACTAAAAGGGTGGTTTACAAAGGGTCATAGTTATATATAAAAAATGCCTCAGTGTGTATTGATCAATCTTGATAACTAAATTGGAAATAAATCAAACTAGATAAAAGAATAATGCATGGATACACTCTAAGAAATAAAAAGTGAAGAATGGAAGTATTTAGGCTCAAACCTTACCAGATGAGGTATCTCCAGGTTGAGTACAAATCGGTCGATTCTTTTCTCTTCCAACACCTTTCAGTCATTGATTAATTTCATTATAATCAAGTCACTTTCTTTTTGTTCTTTTCTTGGATCATTTTCTCAATGCTAAAGCTAAACTTGTAATTCTGAAAAGAAAAAAAAAACGGTCACACATAAGTCAATTAAGAACATGGAGTTTGATTGGAAAGGATATTTTTTGGTAGCTAAGTCTTCTTGTGGTTGGTTTTTGAAATAAAATAGAATTGTGCAAAACAAAACAAAAAACAAATTAAAAATTGATGGGTTGTCTGCCATATAACGCTTCTTTTACGTCACTAGCTTGAATGCGCATCAATCAAACGTGAAGATAAGGATTATAGAAGGCCGAAATTTCCTCCACAATGTTGCATACTAGAATCAAGATGTGTTTCCACCTATCTTAAATAGCATATGCACAGTCATGGAAAGAGAATTCTCTCCGATAAGTTTATCACTGGAAAATATCAAGTGCATATATCCACCATTTATTGGAGTGACTTTCTCTCAAATTAAATAAAATGTAAATAAATCAAAGGTTTAATTTCCTCTACAAATAATGTTCATTGCATAAAATATGTTCCCTAAGTTGCGTATAACGTCAATGTTAATTTGGCTGCAACTGACAAATGAGGAGAAATAACAACAATCAAAAGCGTGCATAGGCTCAAATACTCTATAAATAGAGGGTTATGTTGAGAAACATGTGTGAGTTATAAGTCTCACATTGTTTAAAAAAGTGGAGGTTGAGTACTATATAAGTAAGAGGATACATACATCTATCATCTTAAGATTTTGGGTGAATATGTGGTGCCACTCTCACTTGTTTGGGTGAGTTTTTTTTTTTACCTTTAGGTGAGTCTTTGATCCATTGTGATTGCTTCTCCCTCATAATGACCCATCAATGGTATCATAGTCAGGTTTGAATAAGGGACTGGTTACTTGTATCGAAAGTCTTTCGGACATGGTGGTGGTCAGGTGGCGTGTTCCACTGTAGTGTCCATGACGTGTAAGGGTGTGTCAACGTCGGTACAAGTATGTGGATGAAAGAGTCTTCGCTTGAGAGGAAGCATAGTGAATTGACTCATATTTGAGGGGGGAGATTTTTTAAAAATAACGCTTCGGTGACCTAACTTTTTTATGTACAACTACAACCTAATATTTTATTAAATGTCATTATTCTTCCAACCAAACTTCTATAATCAACAAACAATGTCCTTTTCAAACATCAGATGCATACCATATATTACCATTAGAAGTTATATAGTATTTTTTGTCATACCATTCATTTATTCACTTTGTATTTAATATTCTAAAATTAAGTCACTTTCAAATCTTAAACCAGACAACGTAGATCCTAGATTTCAAACAAAACCAACATGCTACTTACAAATAAATAACATGCATGTTTGTATTTTGTATAGCTTCAAAAGAATATGAAGGATTTAATTTAACCAAAAATCATATATCTCCACATTTGTATTTCGACTTATCTATACCTTTTGCAAATTACAAACTATACAATAATGTCTTATTTTCTGGCAATATTTCTTCTTCTTTTGTTTGTGTTGTGTAGCTCAAGAGCTGAGGATGTGACTATTGATGTACAAACAGCCAAGATTCTCATCCAGACATATCACAATTATCTTGATGTTAGGTAATCTAGCTCTATATATATATATATATATATATATATATATATATATATATATATATATATATATATATATATATATATATATATATATATATATATATATATATATTTACCATTAAAAAAATGTAACTCAAATTTTAATCTAAATTATTTGGTAATTTATAGGACTGTGGAAGAGTTTTTGAAAGGGTATGTTGATGCAACTAATATCTTTAATGTTCCATATATATTGGATACACCAAAGGGTAACAAACTTTTCACTCTCTCATATTAATGAAGAATAATTATAGAGTAATATGTTTTTGTTTTAGAAAAAAGTTAAAAAAAATTTAAGTTGTATTTTGGAGACCAGGCAAGATGAAGAACCCTAATTTTCTAAAGCAAGTTTCATTTGTTTTCAACAAAGATGATCATATCATTGTGGTAAGTGGTAACTATCTTTTTTTTTTTTGGTAATTTACATTTTCCAATTATTTCCCTTACAAATAAAAAAAATATAAATACAATTTTAGGGTTGCCAAATTGGGGTGAGATCTCTATCTGCAACTTCTGATCTACTAGCTGATGTAAGTTAATTAATTGTAATGTAGTTAATTAATTAACCTTTTATGCTATTTTTCAATAAAAAAAGAAATTAACATGGATTAGTTTGATAATGAATAGGGTTTTAAGAATGTGAAGGACATGGGAGGAGGTTATGTGGAATGGGTTAGAAATAAGCTTCCAGTGATACATAAGGGGCTAAAGATATAGAGGTGGCTTGAGTGTGGTGGAGAAAGACAATAGGAATTTTTTTTTTTTTTTTTGGGTATTAATAAATTTTTGCAATAGTTACATTTTCAATGAAAGAAAAATAAATTGTGATCTAATTAATGCTAAAAAATTACAAAAGAAAGTTAGTGGGAAAAAAATTGTTCATTTGGAGTTTTTTCTTGTGGCATGAAAAAACAACTATCAATTTAATTTGTTTAAATTTACTTTGGTAAGTTTTAGGAGTCTAGTAAAGACACTTTTATAGTTTACCTTTTTTTTTAATTTATATTTTATAAATTAGACAATTGCCTCTCTTAACATAACATTGAGTAATATGGAATAAATTAATATTTTATAATTTTGTTTAGAATCAGAATCTTAGGTGGTCATTCTATAATAGAAACTCCAAATTATGGAAAAGAAAATATCGAAACTAGTTTTAAATATTATAATTGTTATGCTTTTGAAGATAAAATTATATTTCCAAGATTAAAAGTTAAAGATTTATTATCATGCACTCTCGCCTCATCCCAATCATTCATGGACATGATTTTATATAGAGTCATAATGAAAATCAAATATTTTTAATAACTTAATTTAAAAAAAAAAATCAAATAAAAGGAATATTACAAACGAAAAGAAAAGGTAACATGAGTCTCAGCCAAATGTAAAGATAGTCGTAACAGAGGACATGTCATATATCAAAAGAGTTGTAAACCCTCTTACCATCCTTAATGTGTGAAACTGACCAATTCGAAGAAGGGTCCACATCTAGTTGAGCTTCCTCTAACTTTTTTGCAGAATAAAAAACATAAAATTGTGTCCACCAACTAAGGATCCACCCAATGGCAGAACCCGACACCTATATAAGCCAAATTACAGGAGGTTCCATCTCCATCCCCTTTAGAGGAGTTAAGAGGACTGTCTCCGCTCTCAACAAAACCTCCTTCAAACTTATAGCTATCACTCAATATAATGAAATTGGGGTTGGGACCATTCATTTATAGAGGATCAACATATGGGAAGTCAGGATTCTCTTAAATCATTGACACTGGAGAATCCCCATCAACTTTGTTTATAGTCTCACGCACATCCATAAGTTAACCATGGTGTTTTGGATCGCCTATAAGGTCCAAAGAGACACAGAAGCCTAATATTGGGCAAATGCAAAACAACAATAAATATAATAAATGGATTACGTTCCCTGACTTCTTAAGGAAGCTTACTTGCGAAGTCTTTCCTCACCGTTCAGATGTATCTGATTATCAATCGCATTTCATGCTCACACACACATTCAATTGTTAATTAACTCATCCATTTAAATGGATGATTGCACCATTTCTCAAGTATTGAATATCTTTTTCATTCAAACTTCACTTCTTACTCTCTTATTGACTTGCACATTAGAGTGATAACATTGTAGGTCACAATTGCCCCACAACATCAGAACTTTGAACCACTACAGCATACCACTAGTTCAACTCCTCCGATCATTATTTAGTTCTAGAAAAAAATTAGCAATATCTGTGAGAATAACACTTTGATTTTCTTACGATTTCCATAATCCATCATTTCTCTATTTTATTGAATTGGATTCAAATCTCCATCAATTGAAGAAATGATCTTTGTATCCAAGTTAGCTTCCTTAAGCTTAAAGTTGAACTCTTCATATTAGATCTACCAGAGGATGGCGGCATCTAAAGCCATTTGTTCCTTTGTTAAACGGCAAGTCATTGCAGCTGCTGAAATCATAAGAAATCCTTATATGCTTCTTCGATGGATGGGTAACCAAATCACAATAACTACTCTCTTTTTTTCTCCACGGCCAAATTTTGTTCAACCAGAAATAGATCAGGGAACTTCTTAATTTTATCCACCCCACAATTCCACATATGTGATCCATCTCTAAAACCTATATGGTTGCCTACAATAACCGAATGTGAGTAGGTTCCCATATTTCAAGTCTTACAAGCTAGTCTCGGCCCGTAAGGAACTAATGAGTTGTTGAACGACATGTTTTATATGATTTACCATTAAAAAAAATCCTAGGAATTGGAAAAAAAATGACTCAAATCAAAGAGAGTATGCACAATGTTATCTCGAAGAACAACATTTTGCAAGAGGCAGCTTTGCACAAATTTGCCCAGAAAGGATCCATATGAGATTTGAAAATACCTGAACCACCAACGACATGGGAGTCATATTCCTTCCTTGGTTCCTAAACGGATAAAAGAAAGCCATATTACCCTCGAGACTAGCTGACCAAGAAGAAGAGAAACAAATGAAATGGAGAACTACGTGAGTCGAGAAAGAAGAATCCTCTAAGTGTTTGCATATTATACGACGTGATTTTAAAGTCTCTAGAGAAACCCCTTAAACTCCAGAGTTACAACAGAAATAGATATCCTAACAAGCATGTCGATAATATGGACAAACGATTAGATTACTACCATGTTGATATTGTTGTAAAGTGCAAGCTCTTTGCACTGACCTTTTATAAGTCCGCTCAAACCTAGTTTAAGTCCCTCTTGGAAGGAAGCATATATTCTTGATTCGATCTATGTGAAGCTTTCACCGCCCATTTCACCTCTAGAAAAAGACAACCAACCATCATGGTCTCTCTAAATGGAGTTACTCATGAAAAAAACCATATGGGCGTATATTTATTGCTTCGGTAAGGTGGTGGTAATTGTTGGATGTTTGAATGAAATCCTAAAATGTTGGATCTTTGGAAAAGGCCTTAGACTGGATTATACATTCTAAGAAAAATTAAATTGCAAGGAAGCACACAACATGAAAGACTTATTTAGTATAAAACAACCCTATATCAACTATGAAGAGAAGTTGTTTTCCTACAGCGGAAACTGGGGTTCGAGGAACCTAGATCTAGTCAAACATCAGAAAAAAATTTGGGCAGCCCCGGGAGGAATACGTTGAAGGCCCCGTTCAAAGTTTGATTGCTACATTACCTTGAACACCTCATGAGAGATGATCTTGATAGAGTGAACTAATACAAAATTCAATGAGGCCAGAATAAAAAACCCATAACCGACCAGAAATCTGCTCAAACTGACAAGTCAAAGTACTGTCATTTCCACAAGAGTTACGACCACAACATTAATAATTATATCCAGCTGAAGGATGTAATTTCAGGATTAGTCAAGAAGGGAAAATTGTTTGAATACACCAAGGACAATAATAGGACCCGAGAGGATTCTTCCAAAAAGAAACAATCCCCTAAAAAATAGTATATGTTGTGGTTGGGGGAAAAGGTATAGAAGTGAGTAGCGGGGAATACGAAGGGCACAAGAGGAACCGTCAGTATATCGCTTCCATAACAAGAGGTTCCTCTTGGATAAGTCATCCATCTAAGAGTATGGTGAAGCGAAAGATCATTAAGTTGATGGAAAACAACAAGGATAAAGTAAGTACTTTGACCGTAAACCCCGAAAATCCAATTATTGAGTTTTGACACCATGACAAGATCAGAGGAATCCCAAATGAAATTTCCCCTTGGTACTCATGGATACCATCACCAATTTTGATTTTTCCAGGATATTGGTCGGCGAAGGTAGCTCTTGCGACATAATGTATTCAAATCTCTTCAAAAGAAGGGCTTGAAAAGAGGAAAACTAAGGCCATATAAAGGATCTGATCTTCAAGCTTTCAACGACATAGTTACCCGCCCATAGGGGCAAGTAAAGTTACTGGTAACCTTAGGGAAAGGAATGGATACGTGTACTATTGGCTCGCAATTCCTATTATTCCCCTACAAAAGTGTTTACAACTTCATCATAGAACAACCCTTTACACCAATGTTGGGCGTGGTAGCCTCCCTGCTTCATCTTAAGCTGAAATACCATAACACGCATGATGATCCAATTACCATCAACACCAAATTTTCTGGAGCGATGGGGATTTACCATACTTTACAATAAGTTTAGAAGGAAGGTGAATCCAAAGCCATGGAAATCAATGTGGCCTCATTAATTTAGAAACTTAAGGATATGACCATTCAACCTCTGACCTGGAAAGCAAACCAGTCCAGCCTGATGAATAGAAGTGGCTAACCAGGGCAAAACTTAGAGCGATTTTCGCTGACTCCATAGCAAACAAGTGATGGGAAGACCACCTAGTTATGTTAATTTTGTACTCCTTTTGTTGTAAAGGAAAATCATAATGTGCATGAAGTATTAAAATCATTAAAGTAAATAAAGAAAATTTTCACTAAATTTTCTTTTCCTTTGTGATCATGAAAGGTAACAACGAGTTTGAAGTACAACTAGATGGATCGAAGCCCCATCACAAAGACTCAGGGGTGTTGTCACAAATGCTGACAATGTATGACTAAAGCAATCAAAATCCCACGATATTAATGCACATACACAACAAAAGAATCCTAAAAACAGAGTGGTGAAGCTGTTAATACGCCAACCTCGAATCAGATTCACACATGGGGAGATGGTAAGGGGTACTGACCCTTGGCCAAACACAGTCCCTAGTGACATCCAATAAACTTCGAGCATATAACTTAAGAGTGAATGTTTACTCCCGTATATAAGAACTCCGAACCAGAAACAACATGGCAGAGCTAGTACAATCTGAATAAATAATGAAATGAAGTAGAAATATATTTACATATATACATTATAATGTGGAAGTTCCAGATCTATATATGAGTCGGCCCAAACATGCCAATTAAATAAAGGAACAAGTTACATTATTCTTCCAAGGAAACTACCTTCTTGTTCTTGACGAATTTATTAAGACAAACCATGTCCCAAGAAATAGGCCTAGTCAGGTAGAAGTATTTCACCTGCTTTAGAGAAGTCTCGAAGGTATCATCGGCCATGGAAAATCCCTCTTGCAACGAATTTTCCAATTTTTTACAGAGGGAAAGATTCTTTTCATGCATTTCTTGGTTTTCTTTTGACTCTATTGAGACCATTTTAAAGCCTTCTCCAACTCCTACATCCTATTTTGGGAAAGCTTTAAGGACAAGTTCTCTTTTTCTAAAGCCTCGCCTTTCTCAGCCACTCCCTAAACGAGTTGTTTCACCATTTCAACCAGAGCGCCAAGAAACCCAAAAGGTTCCAAAGTAGCTTTTATAGCTATAAATGATTAAGAAGCATCACGGATCTCTTCCAAGTACCAATTCGGCTCAAAGGTAAGGTCATCAACCCATTTCTTGGACTTCTCCCTCTCTTGACAAAGACGACCAGGTAAGAAAACTTCTCCCTAACCGACAGTGTCAAAAGGTAGAAAAATTGATGCCTAGTGATCGGAAAAATAGCAAGTGTACTATTTTTAACCGATGTAGTAATAATACGGGTTTTATCCCCAGAATCAATCTCGAGGACTGCGCGTTATTACAAGTGCAGATGTTAATTCAATTAAACAAAAGTTCCTTTGAGGGTTTGATTTTGAGAAGAATTATAATGACAATTGAATTAAATAAGCATAATTATAAAAAAAATGGCTTAAGAAAATATTAGAAGGCATGCTGGGAAAGGTGTGTGAATTGCTTTGTGTTGGAGTACAAATAGAGTAGAGTTTTTGTTATCATTCCACAGATATTGTTGTGTGATATTACCGTCGTTCTACAATCGCGCTAAGTTTAAAATTAATGGTAACAATGGGGTTTTGGTTTGAGTAATAGATCATTTTGTTTGCATAATAGATTAAAAGCTAACGGTAAAAATTATCGGTTTTTGAAAGGTTTATAAAAATACATGCCAAGATTAGGGTTCGACAAGTCATTTTGTACAGATATAATCGATTAAGCGGATGAACTCGTTTAGACGATAAACATAATCACATATCCTCTCAATATGTTTATCTCAAACACATAGTGTGAGATTTACCATTTTGATCCATTGATGATCTCTCACTCAATCTATCAAAATGGCAACATTCAAGATCAATACAAAGTGAACATCAAGTCTCATAACTATCGCTAGCCTATGTTCTTTGATGGATGAAAAATCTAGATAAAGTGTGGAACACATTTCTTAATCATGAACAACACAAATAATATATCATAAAGACAATGTTTTTCACCATATAGTTATCATCTCAAGTTCATACACAAGGATCAATACCTATACATACAAAAGAGAGACTTATCTAGCTTTTAATCTTGACACAAGAGAAGCTTAGCTAGCCATAACAATGGTAGCTTCCATAACAAAACAAAAGATGAAGAAGACAAAGCATCAATGATGATCTCTCGACTATTGATGCGTCAAATCTTCGAAAATAAGCAAATATATTGAATTTAAGGTTTTAGGTTTAATAAAAAGCGTAACATCCCCAAAAATGTTGATCAACCCTTTATATAGGGGGCTGAAAAACGCAGAGCTCACTAAGTGAGCTATCATTTATTGATCAAATTTCCTTAGCTTTCTTAGCGAGCTCAAGCCTCGCTAAGCGAGCAACATTCTGCCAAGAGTTGTTGTTGGTCGTTAGGAGCTCGCAAAGCAAGCTTGTAGCAAGCTTCAAAAATTGACTTTCTTCAATAGTCTTCAAAAGAGTGTTCCCATGATTCGCGTTTTCCCTTCAAACGGAAAAACCTACAATTATAAAAACCAAAGTTAAATAAATAAACCTAATAAAGCACTTAAACTATACTTCTAATATTTACCAGAAACAACGGGAAAAATCATTGATTAACAATTTAAGATCATGAAAAGTGCCAAAAACTAAAATATATATTAACACAATTTGGCACTTATCAACTCTCTCTAACTTGCTTCTTTGTTTGTCCTCAAACAAAGGTGAGATCAAATAGAAACAAGAACAAGACCATATAAAGACAACACACAAAAATTGATGGTTCAACCAAAAATAATGCGCTCACGAGTAATGTTCGACTTCAACATAGAATCACAACATATTCAAGAACTAATTTCTAAACACAAATGACAAGCAAATCAACACAAGCAAAACAATGTTCAAACAAGAATCACCTAAATCACTTCACTATGTCAAGCTTAAAAACAACAAGGGACAAATCACTCACATGTAATCGTGCTAGCATCCAGAAAAATTCATGCATTTATCAACTCAATTCAACAGGAAAATCAAGGAAATAAAGATCTCATAAGTACTTCTCAATGTTGTAATTGGAAAAGGGTTAGTAAGAAAGGGATATATATATATATATATATATATATATATATATATATATATATATATATATATATATATATATATATATATATATATATATATATATATATATATAAAGGCCAATGATTCAAAGGGGCTATCAAAATTTTTTGAAAAATGAAGAACATGCCAACTTAGTCAAACCAACTTATTTCAAACTTTCCTTATCTATTCCTTCCTCTTTTCTTTTCATGGTGCCCCATATCATTTTCATCAAATGATCTTTTATTTTCAAGCAACTCTAACTTAGAGGGCAAAGTTTATCAAATCACAAATTTTCTTTCTCTTTTATTTTCCATATTTTCAAGAGGAACCACTTCCATCATTTCTTCTTTTTCACACTCAAGTATTCTCCCCAACTTTAAACCATACCATAATATAATGACAATGTTCTTCAAGAAAGTATGTTCAAACAAAGAGTTAAGTGTATACAAAAATCAAACTAGAATGAATCACAATGGTTTTTTTTTCTTTTTTAACAACAATGGCCACCAATAAATGGTATCCTGGCATTTTGCCGACTTTTGTTTTATGATTCATTCTAGTTGTGCGAAGGCTCAAAATTGACTAGAAAATGCTCACACTACTCACCAGGTAAAATAAAGCCTAAAAGAATTGGTGGTTTTCCTCAATATCAAACAATGCCTAGATCTCTTCAATGTTTCCAAGATTTACAATTGAATACAAGATAAAAGCATGAATCGCACGAGCTAACAACAATTACATAAAAACTCTAATTTGTGAACAATGGAGGTCACTCACTTTTGCGGTTTGTCCTAAATGATTATCATATGAACAAGTATGCAATATTAATAAAGTTTGAAATTTGAGGAAAGTGTAACACGGTGGGAGAACTGACTTTAAGTTATGTTGCGGATAGCAAGAGTCGCCACCGACTTTTATTTTATCCATAAGGAAAGGTTATAAAAGAACAGGAAAGACCTTAGAGATATTTTTGGGTCCGGGGGGTAGGTTATGAAAAGGGAAGGTATTAGCACCCTTTTCATCCATGGTTATCCATGGGCTCTTAGTTACTTAAGCTCACTTTAAACTGTTTTTTTGAAAGTGTAGTGTGTGAATAGAAAAATTTTCAGAATAGTTAATAATAATCCATGTACGGATGTGTAAAAAACTTGTTTGAAAATTTGTTTGAAATTTGTTTAAGTGTTTGAAAAGTTTGAATAGTGAGCAAGCAACTAAGAGGTATCTACCCTAATGTTTAAGGTTTTTCTTGTTCTTTTTCCTTTCCTTGGTAAGACTATCCCTACTATTAAGAAGTAGGTAGTCATTACCTTGGATGTTAAGGGACAATTTGTTTATGAAGGCAACTGTGGGGTGTAATAAGCACATATGAGGGACTATCATCATTTTTCGAAAGGGACTCGATTCGTAAAGGCAACCATAAGGGACTTTGATGATTTTCTATTTTAAGGGACTTGCTTTATACACCCCACTTGACCATTATTCGTAGGCAACTTGAGGGATAACCTTAGAAATGTGAGACGGCGATTAAAATCGACTTACGTGTGTGTGAGTGTTTATTTTAATTATCTTATGATTAAAATTATCTAAATTTATTTTAATATAACATACATGTTTTTGACACTCCCTAATTACTAACCATAGCAACAATAATTAAAATAATTACAAAATTACATCCGGGAAACAATTACAAAATTATAATAAAAATAATAAGCAAAATAATTAAATAAATAAAATATAAATAAGCAATAAATAATAAAAAATAAATGATAAGGGGTTAGTGATAATAATAATTAGAAATAATAAACATGGTTAGAAACATAATAATAAAATATAATAATAAATAATAGTATGGTTAGTAGCAATAATAAATAAAATCAAAACATTATAAGAAATTTACAATTTTTAGTATAAACAATTATATTAAAATAAAAAAACATGAACAAACAATTATTTTAATTTACAAATTATTAAGTTATTTTTAAATATATTATAGCAACAAAACTTAATTATTATAAATTTAATTATTTCTAAACAAAAGTTATAAAAAGTATTTACTTAATATATAAAGAGAAAAATAAATTATAAGTATATTTACAAAACTTTAATTTCTAATAATATGAAATATATTTATATTTTAGATGAGAGAAATAATTTATAATTATATTTATAATATTTACATGAATCATATTTAAATAAATAAATAACTATACATTATGATTATATTTAGACAAATAAAAAAAAATAGAATTAAGTTTTACAAAATTTGAATGAGAAAATTATTTTATGATTTTTTACAAGATTAGGGTTTTATTAGAAAAATATTTAGGGTTTGTGAGAATTAGGGTTTATCTTAGAACATATTTTTTAGGATTTTGATACAAGATTATTTTAATATACATATTATAATTTATTTACATGATTATAAAAATAGTTTTCAAAAAAAGAAATATAGAATTTGAATATTATCTTAATTATATTTATATACATATATTCCAAAAATTAGGTTTAATTTAAGATTATATTACATAAAACAAATAAAATAAAAAAGTATGAAAAAAAACTTACCTGACTGGGGTTTGAACCCAGGTCAGTCAGTTTGCAGCCAACAAGGAAAACCATCAGGCCACCACACACGCAGGTGAGAAAGAGGAGAGCATAATTGTGTTTGTGCGTTACCCAGTAAAATCAGGAAAAAATAATAGAAACCAAAAGGCCTGGGGTAGGATTCGTACCCAGGACCTAATGAATACAAGCAAGCATGCGCTACCACCTGGCTGGGAGAGTCTTCCTATTAGCTTGTTGACAATAATTAATAATATATCAAACCTGCAAAGTGAACAAAATAAAAGCACAAAATGTCATAAACGGGGAATCGAACCCCAGACTAAGTCCATGTACGCGCACGCCCCAACCACTGGGCCAACCTCATAGTTGTGATAAACAAACAGAGAGAATATATAATATTTTAAAACAATATTTGAATTTCCAAACAGGCGCGAACTGGCCTTCATCTTCTTCCTCACATCCTTCGAAAATAGCTGCGAAATCTCCTATGAATTTTCCTGCGAAATCAAAACGGTAACAAAACCTGCGAAATTCAAACATGGACAAAACAGCAAGATTTTGTAAAATTGATTATGCCATTAAGTTCCTAACAAGATTTCCAATGTTTCTACGTTCTTAGAATCCATTTATATGGGCTGGATTGAAGAACCCCAATTGGAACCATAAACCCTAAAAATGGCAGATCACGCATTAGGCTATGAAACTTCATCAATCGCTCCAGATTTCATCTATGGTCATCAACAAACACAATTATGTAATCAAATTTCATTTATATGCAAGAAATCATTGGAATCGAAAAAAAATTATTCAAGAGCAAAGTGGATTCGTGTTGTCCAATGTAGTGCACATGGGATGCAAATGAGTGATGCTTTAGCTTCAGGGATGTCCATAGAACACGTCTATGTTCTTAGTTTACCTTAAAACCTCCTGGATTGAAGAATCCGAATCTCACTTTTTTGATGGATTTTGAGTTTTGAAACTTACACTGTGGCTGCTGGATTTCGTCAATGAATGTTAGGTTTGTGTTATGTATATATATGTGAGTCATTCTAGGTCAAAATATTGATTAGTTGTGTGGAGATTTGATTCAAAAAAGATTGAAAAAGATGGTGTCATGAAATTCAAATATTGGCTTATGAATGCTTGCCATTTTGGGATAATTCACATGATTTCCTTCTCTTTCAACCTCAATCACCATTTAAGACTTTCTAGAATCAATCACAAAAATATATCTTCATTTTTAATATTTTATTTAAATTTAAAATGATTTTAAATATAATAAATCATAATAAATTAATTAAATAAAATAAAAAATATGAAAACATTATGGAAATTTCGTGCATGATGTTATTGTATGGGTTGGGTCATAATTTGGCCAGCCCATTTGGAGAAAATTGCTTTTAAGCCCTCATTTTCATCATAAACCATCACAAATTTTCCCAACTTTGCAAAGACACATCTCCCTCAATTTTAAAGGTATGAGGGTGTTTTTGGACTTTTTGGAAAGCTTTAAGAGTCCTCTAAACAACCCCATTGGTTTCAGGTCCATATCATTTACCAATCTCAAGTTATGCCCTTTTGAAGTTGTTGACTTTTTGTTGACTTTTGAAATGACCTATAATGTCTTAGATCATACCTTTCAAATGAAGCATTTTTGAGATTAACTTCCAACATAAAAGTTGTAGAGAATTCAATTTCCTTCAAAATGAGCTTTGGATGGAGACTTGGTGATGAAGTATGTGAAAGTTATGGCTGGTCAAAGTTCAGTTGACTTTTACTAAGGAAACCCTAATTTAGAAACTCCTGATTATTGATGATCTGGAATCTCCTTGATGAATCATGATCAACCCTTGATCAAATGATGAATTTTACTTCATATACTTGATGTTGGCAAAAAATAATGAAGTTTGACCTTGGTTTGACCACAGTTGACCTCAGTTTGACTTTTTAACTGTATTGACTGATTTTGACTTATCTGATCATCTGACTGAGCAAACTTTTGAGAAAAGTCTTGAAACTTGTCATGGGGGTTCTTACACACATATAAGATGTTATGAAACTCACTTGAGGTATTGGAAGTCCATTTAGCCTGATTAAAGTCAAAAACCCTAGTTTTGGATGCCCTGCTTAGGAGGTGCATTGTCTGAGGGAATTGTCAACTTCTTTGACCAATTGTGAACTTTGTGAACCTTGTGACCCATCATAAAATGTCTTGTGAACCTCATGGGAAGTATTGTGAAGCTTGTGAACCTTGTGAACCTCCTGAAGTGGCTTTGTAGACCTCATGGACCTCAGGAAAGCTTTGTAATCATTATGAAACTTGTGAACCTTGTGAACCTTCATAAAGTAACTTGTGGACTTCATGAATCTCAAGGAAGGTTTTATAAATGTAGAGAAACTTGTGAACCTTGTGAACCTTCAAGAAGTTACTTGTAGACTTCCTGAGCCTCATGAAAGGTATTGAAAGTATTGAGAAACTTGTGAACCTTGTGAACCTTCATAAAGTGACTTGTAGACTTCATGAACCTCATGAAAGGTTATGCAAGTGTTGGAAAACTTGTGAACCTTGTGAACCTTCTTATAACACAAAGTCTTGTATTGTGAGGGCAAATTTTGGGGTGCAACAGTTGCCCCTGTTTAATTTTCTGAAACCTGAGGGGTTAGATTGGTATATTTGCCAGTTATAACCTGGAAGGTTGAAGGGGATTGAACACAAAAGCCCAAAAATTTGCACTCACCAGTGCATAGAGTGATATTGATGGTTGGTTGAATATGATTAAGTGGGCTTAAAGATGCCACTAGGGGAAAATAGTCCAAAATATGGATGTATAATGAAAGCTGTCAGGAGTCTGGAGTAATACTGATGTAACAGCATGTCTTCATGAGGATAGAGCAATCAATAATGATAACCCTAAAGCAGTCTTGAAGTAATAATATGATTTCAGGAGGATAGAGCAACTAATGGCTCTAAAGCAGTCTTGAAATAATAAGATGGCTTCAGGAGGATAGAGCAATCAATAGCTCTAAAGCAGTCTTGAAGTAGTAATATGATTTCAGGAGGATAGAGCAATGAATAGCTCTAAAGCAGTCTTGAAATAGTAATGTGATATGTCTTCAGGAGGATAGAGCAATGAATAGCTCTAAAGCAGTCTTGAAGTAGTAATATGATTTCAGGAGGATAGAGCAATGAATAGCTCTAAAGCAGTCTTGAAATAGTAATGTGATTTGTCTTCAGGAGGATAGAGCAATGGATAGCTCTAAAGCAGTCTTGAAGTAATGATATGACTCCAGGAGGATAGAGCAATGGATAGCTCTAAAGCAGTCTTGAAGTAATAATGTGATTTCAGGAGGATAGAGCAATCAATAGCTCTAAAGCAGTCTTGAAATAATAATGTGATTTGTCTTCAGGAGGATAGAGCAATGGATAGCTCTAAAGCAGTCTTGAAGTAATAATGTGATTTGTCTTCAGGAGGATAGAGCAATGGATAGCTCTAAAGCAGTCTTGAAGTAATGATATGACTCCAGGAGGATAGAGCAATGGATAGCTCTAAAGCAGTCTTGAAGTAATAATGTGATTTCAGGAGGATAGAGCAATCAATAGCTCTAAAGCAGTCTTGAAATAATAATGTGATTTGTCTTCAGGAGGATAGAGCAATGGATAGCTCTAAAGCAGTCTTGAAGTAATGATATGACTCCAGGAGGATAGAGCAATGGATAGCTCTAAAGCAGTCTTGAAGTAATAATGTGATTTGTCTTCAGGAGGATAGAGCAATGGATAGCTCTAAAGCAGTCTTGAAGTCATAAGAAGCTTATCAGGAGGATAAAGTAACCCTGAGGTGACAATAAAGCAGTCCCAAAGTAATAAGAAGCTCATCAGGAGGATAAAGTAACCCTGAGGTTACAATAAAGCAGTCCTGGAGATCATAAGTTTGTTTGTTGGATAATCAACCTGAAACAAGGTAGCATTCTGTATAATAATATTAGTTTATGCTTTATGCATGCATGTATGATATGATGCACTTAGGTAATGTACTATATGTCTATGGATATGTATGCTATGGTATGATGTAAATGATGTATGTATGATATGATACTGCCGGAAGCGTCTGGATATCTTCGTATAACAACTGCTGGCCAGGGAAAATAAATCCCGATTCGTTGCTGAAGAATATATAACCCTCCGTCTGCTGGGGATAACAGGGTATAGATAACCTCCCGTATGCTGGGGATAACAAGATATAGATAACCTCCCGTATGCTGGGGATAGTAAGGTATATATAACCTTCCGTATGCTGGGGATAGTAAGGTATATATAACCTTCCGTATGCTGGGGATAGTAAGGTATATATAACCTCCCGTTGTTGGGGATGGTAAGGTATATATAACCTTCGTCTTCGTTTGATAGTAGGATAAGTATAACATCACGTCTTCGTTCGTCGTACCCTTATTGGAAAGTAATTTCCCGAATATCTGTATGAGGATAAAAGAGATGGATATAAATTCCAGGGGAGATAAGACTTTATGAAGATGGATTCGTCCTACTGAGGGTTTGTAACTGTCTTGTAAAGGTGAACTGGCGAAGCTTCGTTGAGATCCTTCCCTCGTTCGTCCTTAGTAAATACTATTACTGCATTTTCATGCATTTCTGGTAAACATTAATCATATTAAAAGCATACATGCATTTCTGGTAAACATCAATCATATTCAAAAGCATACATACATTCAAACACAACCAATGGAAGTTTCGCTTATGTAAATAGGGTAAAAGTAAATCTGGATTTCAAAGATGGAATTTATTTATATCAAAAAGTGACCCATACATGGGTAAGTTTGTACAAGGAGACATAAACCCTAGTAAGAGGATTTTGTCGTAAAATTTTTACAAAAGAGTCAGCTATGTGGGAAACAATCCTATTGAGTTTCAATTCTACTATTTCCACTCAAGTATCTCATCTTCTTGCTGTTGAGACGGAAATGATTGAATTGAGCTTTATCTGTTCGAGCTTGAGTAAGTAGTACAACTGGTTGCAGTTTCATGAATGATCCAAACGAGACATAGTCATACGCTTTAATCCCTAACTTTTGCCTGGATTGCCCTTTCAGGTTTTCAATCCACCGGGATACCCTTTTTTGCCCAAGCCGCCTTTTCAGGTTTTCGACTTGCCGGGTGTACGTCTTTTTATATATATCCCTAATTTTTGCCCAAACCCTTTTGGTTTGCCGGGATGCCCTTATTTTTGCCTAGGCCTGTCAACCTAGCGGGTCTCTTTTTATGCGTAGTATTTTTTAACTATGTCTGCGTTTACAGGCTGTGGGAAGTCTTCACCATCCATTGTAGTCAGTATCATGGCACCTCCTGAGAATACTGTCTTGACTACGAATGGTCCTTCATATGTTGGAGTCCACTTGCCCCTAGGATCACCCTGTGGTAATATGATACGCTTGATTACTAAGTCACCAGCCTGATATACCTTTGGCTTAACCTTCTTATTAAAAGCTTTGATCATTCGCTTCTGGTACATCTGGCCGTGACAAACTGCTGCTAACCTCTTCTCATCAATCAAATTTATCTGGTCCAGTCGAGTCTGAATCCACTCATCTTCATCCAAGCCTGCATCCTTCATAATTCTTAAGGAGGGAATCTGAACTTCAATGGGCAGAACTGCTTCCATACCATAGACTAAGGAGAATGGGGTTGCCCCTGTTGAAGTACGTATTGTGGTACGATAACCATGAAGAGCAAATGGTAATATCTCATGCCAATCCTTATAAGTAACAGTCATCTTCTGTACAATCTTCTTAATGTTCTTATTAGCAGCTTCAACTGCCCCATTCATCTTTGGACGATACGGAGAAGAGTTGCGATGCTTAATCTTGAACTGCGTGCAGAGATCAGTAATCATAGTGTTGTTCAGATTAGAGCCATTGTCAGTAATAATCCTTTCAGGGATGCCATACCTACATATGAGATTATTCTTAATGAATCGAGCCACGACATTCTTAGTCACAGATGCATATGAAGCTGCCTCTACCCACTTCGTAAAATAATCAATAGCCACCAGGATGAAACGATGTCCATTAGAAGCAGTAGGCTTGATCTCACCAATCATATCAATGCCCCACATGGCAAAGGGCCAAGGAGCAGTCAACACATTCAATGGTGATGGAGGTACATGAACTTTATCAGCATAGATTTGACATTTGTGACAAGTTCTGGAGTGTTGATAGCAATCAGCTTCCATGGTAGACCAATAGTAACCTGCTCTCAATATCTTCTTTGCCATAGTATGACCACTGGAATGAGTGCCAAAGGTCCCATCATGCATCTCTTCCATAATCTCAGTTGCTTCTTTCTTATCCACACAACGAAGCATAGTTGAATCATGATTGCGCTTGTACAGAATCCCATTACTCAAAAAGAACTTAGCAGAAAACCTTCTCAGGAACTTCCTATCTTTGACAGATGCCCCTTCAGGGAACTCCTGAGCTTCAAGATATCTTTTCACTTCATAGAACCAAGGCTTCTCCTCTGCCCCTTCAGTGTCAATCTCATTGCAGTATGCAGGCTTTTCAAATCTATCAATAGTAATCTTGGGAGCTTCGTCATCCCAACTAATCTCAAACATGGATGCCATGGTGGCCAATGCATCTGCCAACTGATTCTCTCTTCGTGGAATGTGCTCAAAGGTAATCTCTTTGAAATGTGGGATCAAAGACAACACCTGCTCTCTGTAAGGAATGAGGTTATCATGCTTGGTATCCCAATCTCCTTTAATCTGACTTACTACCAGGGCTGAATCTCCATACACATCAAGGAACTGAATCTTCATATCAATAGCAGCTTTAATACCCAAGATACACGCCTCATACTCAGCCATATTATTGGTACAACGGAAACAAAGTCTGGCAGTAATCGGGGTATGACAACCTTCGGGGGAACTAATCACAACACCAACACCATTACCAAGTGCATTAGAGGCACCATCAAAAACCATAGTCCATCGGGGTCCTTGTTCAGGTCCGTCATATTGTCCAGGTTCTTTGGTAATAATCATAATGTCTTCATCAGGGAACTCAAAATTCATTGAATGATAATCATCCACTGCTTGATGAGCCAAATGATCAGCAACAACACTTCCCTTAATGGCCTTCTGAGTAGTATACTGTATATCATATTCTGTCAAGATCATTTGCCATCTTGCAATTCTTCCGGAGAGAGCAGGTTTCTCAAATATGTACTTGATTGGATCCATCTTTGAAATCAACAAGGTAGTATGGGTCAACATATACTGTCTTAGTCGGCGAGCAGCCCATGCCAAAGCGCAGCAAGTTTTCTCGAGCAGTGAGTATCTTGTTTCACAGTCGGTAAACTTTTTGCTAAGGTAGTAAATTGCCTGCTCTTTTCGACCAGACTCGTCATGTTGCCCTAACACACACCCCATTGAATTGTCTAGCACTGTTAAGTACATAATCAAGGGTCTTCCATCAACTGGCGGCATCAAAATTGGAGGTTCTAGCAGATATCTCTTGATTTCATCAAAGGCAGTCTGGCACTCATCATTCCATTCCATCACCTGATCTTTCTTCAACAACTTGAAGATTGGCTCACAGATGGTAGTTAACTGGGAAATAAATCTTGCAATGTAGTTCAATCGTCCCAAGAAACCTCTAACCTCCTTCTCAGTACGGGGAGCTGGCATCTCTCGTATAGCTTTCACTTTTGCAGGATCCACTTCAATACCTTTTCCACTGACAATGAAACCCAGGAGCTTTCCAGATCTGACTCCAAAAGTACACTTGTTTGGATTCAACCTCAACTTATATTTCTTCAACCTCTCAAACAACTTGTGCAGATGATCAAGATGTTGCTCTTCATTCTGAGATCTGGCTATCATATCATCCACATATACCTCTATCTCATGATGAATCATATCATGAAACAAAGCCACCATGGCACGCTGATACGTTGCCCCTGCATTCTTCAAACCAAATGGCATCACCTTATAGCAAAAGGTGCCCCATTGTGTCACAAACGTTGTCTTCTCCATATCTTCAGGTGCCATCTTGATTTGATTGTAACCAGAGAAACCATCCATAAAAGAGAATACCTTATGCTGAGCAGTATTGTCTACCAGAATATCGATATGAGGAAGTGGAAAGTCATCTTTGGGGCTAGCCTTGTTCAAATCTCTGTAGTCTACACACATACGTACCTTACCATCTTTCTTAGGAACTGGTACCACATTTGCAACCCACTGAGGATAAGAAGTTACTGCTAAGAACCCTGCATTGAATTGTTTCATTACCTCTGCCTTGATCTTTTCTGACATTTCAGGACGCATACGACGAACCTTCTGCTTCTTTGGACGACAATCTTCTTTCACCGGTAACCGGTGAACCACAATGTCTGTATCCAACCCTGGCATATCTTCATAAGACCAAGCAAAGATCTCCACATAGTCACGTAACATCTGCATCAACCTGCTCTTGACACTGTCCTCTAAATCAGCCCCTACCTTGACCTCTTTTCTGTTTTCTTCAGTTCCCAAATTCACAACTTCGACTGGCTCTTCATGTGGCTGTATAGCTTTCTCTTCTTGTTGTAACAACCTAGCAAGCTCTACAGGTATTTCACAATCGTCCTCATTTCCGTCTTCAGTTTGATAGATCGGATTCTCGAAATTGTAATTGGCAATAGTAGAACTGTTATCAACAGGATCCAGAGTGGATGAGGATCTGCATTTAGTGATGTGGGTGTGTGTAAGAACACATAGCTGATAAAGTAAAAATAAAAGAAAAGAAAAGACAAGGAACACAATATTTACTAAAACGAAACGTCCACTGATTTTATTGAATGAAGTATGCAAATGAAATGACAGCCCGTAACAAGCACACCATTGTGCCCCGGGTAAGGCACATGGCTTGAAAGTTTTATTGTTCAGAAATTACAAATGTAAAAAACACAACACAGTAATAGTATTTACTCCTGACTAAAGGAGATAGGGATAACATCTTCAGCTTTCCAATTATTGAGTCCAGCACCCACAGTAGGAAAAATCCATGCATCCAAGTTGTAGTCTTCATCTTGATCTCCCACAGCATTAATCACCCCTTGATTGGTGATACGAGCAGCACGAGCACGACGAACAGCCTTCTGGGACTCTGCAGTGAAACCCAAACCAAACTTGTCAGACTTGTATGGGATATCAGGAAGCTGACCCCAAATAGTACAACCACCTTCATCCACCACAGCTCTAGCATCATTGAGGGAGGCCATTGCCATTGTTGGAGGTTTTCTGATGACCACAGGAACTTTCTTCACAGCAGGAGAAGCTGCACAATCATTACCAATCCAGGGAACCACTTCAAATGACTGACACGGAGTCTCAATGTATTCACCTTCCACTTCTAGATACTTGAAAGTGTTCACATGGCTGACAAAGTATTCTTCCTCTCCAAAGACAGTAACAACCTTTCCATTCACTGGATATCTCAACTTTTGGTGCAATGTAGAGGTCACAGCACCTGCCCCATGGATCCAGGGACGACCAAGCAGACAAGAGTATGAAGGACGAATATCCATCACATAGAATGTAGCAGTAAACACCTGAGAGCCAACCTTGATTGGAAGATCAATTTCCCCATGCACTACTCTTCTAGAACCATCAAAAGCCTTTACCACAATATTACTGGGCTTCAACACAGTATCTTCAGGACTCAGCTTATTCAGGACTTCTTTGGGCAACACATTCAGAGAGGAACCATTGTCTATCAGTACATGAGACAGGGTAGTGCCCCTGCATTCAATTGAAATATGCAAGGCCCTGTTATGATCCCTCTTGGCAGGGGTCAAGTCAGCATCAGAAAATCCTAACCCATTGTCATAGGTCAGGTGAGCAACACAGTTTTCAAATTGGTCCACAGAAATTGCACTGGGTACATGAGCAGACTTCAGAAACTTGATCAATGACTTGGCATGAGCCTCAGAACATAATAATAGGGAGAGCATGGAAATCTTTGAGGGAGTATGCCCCAACTGATCAACAATGTCATAATCACTCTTGCGAATGATTTTCAATACTTCTTCCATCTGCTTGGAGAGATCATCAGCAGCTGGCACATCAGTAGATACAGGCTCAATAACAGGACTCTTGCCCCGAGCATCAGTGGTGGAAGTAGCAGCAGGAGTAACTGCACTTTTAGAAGCAACTGGAGGAGAGAAGACTCTTCCACTACGAGTGATCTTGCTAGATCCAGCAATATTGTCAACATCAACAGGCACATCAGCTACATGCTCTTGCTTAACACCATGGATGTAAACATCAGACCCATAGTGCCAAGGCACAGCTTTGTCAGATGTATAAGGAATAGGACCAGGAGTAGTGATGACCACAGGAGCTACTCTGGCTTCAGCCACAACTTTCACAGGACCTTCAGCGGTAATCTTGATTGGTCCCTGATGAGTGATTTTAATAGGACCCTTTGAAGTGATTCTTAGTGGTACTTTGTCAACCATGTCAACCTCTTCAATCTTCTTACCCCGAGTCAGATGATCCACCATACTTTCTACAGATGCTGGTCTTCTTTCAAACACTATAGTATACTTATCCATGAGACGTTGAATTCCATCTCTCAAAATGAAGCAACTATCCGGCTTATAGGTACAATACAGACAATCTTCACGACAACCTGGAAAGATCCCAGCTTGTACTAACCTCTTTTTGATAACAGACAATGGTGTGCTCAACTCCATAACTGAATAGACATGCAGGTCTTCTTCATCAATGGCATTGACAGTCTTCTCGTGATTTGGCAGTGGTGCTGTAATCACATTTGGTGGATCAAACTCAATTTCTCCAGCATCAATCATATCTTGAATTTTGTTCTTCAAGACCCAGCAGTTATTAGTGTCATGTCCTGGACAGTTTGAATGATATGCACATCGTGCATTGGGATTGTACTTGGGAGAGGTAACATTGGGATTCTGAGGAGCCTCCCTCAGGGTAATAAGTTCAGCCTTCAACAAGTGTTGCAATGCCTGAGCCATTGACATGTTGATCTTCGTGAACTGTCTTCTAGCCCTCTGTTGGTTGCCCTGAGGCTGCTCTGTTGTTGCAGGAGTTGGATTTGAAATATGAACTGCACTAACAGACTGATGCCTTCTGTTACGATCAGGTTGACCATAAACAGCATTTGATTCCTTCTTTCCAGTGGGAGGCTTCTTTGCAGCACCTGATGAAGAAGTGCCCACTTGGATCTTACCACTCTTGATACCATTCTCTACACGCTCTCCTGTCATAATCAACTCAGTGAAGCCAGATGATGAGCTTCCAATGAGATGACTGTAAAACGGACCATTCAGCGTACACATGAACATATCAACCAACTCCCTGTCAGTCAAAGGGGGTTGAACTCTTCCAGCTAAATCTCTCCACTTCTGAGCATACTCCTTAAAACTTTCTTTGGCACCCATAGACATGCTCTGAAGCTGCATGCGAGTGGGGGCTAAGTCAGCATTGTATTGATACTGCTTGTAGAAAGCTTCAGCAAGATCATTCCAGTCTCTGATGTTGACACTCTCCAACTGATAATACCACTCCAACTGAGCTCCAGATAAGCTCTCTTGAAAGAAATGGATCCACAACTTCTTATCAGCAGTGTGGGGTTGAATTCTTCTGACATAGGACCTCAGATGCAGCTTGGGACAAGAGACCCCATCATAGACAACAAATGTAGGAACTTTGAACCCAATGGGTATCACAACCCCAGATATCAAACTTAAATCCTCAAAATCCAGCCCAGATGATTTCTGCAACTCCATAGCATCCATTCTATCCACCAGCATCTTGAATTTGTCTTCATTAGGCTCATGGTAGTAATTAGCCTCAGAATCAGAGTCCCCCATAGTGTTGTGGAGACTGCCTCTCTCTTTCTCAGATTCTTCAGATTCATAGTCTTCAACCTCTTCCTTGGTCTTGACAGGACCTTTGAACCTTCTTCCCATGTTGAGCAACCCCGCAGACCTTCTAGTCTTCTTAGTCTTCTTGGCCAGCAGTGCTTTCAAATCATCTTGCCCTTTGCACAGGTTCAAGATCAGCTCTTGGAACTGTGCATTCTGTGCCTGAAGATCCTTAACTGATTGTTCAAGAGCCATTGCTGAAATAAACAGCGAGAAGATGAGAAACCTGTGCACAATTAAAAACCTGGGATGTAATGAAATGATATGTGAATGCATATGCAATGTTTTCAAGGACCGCAGGATTTAAATTTGCTTAAACAAACAAGAAAGTAACTTTTTATTAGTAATAACTTGTTTTGCCTTTTAGGCTTACAAAAAAAATGAAAGTGAAATAAGTACAAAAGATGGGGTTTTAAGTCTCCCATGGACGTTTCCTCTTTATGTTGAGGTATGAGTTGAGGTTCCGTTCCTCGTGAAGCTGCTTTGTTAGCTCTAGGATCCTTGCTTGGCTTGCTTTGTAATGAGCCTCGAAAGTATCCCTTTGCTCCTTCAGTTGGATCCAAGATCTCTGCAAATCTTCCATATCAGTAGGCATGTCTGGGTGAAGGATGGTATAAGCAGTGTCTCCTTCAGCAACAGGTTCCATGGTAACTGGTAGGACGGCAGGATATGGCATCATGAGTGTCTGAGCACGAGATCGTACCCATCTGAGATAAGCCTCCATAGGAATAGTGTATTTAGGCTCCAGTGTCTTGCTGTCAACCCTGTTTACCTTTCCCCAAGCTCGTATGAATCTCTGACGGTAACCCTGAAGATCGTTGTCGTAATCAAACACAATGCCCTGAATCAACATGTCATGTGGACCATCGCTCCGAGCATAACCAAACTGTCGTAAAGCTAGAGAGGGGTTGTAGGTGATGCCTCCTCTTATGCCTAGAAGTGGCACATTAGGGAACTCCCCACAACGGTCAATGATGGTGACATTCTCCATAGATCTGGAGCACCAATGAATATCTGAGTGAGATAGTGACATGATCCTCTTGGACCATCTGAACCCTTGCTCATTCTTCATTACTGAGCGAGGAAGGTGAGAAATAAACCACCTGGATAGTAAAGGTATGCAGCACATCAAAGTTCCTCTTGCCCTTGTAGTACGGGTGTGAAGAGAATGCAGGATGTCTCCAAGCAATGTAGGCACTGGATTGTGACTCAGGAAGATGTTGATGGCATGAACATCTATGAACTGATCTGGATTGGGGAACAATACTAAGCCATATATCAGCAAGGCTAAGACCTCCTCAAAAGCATCATAGCTCATGGCCTTCAAGAACATTTGAGCCTTATCTATTAGCACCTTGGCAAGAATACCCTTGACTCCACTTCTCGTCTCTAGAACAATGTCAGACTTCTTCAGATGTAGAGCTGCAGCAATAACTTCTGGTTTAAGCTCCTTCTCCAAGCCTGTGAATGGCTTCTGATCAAGAACAGGTATACCCAGAAGTTTAGAGAACTCCTCCATGGTTGGAACCAACTGATAGTCGGGGAATGTAAAGCAGTGGTGCTTAGGGTCAAAGAACTGAAATAGGACACTCATCATGTCTTCATTGAACCCTGAAGTGACTAGAACCAATAGGTGACCATGTCTCTTGATGAACTGGGAATGATCAGACACTTGAGAAACCAACTCTTTAAGCTTGGGAGGTATCCCTACAAAGTTGATCCTGATGGTGTTTCTACGAGCAGAAGCCATGACCTGCAACGAAGAACAAAGATAAATCCCTTGGTCCTTGAAATGGTTAGGGAAAATGATATGCTCATGATGCATGATGATGTCATGATGTTATGCTCAATCACAAACATGTGGCACACACAAGCAAGTCACACAATTGCCCTAGGTTTAGAGGCTTGCATGAGGTTTTAAGGTAAGTACCCTCCCCTGAAGTTAGATGGTTCATCCTGTCCTACAAAAGTAACCGGGTTCTAAGGGATCTCAATATCATTGATCCTTCACAAGGGTGGTTGATCAGAAGGCAACTTACTTGCCAACCAAAACCCTCCAAGTTTAGAATCTCAATGAGCGTAGTATCGAGTGTCAACCAACTTCAGTCTGCACCAAAGCCGGTTACCTCACTACTTTCAAAAGGCCAAGATGAGTTAACTAGGGTTCTAAAAGTTAGTTAGTGCATTGACAACATATGGCAGCCTCATATTATCCTCAACTTAACTTAAGGAACATAAGCACCAACCAAGAAGTCGCACTAACTATGGCCACCAGATCAACCGTATCGATATACGTCGTACAGTTTCCTTGGTCTATTGCCATTTACCTAAGGTACACTAGATCCGGGTTAGGACCTTTCACACATAAGAGCACCCCAACAAGTAATATAAAGCAAACAAATCAAACAATATTAAAGTGATCTTAATTCCTAAGGGTACCCCTCTTAAATTAAGTCCCCAGCAGAGTCGCCAGTTCTGTAACACGGTGGGAGAACTGACTTTAAGTTATGTTGCGGATAGCAAGAGTCGCCACCGACTTTTATTTTATCCATAAGGAAAGGTTATAAAAGAACAGGAAAGACCTTAGAGATATTTTTGGGTCCGGGGGGTAGGTTATGAAAAGGGAAGGTATTAGCACCCTTTTCATCCATGGTTATCCATGGGCTCTTAGTTACTTAAGCTCACTTTAAACTGTTTTTTTGAAAGTGTAGTGTGTGAATAGAAAAATTTTCAGAATAGTTAATAATAATCCATGTACGGATGTGTAAAAAACTTGTTTGAAAATTTGTTTGAAATTTGTTTAAGTGTTTGAAAAGTTTGAATAGTGAGCAAGCAACTAAGAGGTATCTACCCTAATGTTTAAGGTTTTTCTTGTTCTTTTTCCTTTCCTTGGTAAGACTATCCCTACTATTAAGAAGTAGGTAGTCATTACCTTGGATGTTAAGGGACATGTGAGGGACAATTTGTTTATGAAGGCAACTGTGGGGTGTAATAAGCACATATGAGGGACTATCATCATTTTTCGAAAGGGACTCGATTCGTAAAGGCAACCATAAGGGACTTTGATGATTTTCTATTTTAAGGGACTTGCTTTATACACCCCACTTGACCATTATTCGTAGGCAACTTGAGGGATAACCTTAGAAATGTGAGACGGCGATTAAAATCGACTTACGTGTGTGTGAGTGTTTATTTTAATTATCTTATGATTAAAATTATCTAAATTTATTTTAATATAACATACATGTTTTTGACACTCCCTAATTACTAACCATAGCAACAATAATTAAAATAATTACAAAATTACATCCGGGAAACAATTACAAAATTATAATAAAAATAATAAGCAAAATAATTAAATAAATAAAATATAAATAAGCAATAAATAATAAAAAATAAATGATAAGGGGTTAGTGATAATAATAATTAGAAATAATAAACATGGTTAGAAACATAATAATAAAATATAATAATAAATAATAGTATGGTTAGTAGCAATAATAAATAAAATCAAAACATTATAAGAAATTTACAATTTTTAGTATAAACAATTATATTAAAAAAAAAAACATGAACAAACAATTATTTTAATTTACAAATTATTAAGTTATTTTTAAATATATTATAGCAACAAAACTTAATTATTATAAATTTAATTATTTCTAAACAAAAGTTATAAAAAGTATTTACTTAATATATAAAGAGAAAAATAAATTATAAGTATATTTACAAAACTTTAATTTCTAATAATATGAAATATATTTATATTTTAGATGAGAGAAATAATTTATAATTATATTTATAATATTTACATGAATCATATTTAAATAAATAAATAACTATACATTATGATTATATTTAGACAAATAAAAAAAAATAGAATTAAGTTTTACAAAATTTGAATGAGAAAATTATTTTATGATTTTTTACAAGATTAGGGTTTTATTAGAAAAATATTTAGGGTTTGTGAGAATTAGGGTTTATCTTAGAACATATTTTTTAGGATTTTGATACAAGATTATTTTAATATACATATTATAATTTATTTACATGATTATAAAAATAGTTTTCAAAAAAAGAAATATAGAATTTGAATATTATCTTAATTATATTTATATACATATATTCCAAAAATTAGGTTTAATTTAAGATTATATTACATAAAACAAATAAAATAAAAAAGTATGAAAAAAAACTTACCTGACTGGGGTTTGAACCCAGGTCAGTCAGTTTGCAGCCAACAAGGAAAACCATCAGGCCACCACACACGCAGGTGAGAAAGAGGAGAGCATAATTGTGTTTGTGCGTTACCCAGTAAAATCAGGAAAAAATAATAGAAACCAAAAGGCCTGGGGTAGGATTCGTACCCAGGACCTAATGAATACAAGCAAGCATGCGCTACCACCTGGCTGGGAGAGCCTTCCTATTAGCTTGTTGACAATAATTAATAATATATCAAACCTGCAAAGTGAACAAAATAAAAGCACAAAATGTCATAAACGGGGAATCGAACCCCAGACTAAGTCCATGTACGCGCACGCCCCAACCACTGGGCCAACCTCATAGTTGTGATAAACAAACAGAGAGAATATATAATATTTTAAAACAATATTTGAATTTCCAAACAGGCGCGAACTGGCCTTCATCTTCTTCCTCACATCCTTCGAAAATAGCTGCGAAATCTCCTATGAATTTTCCTGCGAAATCAAAACGGTAACAAAACCTGCGAAATTCAAACATGGACAAAACAGCAAGATTTTGTAAAATTGATTATGCCATTAAGTTCCTAACAAGATTTACAATGTTTCTACGTTCTTAGAATCCATTTATATGGGCTGGATTGAAGAACCCCAATTGGAACCATAAACCCTAAAAATGGCAGATCACGCATTAGGCTATGAAACTTCATCAATCGCTCCAGATTTCATCTATGGTCATCAACAAACACAATTATGTAATCAAATTTCATTTATATGCAAGAAATCATTGGAATCTAAAAAAAATTATTCAAGATCAAAGTGGATTCGTGTTGTCCAATGTAGTGCACATGGGATGCAAATGAGTGATGCTTTAGCTTCAGGGATGTCCATAGAACACGTCTATGTTCTTAGTTTACCTTAAAACCTCCTGGATTGAAGAATCCGAATCTCACTTTTTTGATGGATTTTGAGTTTTGAAACTTACACTGTGGCTGCTGGATTTCGTCAATGAATGTTAGGTTTGTGTTATGTATATATATGTGAGTCATTCTAGGTCAAAATATTGATTAGTTGTGTGGAGATTTGATTCAAAAAAGATTGAAAAAGATGGTGTCATGAAATTCAAATATTGGCTTATGAATGCTTGCCATTTTGGGATAATTCACATGATTTCCTTCTCTTTCAACCTCAATCACCATTTAAGACTTTCTAGAATCAATCACAAAAATATATCTTCATTTTTAATATTTTATTTAAATTTAAAATGATTTTAAATATAATAAATCATAATAAATTAATTAAATAAAATAAAAAATATGAAAACATTATGGAAATTTCGTGCATGATGTTATTGTATGGGTTGGGTCATAATTTGGCCAGCCCATTTGGAGAAAATTGCTTTTAAGCCCTCATTTTCATCATAAACCATCACAAATTTTCCCAACTTTGCAAAGACACATCTCCCTCAATTTTAAAGGTATGAGGGTGTTTTTGGACTTTTTGGAAAGCTTTAAGAGTCCTCTAAACAACCCCATTGGTTTCAGGTCCATATCATTTACCAATCTCAAGTTATGCCCTTTTGAAGTTGTTGACTTTTTGTTGACTTTTGAAATGACCTATAATGTCTTAGATCATACCTTTCAAATGAAGCATTTTTGAGCTTAACTTCCAACATAAAAGTTGTAGAGAATTCAATTTCCTTCAAAATGATCTTTGGATGGAGACTTGGTGATGAAGTATGTGAAAGTTATGGCTGGTCAAAGTTCAGTTGACTTTTACTGAGGAAACCCTAATTTAGAAACTCCTGATTATTGATGATCTGGAATCTCCTTGATGAATCATGATCAACCCTTGATCAAATGATGAATTTTACTTCATATACTTGATGTTGGCAAAAAATAATGAAGTTTGACCTTGGTTTGACCACAGTTGACCTCAGTTTGACTTTTTAACTGTATTGACTGATTTTGACTTATCTGATCATCTGACTGAGCAAACTTTTGAGAAAAGTCTTGAAACTTGTCATGGGGGTTCTTACACACATATAAGATGTTATGAAACTCACTTGAGGTATTGGAAGTCCATTTAGCCTGATTAAAGTCAAAAACCCTAGTTTTGGATGCCCTGCTTAGGAGGTGCATTGTCTGAGGGAATTGTCAACTTCTTTGACCAATTGTGAACTTTGTGAACCTTGTGACCCATCATAAAATGTCTTGTGAACCTCATGGGAAGTATTGTGAAGCTTGTGAACCTTGTGAACCTCCTGAAGTGGCTTTGTAGACCTCATGGACCTCAGGAAAGCTTTGTAATCATTATGAAACTTGTGAACCTTGTGAACCTTCATAAAGTAACTTGTGGACTTCATGAATCTCAAGGAAGGTTTTATAAATGTAGAGAAACTTGTGAACCTTGTGAACCTTCAAGAAGTTACTTGTAGACTTCCTGAGCCTCATGAAAGGTATTGAAAGTATTGAGAAACTTGTGAACCTTGTGAACCTTCATAAAGTGACTTGTAGACTTCATGAACCTCATGAAAGGTTATGCAAGTGTTGGAAAACTTGTGAACCTTGTGAACCTTCTTATAACACAAAGTCTTGTATTGTGAGGGCAAATTTTGGGGTGCAACAGAAAGTAAAAAGTCCATACGCATGTTATATTCTATAAAGAACGAACAAAGTACCTTCTTCACACAAACTTTCAGAATTATATCATCACTGTCAATTATAGGTGAAACACATCGCTTTTATTAAAGAAAAGTAAACTTGTTTCATCCATCAAACACCTTAATTCAATCATAAACACAAAAATTTTAAACAAAAAACATCCGCCCGGATGTTAATTAAAATAGATATCCAGAATACGTAATAACATCATCCTCCCGGATAGGAACAAACAACAAATCCCAAAATAGCAACCTATCAAAGTTTAAACATAATGATTTGAGCTCCATTTCTCAACGCTCCTCTCTTGAATCGTAATGGTGCTCTCGTAGCACTCACCTCAAAATAATTATCCTTAAAACAAATTAATTGCCTCACACGCTCAATATCCCAATTCCCCCGAGCCTTCATCTACCAAAGTCACACAACCCATCATTCGGTAACACTACATAACCTCTGAGGTAACTACTGATATTATCCCTAGTGAAATCAATTGTTTTCCCCCTCACCCAAGTCTTATAAGCAAACGGCTCATTCTCAGCACCGGTAGGAAGGGTGTTTACAAAGAACTCCCTTACTATCTTAAGTTGAAACATGTATGAGGTTCACAAAGAACAGCATAATCACCTTCTTCTAAGTCTTCTCCAATATTCCTATAATGTCCATGAGGGCTTAAACGAATAATCCTGTTAGCCCAAACAGACCTCTTTTCCAACAGTAGGTACCTCTCATGATGTGTCGGACTAAAAAATGGGCCCGATCAGAAGTTACGGACAGAAGACGCCTAGAGGCAGATGAAGAGCCAACTTGAGGCTTTTTGCGACTTCCTGACATCTGGAAAATAAAACACGTGCAAACCGACAAAATTAGTTAAACATCAGATAAGCTTGTTTAACATCGGATAAGCTTGACGGTCCAAGATGATCAACGATCATCGAGGGGAACAAAATAATTCTCATGATCGAAACTACCTCCTAGGTATATTTTGAGACGTTGGTCGTTGATGGACCAACTATCTTTCTTTTCTAAATCTTCGATCACCACCTCTCCAAAATCTTTCACTTCCTTCACACGAAATGGTTCAGACCATTTTGACTTCAACTTTCCCAGAAAAAGATTTAACTGGGAATTGAAGAGTAAAACCAATTGTCTGAATTTGAAGTCTTTGAGCTTAATCTTTTTATCATGATAAGTTTTAACTTTTTCTTTGTACAACCAGCTCGAGTGATTTGTCGTATTTCGCATTTCTTCCAACTCGCTTAGTTGCACTTTCCTTTTGGTTCTAGCCGAGTTTTGATCAAAATTTAACAATTTTAAGGCCCAAAGAGCTTTATGTTCCATTTCAATCGACAAATGGCATATCTTTCCATAAACCATTTGAAATGGATTTAAGCCAATCAGAGCTTTGTACGCAGTGCAGTATGCCCACAAAGCCTCATCCAATTTTTGGGACCAATCCTTTCTCGAGCTTGAGACAATTTTTTCTAAAATCTTTTTCACCTTCCTGTTTGAGACCTCAGCTTGACCATTCGAATGGGGATGGTAAGGAGTCGCAACTTTATGCATCACACCACAGTGCTATAAAACACTTTCAAGAGGTGTGTTACAAAAATGTGACCCACCATCACTTATAAGCACACGAGGAGTTCCGAATCGGGAAAAAATGTTTTTCTTTAAAAACATTTATCACTGATTTTTCGTCCGCCCTCGGTGAAGCAATAACTTCAACCCATTTCGACACGTAATCAACCGCCACCAAAATATACTCATTTGTGAAAGACGGTGGAAACAGTCCAACAAAATCAATGGCCCAACAATCAAAATTTCGAACCTCCTAGATATTTTTTAGGGGTATTTCATATCGTTTACCAATTCCACCTATTTATTGACAAGTATAACAACTCCTTGCGTGGAAATTTACATCTTTGAAAATAATGGGCCGATAAAATCCTGATTGAAGGACTTTAGTGGCTATTTTAGATCCATTGAAATGTCCTACATACGGTGAGTTATGACAATGTCAAAGAATGCTTTGAGCTTCTTCACTTGTCACACATATCCTCAACAATTTGTATCTACCAATTTTAAACAAATAGGGTTCATCCTACACATAAAATTGTGTATCCGACAAAAACTTCCATTTTTTATTCCAATTTAGGTCTTCCGGAATCTAACCAATTGCTTTGTAGTTAGAAAAGTCGGCAAACCAAGGCCTAACTTGGACTCTAAACAATTTTCATCCATAAATTCTTCTCGGATTTCCATTTCAGATTTAGTCACATCTACATTTATCAACCGCGACAAATGATCCGCTGCCAAATTTTCCGATCCTTTTTTATCTTTAATCTCCAAATCAAACTCTTAGAGAAGTAGGATCCAACGGATAAGCCTTTTCTTAGAATCCGGTTTGGTTAGCAAATATTTAATCGTGGAATGATCCGTGTAGACGACTACTTTTGAACCAATCAAATAAGAACGAAACTTCTCAAGCGCATACACTATAGCTAGCAATTCCTTTTCAGTTGTCGCATAATTTACTTGTGTCTCATTAAGAACTTTGCTAGCATAATGTATGGCATGGAAAGTTTTTTCCTTTTCTTTGCCTTATCATTGTTCCAATGGCATAATCTCTTGCGTCACACATAAGCTCAAAGTTTAAATTCAAATTCGGCGCAATGATTATGGGAGTGGTGACAAGGTTTTATTTTGATTTGGAAAGTTATAAGACAAAGGTCATCAAAGATAAATATTTGATCCTTGTTAAGCAAATTGCTTAGTGGTCTCGCCACTTTTGCAAAATCCTTGATGAATCGTCGATAGAATCTCGCATGGCCCAAGAAACTTCCAATTCCCTTGATGTTGGTCGGAGGAGGCAACTTTGCGATCACTTCGACTTTAGCTCGATCCACCTCTAGGCCTCTAGAAGAAACTTTGTGCCCGAGCACAATCCCTCCCGTCACCATGAAGTGACATTTTTCCCAATACAACACCAAGAAAATATCAAATGATGCTCCAAACACCTAAAAGTCGTCCATTAAGACTTCCATTGTCTTCTCAATAAGGTCTAAGAAGATGGTTTGCACACACTTTGGAAAATAGCCGGTGCGTTGCATAACCCGAATGACATTTTTTGGTAGGCAAATTTTTTGAAAGGACAAGTGAAAGTGGTCTTCTCATAATCCGTCGGGTCAACCACAATTTGGTTGTACCCTGAATATCCATCCAACATACAATAAAATTATTGACCGAACAATCTCTCAAGCATTTGATCCATAAACGATAGTGGAAAATGATCTTTTTTACTAGTGGTATTCAATCGTATACATTCTCCAACCCGTGACAACCTTTGTCGGGATGAGCTCATTCTTTTCATTACGGATCACGGTAATGCCTCCCTTTTTGGAAAAACATGCATGAGGCTTACCCAAGGGCTATCGGAAATGGGATAAATTTTTTCTGCATCAAGAAGTTTCACTACTTCTTTTTGAACTACCTCTTTCATTGTTGGATTCAAACGGCATTGTGGTTGAGCTACCACTTTGAATTCTTCCTCCATGAGAATCTTGTGCATGCAATAAGATGGACTTATTCCTTTGAGATCGGAAAGAGCCCATCCTAATTATTCTTGATTTTTCTTTAACACGTTAATCAAACGGGACTCCTCATTGATAAATAACACATTGCTAATGATTACCGGTTTGTTTCCACTCTCATCTAAGAATGCATACTTCAAGTTTGAAGGTATAACCTTCAATTCCACTTGCACTTTTTCATCACTTTCCTCTTTTTTCAATTCTTCAACTTCAATCGCCCAAGGTTGCAATTCTTTCAACATCTCTAGTTCCTTCAAATACTCTTCAAGATCTTTTTCTTCATCACTAGTGAGTATGTCAATTTCCTCACATAGTGCTCTTTCAAGAGGAGTTTCTACATACATATGATTTACCACTTCAATTATAGCCATGTTGGATGCATCTATGTGAAAACTATCATGCCTATCCTTAGAGTGCTTCATTGCTTCACACAAATTAAAGGTAACCTCTTCATTAAGCACCTTAACTTTCATAAGACCATTGTCGATGTCAATCATCATTCGGGCTGTCTTCATGAAAGGGCGACCAAGTATTAAAGGTGCATCCTCATCTTCTTCTATGTCGATCATAATGAAGTCCATTGGAAAGAAATATTTGTCAATTTTCACCAACACATCTCTTTCCACTCCAATTGGGTGAGTGGTAGATTTGTCAGTAAGTTGCAAAGTCATCCTTATGCCTTTGATTTCTATGTTCTCAAGCCTTTTCACAATGGATAGAGGAATATGATTTATGCTTGAGCCAAAGTAAATAAGTCCATTTCCCACAACCATATTTCCAATTGTGACGGGTAAAGTCACCCGCCCCAGATCGACTTCCTTCTTTGGAAGAGTGCGTTGAATGATTGCACTATGATTTTCCGCAAGGATAACTGTTTCCGCCTCCGTATACTTCCTTCTTTTAGTGATAATATCTTTCAAGAACTTCTCATACCTAGGAATTTTCTCAAGAGCCTTGGCAAACGGTAAATCGATTTGAAGTTGCTTGATTATATCCATAAACTGAGAGTATTGCCTTTCATCATCTTTCCTTGTTGGCACGTGAGGATGTCATATTTGTTGGAATTTGATGTATCATCTCTTTTCCCTTCCTTACTCTCGTATTCATTTCTTTTTTCTTCTCATTCTCCACTTTTGTATTTTCAACTAAAACCACATCATCATGTTTCTTTTCAAATCCTTCATCAATTTTTTTCTTCTTTTCAACTTCCTCCTCATCACTAACTTCCTCAACTATACCATCAATTTTTTCTTCTTCCACTCTTTTCTATTTTTCTTTGGCCATCTCCTTCACAATCCTAGTAACAATAGCTATACAATGCTCCTTAGGATTCAAATGAGTGTTAGCAGAAAAGGAAGGTCCCAGTTGGTTCTCGGCTATTTGTTTCGCAAGTTGCCTAACTCTATTTTCTAGATTTTTTATTGCTGCATCAATAGATTTTTGATTGGCCATAGACATTTGAATAAATTGATTCAAAGTGTTTTCCAATTTGGAAGATGCAACCGGAGGTGGTGGAGGAAGATAAGGATTTTTCCGATTAGAAGAACCACCGCCATAACCTTGGTTATTTTGGTAATTACCTCTTAGTTGATATCCTTGTTGTTGTTGATTTTGGTAATGTTGTTGTTGAGAATGTTTTTGTTGGTAAGGTTTTTGTTGATAAGGTTTTTGTTGTTGTCTTTGGTACCTTTGATTGTTGTTCATGTAGTTGACTTCTTCGGTTCCCGGTGGTGGAAAAAATCCAGTATCATAATTATCTTTGCATAATTCATAACTTGCAACTTGCTTGTTCTTTCTTGGTTGCTCATGAAACTCCTCGGTTGCTCATGAAACTCCTTCAATTGTTGGGTAAGCTTTGACATTTGTTGTTTCAAGAGCTTCACTTGTTGCGATAGAAGTTTATTTTGCGCAAGTATTGCATCATTCGTCCCTAATTTAAGAACTCCAGGTTTCTTCAAAGAATTGTTGCGATTTTTACTTTGTAAATCATTGAGAGCCATGTGATTGATAATGTTTGTCGCTTCTTCCACACTCTTTGATAACAAAGCTCCACCCGCATTAGCATCCAACAAAGTTTTACAATTCAGGTTGGAGGCTATTTCTAAAAATGTGGATTTGCTTAAACTCATCGAACACGTGACCTTTGCACTTTCGGATCATTGATTTGAATCTCTCCCATGCTTCATTTAGGAACTCATTTGTATCTTGAGAAAACACGGAGATTGCGGTTTTAGATTCCATGAAATAGTTGTGCGAGAAGAATCTCTCAATGAACTTTTCTTCAAGAATATTCCAATCGGTCGTCACAATGGTACTTTGATCAAGGTACCAATCATCTGCTTTTCCAATCAAAGCATGAGGAAATAGTCTTATAAAAAAATCTAGCTCTTGTGCTGGATCAACTCCAGCCGTCAACGTTATCTCGTAAAATTTTGTGAGAAAAGTGAAGGGGTCTTCGTGGTCCATTCCCGTGAATAGACTTCCGTACAATAAATTCAAAATTCCCGTCTTCATCTCAACTTACCAACCATTGTGGGATTTGTTGGAAAACTAAGTCGTGCTGCATGGGCTATTCACACATGGTGTAGAATGTGGAGGTAGAGGTGGATTGAGGCCCGCCATGGTTGGTGAAAACTGTGGAGTGAACAGTGTTAAAGTAGAAGTTGAACTTTTTCCTTATTCTCGCCTTTCTTTAGCGAGTTGCCTCCTTTACCGTGTCTTTCTATTCAAGCTCCTGGCGGTTCTCTCAATCTCAGGATCAAAAAGAAGTTGGTCCGCAGGAAGTTTTCCTCGCATAAACAGAAGCTGCACAAACTAACCAAACAAATTAACAAGTTCAAGAAAAAGCTCAAACAAGTCTAAAACCTAAGCAACTATTGCAATGCTTGCAATATCAATTAACAATCCCCAGCAACGGCGCCAATTTGTTGGAGTACAAATTGAGTATGGTTTTTGTTATCGTTCCACAAAGATTGTTGTGTGATATTACACCCGTTCTACAATCGCGCTAGTTTTAAACTTAATGGTAACAAGGGGTTTTGGTTTGAGTAACAGATCGTTTCATTTGCATAACAGATTAAAAGCTAACGGTAAAAATTATCGGTTTTTGAAAGGTTTATGAAACACATGCCAAGATTAGGGTTTGACAAGTCATTTTGTACGGGCAAAATCGATTAAGCGGATGAACTCCTTTAGACGATAAACATAATCACATATACTCTCAATATGTTTATCTCTAACACATATTGTGAAATTTACCATTTTGATCCATTGATGATCTCTCATTCAATCTATCAAAATGGCAACATTCAAGATCAATACAAAGTGAACATCAAGTCTCATAACTATCTCTAGCCTATGTTCTTTGATGGATGAAAACCCAAGATAAAATGTGGAACACATTTATCAATCATGAACATCACAAGTTCATACACGAGGACCAATACCTATACATACAAAAGAAAGACTTATGTACCTTCTAATCTTGACACAAGAGAAGCTTAGCTAGCCATAACAATGGTAGCTTCCATAACAAGAAAAAGATGAAGAAGACAAAGCATCAATGACGATCTACCGACTATTGATGCGTAGAATCTTTGAAAACAAGCAAATATATTAAATTTAGGGTTTTAGGTCTAAGAAAAAGTGTAACATCCCCAAAAAAATGTTGATCAACCCTTTTATATAAGCGGCTAAAAAACGCAAAGTTTGCTAAGCGAGCTATCATTTATTGATCAAACTGCCTTAGCTTGTTTAGCAAGCTAAGACCTTGATAAGCGAGCAACATTTTGCCAAGAGTTGTTGTTGGTCGTTAAGAGCTTGCTAAGCGAGCTTGTAGAGAGCCTTAAAAACTGACTTTCTTCAAAATTCTTCAAAAGAGTGTTCCCGTGATTCGCGTTTTCTCTTCAAACGACAAAACCTACAATTATAAAAACCAAATTTAAATAAATAAACCTATTAAAGCACTTAAAGTATACTTCGAATTTTTACCGGAAACAACGGGAAAAAGCATCGATTAACAATTTAAGATCATGAAAAGTGCCAAAAACTAAACTACATATTAACACAATTTGGCACTTATCACTTGGTAAGAACCATAAATGTTTATTCAAAAGAGACATGCCTCAAACTTTATCTTACCTAATCTCAAGATTATTTTTCCTTAATTCCTTAACAGAAAAACCTTTGATATTCTCCCTTGACCTTAATTCCTTAGAAGTTTCGGAAGAACATCAAGCAATAGTTTTAACAAGATTATGTAGGTTATTACGGGGTATCCTCATTCCTAGGCAATATCTATCGTAATATTATTATGCAAAAGTGTTAGGTTGGTTGGTCCGACCTAAACCCTAACCGTAAATCAATTTCCAATTGGTATGATCGAAAAAACATTAAGAGCATTACATAATAAAAGATTAAAGGAAAAAGCATAATCTCATAGAAAAATTCAAAATAGGTTTAATACATCACCATTCAGGGACACCCCCTAGCATTTGGGGGTTTAGCCGCTTATAGTTCTAAAAGAAAATACAGAATGAAAAGTAGACATTACAAGTTAAACGGATAAATTTGATCTTCAATCGTGGTAACTCATTAAGAAAGCCAGTGTCAGGCAACACGGGGGACCGTGCCAAGGCTACTGTAGCTCTTTGAATATTCCTTTGAAACTCTCTGAAATCTTCGCTCTTCGCACAACTACTTGAAGTAGTCCAACTCCGAGAAGTTCAACTCGGGATAGAAACAGAGAGCCTGATCTTTAGTCTTTTCAAACCCTTCATCACCAGTAGAGAGAACTTCAATCTGATACTTCCTCAAAGACTCGGTAAGCTTTTGGTTTGAGGACTTGGAGAGCTTCAGTTCATCGTTTAGCTTTGACAAAGCCTGCTCATGCCCAGTCTTTAAAGTTTCCTTTGCTTTATTTTCATCAGCCAAGTCCTTCTCCAAGCTAGAGAGTTTTTCCTACAACTGAGTGGCCTCATTCTTCAACCTTGACTTCGCTTTCTCATAGTCAATATCAGATTCAAACAGGCCTCGGTCAAACATGATACACCATATTAGATAAGAACTCAAGTTTTGGGTAATCTTCTACTGACCTATTATCTCCACCTTGTTAACATCCTCGGTCTCATTAAGAAGATCATTTAGAAACTTGAGTCAATCAAAGTTGTTGGACCAAACCTTGAACTCCCAAAAAGTTGCTCCTTCTTCAGAAATGCGCATAAGGGAAGTGATCTCTGCATCAACTCGGCAGACCTCATTAGACATGAGATTCTTGAGCTTCTTATGAGCACCCTGGGAGGGATTTTTTGAAGATGAGGGGGAAAAGCCTGAGTGTTATCTCCACTGGGAGCAGCTTTAGAGCTGGCCACCCTTGTAAGCTTCAGTTGTCATGTTTCCAACCCGACAAGATCCGACTTCTTGAGTACGGTATCCCCATAATCTTTCTGAGCCCCACGGGCCACCTGCATCAATCTTTTCTTCTTTTTTTCTCAACTATGGATATATGAGTAATTTTTTGTTGCAAAATAAGATGTACAAGTAAGAACTTAAGCAAGTTCAAGTATAAAAAGCAGAAAATAAACAATTACCCAAAAAGGCGAGTAATTAATTGTCGTTTAGAGACAACAACTCATTGACCTTCATCATACGAAAGGAACCAAGGATCTCTAACGCATGGGACTCCAGAACATTCAGCTTATCAAGGTTATACCCGGTGATGGGTCTAGGGTTCTCAACCCAGTAAAACAGAAAGTGGGGCAACCCGTCCAGTGTGTAAAGTACTTGAGGACATCTCGGTCCACTCCGCACTCTTATGAACTGGTTCTTGTAATGCTTATAATTGGAAGAGTATGGTTGGAGGAAGTTATGGTCGGGTATCCCACTAATTTGCACCCAGCTACACTTATCTGCGCTCTTTAATTCAAAGAAAGAAAACAACAAGCCTATGGTGGGAATGATATACATAACCTCACAAATCCTCTCAAAAGATTTTATAAATCCCTAGCTATTGGGATGAAGTTGTGAGGGAGCTACATTGGTGGTTTTTAGGATATCCGCCTCAAAGTTAGTGAAAGGAATTTTAATGTCAAAGTCCTCTAAAAATCCAACATAGAAGTAGAAGGCATCTGTTGCACCCCAAAATTTGCCCTCACAATACAAGACTTTGTGTGCTAAAAAGGTTCACAAGATTCACAACACTTACAAGACCTTTTATGAGGTTCATGAAGTCTACATGTCACTTTATGAAGTTCACAAGGTTCACAAGATTCACAATGCTTACAAAACCTTTCATGAGGTTCATGAAGTTTACAAGATACTTTATGAGGTTCACAAGGTTCACAATACCTCCCATGAGATTCACAAGACATTTTATGATGGTTCACAAGGTTCACAAAGTTCACAAATAGTCAGAAGAGTTGACAATTCCCTCAGACAATGCACCTCCTAAGCAGTGCATCCAAAACTAGGGTTCTGACTTTAATCAGGCTAAATGAATTTCCAAGACTTCAAGTGAGATTCATAGCATCTTATATGTGTGTAAGAACCCCCATGTCAAGTTTCAAGACTTTTCTCAAAAGTTTGCTCAGTCAGATGATCAGATAAGTCAAAATCAGTCAAAGCAGTTAAAAAGTCAAACTGAGGTCAACTGTGGTCAAACCAAAGTCAAACTTCATGATTTTTTGCCAACATCAAGTATATGAAGTAAAATTCATCATTTGATCAAGGGTTGATCATGATTCATCAAGGAGATTTCAGATCATCAAGAATCAGGAGTTTCTAAATTAGGGTTTCCTCAGGAAAAGTCAACTGAACTTTGACCAGCCATAACTTTCACATGCTTCATCACCAAGTCTCCATCCAAAGCTCATTTTGAAGGAAATTGAATTCTCCACAACTTTGTGTCTCACAATCCAAGCCCAAAAATGCTTCATTTGGAGGGTATGAGCTAAGACATTATAGGTCCTTTTGAAAGTCAACAAAAAGTCAACAACTTCAAAAGGGCATAACTTGAGATTGGTAAATGATATGGACATGAAACCAGTGAGGTTGGTTAGAGGACTCTTCAAGCTTTCCAAAATATCCAAGAACACCCTCATAGCATTAAAATTGAAGGATGTGTGCCCTTGCAAAGTTGGGAAATTTTTGGTTGGTTTATGAAGAAAATGGAGGTCTAAAACTAATTTCTTCTAAATGGGCTTGCCATATGATGACCCAATCCACACCAAGACATCATGCACGAAATTAACTTAATATTTTCATTATTTTCATTATTTTATTTTTATTTATTATGATTTTTTATATTAAAAATCATTTTAAATTCAAATAAAATATGAAATAGTGAAGATTTAAAATTATTTTGCTTCTAGAATGTCATAAATGATATTTTGATCTAATTGATACAAGAGTTATGAAAATCATCCCAAAATAGCAAGGCTAGATCAAGATGTTTGAAGTTTTAAAACCAAATATTTTTCAATCTTAAAAGGTCCAAATATCCACAAGTTTGTGAAAGCTCTTAACCTAATTTCATTCACTCCTATATATACAACATGAAGCAGCTTCAAAGAGGAGGATTTTGGCAGCCTCTCACCTGGTCTCAAAACTTCAAAAAATCATACAAAAACTTGATTTCGGTTTCTAAGTTAGAGTGCTATAGAGATGATTTCTGGACAACAACATTGAGGTTTCCTGAACCTATTTCAATCATCCTCATCATCAAATTCATGCCAAATCATACAAACCAAATTCATATTCTTGCCTTTCTTTTGGTTTTTTTCAATTTTAATGATTTACGCATGATTAATTGATTTTGATTACATAACATGTTTGTTTGATTGTGTAGATGTTTTTTGGATAGTTGGATTTAAGTTTCGATGCAGGAATCATAGGGCACCATGGAGAACTAAACTATTGGTTAATCTGCTGTAATCTGTTTTCGTCGATACTTCGAAGGCTGCAGTAGTGATAAACATTACAGGCTGACAGGTAAGTCAGGTAAGTACTACTGTTTCGATTTGCTCCGAATTTTTTCCAGAAGTTCAGGAAAAAATCGACAAACAATACTCTTTTAGAATAGAATTCTAAAAGATTTCGACCCTCAAAATCGCAAATTCCTCTTTTTTCTATTTTATTTGATTTATTTTCTATTTTCATATTCTCAAAAAAATCTAAAAAAAATTGTGCGTTCTTTATTTGATTTTATTAGATTTTTAGCATCGTTTTAATATTTTTTAGATTTTATTTTAATCGCTTTTCTTATTTTTCATTATTTTAAAATCTGCAGCAATTTTATTTGATCCTGTTTATTTCTTTTTTTATTCTTCCAACAGTATATACCAAAAATAGGCAGGTGGGAGGAAAAAGATGGTGTGTGGCATGCACTGATTGCCCTAGTGACAAAGACCTAAGGCCCACAACCTAGTGGCAAGGAACTGAGGTTTGGAGCATTTTGATGAAGAAACGTGGGTGTCCCAGTGGCAAAGAACTCAATGAAGCAAATAGGACAAACCCTCAATATTTTTGGTATCTCTAACTTTATTTTTCCCTTTTTCATCAAATTATGTATTTCCTTTGAATTTCCTTATTATTATTATTAAACTAATTTCTAAAAGATAAAACAAAATCTTTTTTTTTTAAAACTTATATTTTTTCATAAACCTTAATTTCTTCCCTAAACCTTAATTTTAAACCTAAATCTTAATTTTTTTCATAAACTTTAAACCCTAAAAATTTAGCCTTAATCTTTATCTTAAAACCCAAATTTCGCCATAATTTTTACCCTAAAATTTTTTCCTAAACCTTAAATTTTTTTTTTAAACCTTAAATTTTTTTTCTTTCACAAATACCAACCCTAATTTTTTTTCTAACCCTAACCCTAATTTTTCTTAACCTTTAAAATTTAACCTAATATTTTTATAAATTATAATTAATCATTTTTATTATGTAAATAATTATTATTTGTTTATTATTATCATAATTGTTATATTTTCTTCTAAAAAAATTTCTAATATTTATTTACCTTAAAAATAATATTCTCTCTTAAATTTTATTTTCTTTATACTAACCCTTTATTATTATTATTATTATTTCATTATTACTAACATTTAAATTATTGCTTATTTATTTTCTATTTACCGTTATTATTATTTTTCTGATTATATTGTAATTGTCCCGAAGCTTTGTAATAGTTTAGGTTTATATTTTTGCTTTATTTTTATTGTAAATATATTAATTGCATGGTTAGTAATTCTAGGGAGTGTAAACATACTTGTATTTTAAAATTAATTTAGATCACAAATTTAAAGATAAATATTGAAATTGAACACTCACACACGTAAGTCGGTCTTTGATCGCCATCTCACTTCCTAGGGTTACCTCTCATTGTTGCCTAATCAAAAGGTCAAGTAGGGTGTATAAAGCAAAAGTCCCTTGAAAATAAAGTCATCTAGTCCCTTAACAATAAAAGATCAAGTCCCTTAATGGTTGCCTTCGTAATGATCTTGTCCCTTTCGAATAATGATGACAGTCCCTCCAAAAATGCTTAATACACCCTACAGTTGCCTATATAAACAGATGTCCTTTACTTGTCCCATACATCCAAGGTAATGACTACCTATTCCTTAATAATAGGGATAGTCTTACCATTTAAAGGATAAAGAACAGAAAGACTTAAACTTTAGGGTAGGTTCCTCATAGTTACTTGCTCACTATTTAAAAACTTTTCAAACACTTCACACATTTCAAACAATTTTCAAACACAAGTTTTTTACGCATCCGTACATGGATCATTATCAAACTCTTATGAAAATTTCTATTCACACACTTCACATTTTCAAAAACAATTCAAAGTGAGCTAAGTAACTAAGAGCCCATGGATAACCATGGATGTAAAGGGTGCTAACACCTTCCCTTTACATAACCTACCCCCCGGACCCAAAAATCTTTTAAAGGTCTTTCCTGTTCTTTTATGCCTTTCCTTTGGATAAAATAAAAGTCGGTGGCGACTCTTGCTATCCGCAACATAACTAAAGTCAGTTCTCCCACCGTGTTACAGAACTGGCGACTCTGCTGGGGATTTAATATTAAAGAGGGGTACCCTTAGGAATTAGATCACTTTAAATTGTTTGCCTTGTTTGCTTTATATTATCTTGTTGGGGTGCTCTTATGTGAAAGATCCTAACCCGGGTCTAGTGTACCTTAGGTAAATGGCAATAGACCAAGGAAACTGTACGGCGTATACCGATATGGTTGATCTGGTGGCCATAGTTAGTGTGACTTCTTGGTTGGTGCTTATGTTCCTTAAGTCAAGTTGAGGATAATATGAGGCTGCCATATGTTGTCAATGCACTAACTAACTTTTAGAACCCTAGTCATCCCATCTTGGCCTTTAGAAAGTAGTGAGGTAACCGGCTTTGGTGCAGACTGAAGTTGGTTGACACTCGATACTACACTCATTGAGATCTTAAACTTGGAGGGTTTTGGTTGGCAAGTAAGTTGCCTTCTGATCAACCACCCTTGTGAAGGATCAATGATATTGAGATCCCTTAGAACATGGTTACTTTTGTAGGACAGGATGAACCATGTAACTTCAGGGGAGGGTACTTACCTTTGAACCTCATGCAAGCCTTTAAACCTAGGGCTACTGTGTGACTTGCTTGTGTGTGCCACATGTTTGTGATTGGACATAACATCATGACATCATCATGCATCATAAGCATAGCATTTTCACTAACCATTTCAAGGACCAAAGGATTTATCTTTGTTCTTTGTTGCAGGTCATGGCTTCTGCTCGTAGAAACACCATCAGGATCAACTTTGTGAGCATACCTCCCAAGCTTAAAGAGTTGGTTTCTCAAGTGTCAGATCATTCCTAGTTCAACAAAAGACATGGTCACCTATTGGATCTAGTCACTTCAGGGTTCAATGAAGATATGATGAGTGTTCTGTTTCAGTTCTTTGACCCTAAGCACCATTGCTTTACATTCCCTGATTATCAGCTGGTTCCTACAATGGAAGAGTTCTCTAAACTTCTGGGTATACCTGTTCTTGATCAGAAACCATTCACAGGTTTGGAAAAAGAGCCTAAACCTGAGGTTATTGCTGCAGCTCTGCATCTGAAGAAGTCTGACATTGTTCTAGAAACGAGAAGCGGAGTTAAGGGTATTCTTGCCAAGGTGTTGATAGAGAAAGCTCAGGTATTCTTGAAGGCCATGAGCTATGATGCTTTTGAGGAGATCTTAGCCTTGCTGATATATGGCTTAGTATTGTTCCCCAATCCAGATCAGTTCATAGATGTTCATGCCATCAACATATACCTGAGTCACAATCCAGTGCTTACATTGCTTGGAGACATACTACATTCTCTTCACACCCGTACTACAAGGGCAAGAGGAACTTTGATGTGCTGCATACCTTTGCTTTCTAGGTGGTTTATTTCTCACCTTCCTCGCTCAGTAATGAAGAATGAGCAAGGGTTCAGATGGTCCAAGAGGATCATGTCACTTTCTCACTCAGATATCCATTGGTGCTCCAGATCTATGGAGAATGTCACCATCATTGACCGTTGTGGGGAGTTTCCTAATGTGCCACTTCTAGGCATAAGAGGAGGCATCACCTACAACCCCTCTCTAGCTTTACGACAATTTGGTTACGCTCGGAGTGATGGTCCTCATGACATGTTGATTCAGGGCATTGTGTTTGACTACGACAACGATCTTCAGGGTTACCGTCAGAGATTCATACGAGCCTGGGGAAAAGTAAACAGGGTTGACAGCAAGACACTGGAGCCTAAGTACACTATTCCTATGGAGGCTTATCTCAGATGGGTGCGATCTCGTGCTCAGACTCTCATGATGCCATATCCTGCTATCCTGCCAGTTACCATGGAACCTGTTGCTGAAGGAGATACTGCTTATACCATCCTTCACCCAGACATGCCTACTGACATGGAAGACTTGCAGAGATCTTGGATCCAGTTGAAGGAGCAAAGAGATACTTTCGAGGCTCATTACAAAGCAAGCCAAGAAAGAATCCTAGAACTAACAAAGCAACTTCACGAGGAACGGAATCTCAACTCATACCTCAACACAAAGAGGAAACGTCCATGGGAGACTTAAAACCCCATCTCTTGTATTTATTGCATTTCATTTTCTGTAAGCCCAAGAGGCAAAACAAGTTTATTAAAAGTTTACCTTCTTGTTTGTTTGAGCAAATTTAAATCCCGCGGTCCTTGAAAACATTGCATACGCATTCAAACATCATATCATTGCATCACAGGTTTATTTGTGCACAGGTTTCTCATCTTCTCGCTGTTTATTTCAGCAATGGCTCTTGAACAAACAGTCAAAGATCTCCAGGCACAAAATGCACAGTTCCAAGAGCTGATCCTGAACTTGTCCAAGGGGCAGGATGAATCGAAGACACTGCTGGCTAAAAAGAAGAATCGTGAGGACAACAAGGATGATCACCTGAAACAACTACAAGCTGAGATGACAGGAATGAGGACCCAGATGAATGACCAGGTGGCTCTTATTCAAAGTTTAGCTCAGGAGCAAGAAGAGCAGAGAACCTTTGTCCACAAACTTCAAAGTGATAGAGTCAAGGATCTAATTGTCAGTAAACCTCCATTAAGACAAGCTGATTTAGTTGAAAGAAGGATGAGGATAAAAGAGGGTAAGAGACAGGTTGCCATTGATTATTCTTCAATTGAAGAAGAAAGACCTGATAAGGTTAATCCACCTCAATACCAGAAATGTAGAAGGTAGTTTATTAAGATCAGCACTCCAATGTCACAAGTTTTGCAATGCCTGTTGGAGATGAAGCTGATTTCCTTGGAAAATTCTCCTAAAAATCCTAATACCTTTTCTCCTCGCTATAATCCCAAAGCAAGGTGTATGTACCACTACAATTATCCTGGACATGACACTAATAACTGTTGGGCATTGAAGAATAAGATTCAAGACCTAATTGACGAAGGAATACTCGAGGTTACGCCAGAAGGCCAGGTTGAGTTCTTCTATCGTCCATCAAGCATCAAAGTTTCCAGATAACTGGAGTGACAAGTTTAGAGGAAGAGACTTTGAGAACATTTGAATTTTCATTTGTAATTTCTCTTATTTGTTTGAACACTTATTATTATGTTAAACTTTTGTTTTCATTAATGCATTGCATATGTTTGTCTTGAATTAATCCATTCGTTCCACTATATTTTGAATTATGCTTCTTATTTCTATCTTGTGATATTTAACTCCTGATAAAGCTATAAGCCTGTAGAGGGAGGATGACGAAAACAATACCATAATCTTATGCAGTATGCTTTTGAACAGACTATGCTGACGATGTATAGGCATTGTTTCAATTCCTAAACAGTGGAGATATAAGGAAGTTAATCCCTAGTCAACCCTTTTGAGCCTATGAAGTAGGAGTTTTTATTCTCGCACAAATTAAAACCCTTATTCATAACCCGGGGCAGGGTAGTTACTCGGTTAACTCAAATATGTCAATTATTTGTGTTGTACACAAATAATGATGGTTCTCTGTAATCATGAAACCTGACAGTCAATATCCAGCAAAAGAAAAGCTTACTAAGTCAAAACCTATGAAGGAGACTTAGTAAAACATTAAGACATCCCGCTGACTGTAATCGTGAAATAAACAGTTCAGGCAAAAGGAAGGGATAATAAAGTCAAAAGAAAAAAAAAGAGGTCACTATGAATCCTCAACAAAGATAGATGACTGAATGTTCAAATAAATTTTGGGTTTCTGAACCATCATAAATGTCAGTGTTACAATACCAAACTTCTTTGGAACTTCAATGCATAAGTTAACTGAGCATAGGACTGAAGAACATCATGGAGATTGGGTTGGGTACAAATAAAATTTGAGCCTATATCCTTTGTTTCTTAAACCATGAACCAGGCCACGTTATAACCCTTTAAAAGTCCTAACTGAAGCATGGTTAGTTCGAAAGCGTACTGCTACAAAAAGGTATCCTGACTCCTTTAGGGCTTATTATAAAACTTGAGTTAATATCACAATTTTCACCAAAAAAAAACAGTTTTTCTAAAACAACTTGTTTCAAAACTTCAATACAGACATAAGCATTGCATTTTTGAATATATTTGTTTGCATATACCTGAGTGTTTGACAAATGGAGAAACTTACAGGACGAATGTTCAATGAACCAAAGTCCTTCCGGTAAACAAAGTTGCTTCCTGGATCAAAGTCCATGTACACAAAGGGGCATGATCATTATCTCCCAATCCAGGGGGCAGGCCATGATACTGCCTAACTCATTTGGGGCAATCAGGACAAGATTCAACTATGTTTAAGCAGCCAGAGACAGATCTCCTCATCTATCTGAAGTGCCAAGGGTAACATTACATAATTCATAATGCCAGGGGCATGGTCATTGTTTCCTAATCAAGGGGGCATACCAAGTTACTGTTCAAATCATTCGGGGCAATCAGTTCCAGATCCAACAGTGCTTAATAGCCAAAGGCAACTTTTCTCATATATTTGAATTACCAAGGGTGACATTACAAAGTTCACAATGCCAGGGGCATATGCTTATGGGGCATTCTACTTGTTTCTCTTGAGGTAGCTCATTACAGATACTTCCATTATGGGACAATTCATCCCCAACCAAGGGGCAATGCTTTCTTTTCAAATATAGTATCCGGAGAGTACATGGTCCATTACAACTTGAAGACACATTCCTCTACCTTGATTTGGAATTCTCAACAGAAGTCATTGTGGGAATTAATTGTCTATGCCGGTAGTATCAGATGGTATCAGTATCATGTCTTCAGATCCAGCTATGAGGATTTCTGGAAAGGTATTCAGGAAATTTAAGAATTTCATGACCTCCAAATCCAATTGGTTATACACTCTCGAAGTTGAAACGATTTTGTTTTCAAGTTCAGCTTTACTTTTCCCTCTGAATCCAGATTTACTTTTACCCTATTTACATAAGCGAAACGTCCATTGGTTGTGTTTGAATGTATGTATGCTTTTGAATATGATTGATGTTTACAAGAAATGCATCAATGTTTAATATGATTGATGTTTACCAGAAATGCATGAAAATGCAGTAATAGTATTTACTGAGGACGAACGAGGGAAGGATTTCAACGAAGCTTCGCTGATTCATCTTTACAAGACAACTACAAACCCTCAGTAGGACAAGTCCATTTTCATAAAGTCACATCTCCCCTGGAATTTATATCCATCTCTTTTATCCTCATACGGATATTCGGGAATTTACTTTCCAATAAGGGTACGACGAACGAAGACGGGATGTTATATCTATCCTACTATCAAACGAAGACAAAGGTTATATATACCTTACTATCCCCAGCAGACAGGAGGTTATAAATACCTTGCTATCCCCAGCAGATGGGAGGTTATGTATACCTCATTATCAAACAAGATGGGAACGAGTTCCTCATACTCTGCAGCAACAAATCGGGATTTATTTTCCCTGGCCAGCAGTTATTATACAAAGATATCCAGACGCTTCAGGCAGTATCATACATACATCATTTACATCATACCATAACATACATATCCATAAATGCATAATACATTTACTTAGGTGCATCATACTATGCATGCATACATATTACATAAACTAACATTTTCCTTGCAGGATAGTTATATGCAGATAAAACAGCATCAACAATTCACAACAGGTCAGAAATGATCCATACATTACTCAAGATGTCCTCGGAGAGTAGGCAAACGGTCTGTAAGAAGATCCATTCCCTAGTCCAGGATATTTCCAGAAGATTTCATCTATCTGGTCTTGAATAGCAGGCAAACGGTCTGTACAAAGATCCATTCCCTGGTTCAAGATATTTTCAGAAGATTTAATCTATTTCCTCGGAGAGTAGGCAAACGGTCTGTAAGAAGATCCATTCCCTAATCCAGGATATTTTCAGGAGTTAATCCTGACACTTTTTTGTCCTCGGAGAGTAGGCAAACGGTCTGTAAGAAGATCCATTCCCTAGTCCAGGATATTTCCAGAAGATTTCATCTATCTGGTCTTGAATAGCAGGCAAACGGTCTGTACAAAGATCCATTCCCTGGTTCAAGATATTTTCAGAAGATTTAATCTATTTCCTCAGAGAGTAGGCAAACGGTCTGTAAGAAGATCCATTCCCTAATCCAGGATATTTCCAGAAGATTTCATCTATCTGGTCTTGAATAGCAGGCAAACGGTCTGTACAAAGATCCATTCCCTGGTTCAAGATATTTTCAGAAGATTTAATCTATTTCCTCGGAGAGTAGGCAAACGGTCTGTAAGAAGATCCATTCCCTAATCCAGGATATTTTCAGGAGTTAATCCTGACACTTTTTTGTCCTCGGAGAGTAGGCAAACGGTCTGTAAGAAGATCCATTCCCTAATCCAGGATATTTCCAGAAGATTTCATTTATCTGGTCTTGAATAGCAGGCAAACAATCTGTACAAAGATCCATTCCCTGGTTCAAGACATTTTCAGGAGATTTAATCTAGTGGCCCTTGAATAGCAGGCAAACGGTCTGTACAAAGATCCATTCCCTGGTTCAAGATATTTTTCAGAAGAACAAATCCTGACGTTCTTTTGACCTTGGAGAGTAGGCAAACGGTCTGTAAAAAGATCTATTCCCTAATCCAATATATTTCCAGAAGAGATAATCGTCACGAAGATTTATTTCTACTGGTCTATTCAACAAATTCAAATTATAAATGATTCAGAGACGGCCTATACGAAGACCTAGTACTGAGATCCAGTATCAACACAAAGCTATCATCACATCCAGTTCTTTAGATGGCATCTCTAAGCCCATCTCCAATTCTTCCAAGTGGAATCTTTAAGCCCACTCAAGCATATTCAACTAGCCATCTGTATCACTCTATGCACTGGTGAGTGCAAATTTTTGGGCTTTTGTGTTCAATCCCCTTCAACCTTCCAGGTCACGACTGACAAATATACCAATCTAACCCCTCAGGTTTCAGAAAATTGAACAGGGGCAGCTGTTGCACCCCAAAATTTGCCCTCACAATACAAGACTTTGTGTGCTAAAAAGGTTCACAAGATTCACAACACTTACAAGACCTTTTATGAGGTTCATGAAGTCTACATGTCACTTTATGAAGTTCACAAGGTTCACAAGATTCACAATGCTTACAAAACCTTTCATGAGGTTCATGAAGTTTACAAGATACTTTATGAGGTTCACAAGGTTCACAATACCTCCCATGAGATTCACAAGACATTTTATGATGGTTCACAAGGTTCACAAAGTTCACAAATAGTCAGAAGAGTTGACAATTCCCTCAGACAATGCACCTCCTAAGCAGTGCATCCAAAACTAGGGTTCTGACTTTAATCAGGATAAATGAATTTCCAAGACTTCAAGTGAGATTCATAGCATCTTATATGTGTGTAAGAACCCCCATGTCAAGTTTCAAGACTTTTCTCAAAAGTTTGCTCAGTCAGATGATCAGATAAGTCAAAATCAGTCAAAGCAGTTAAAAAGTCAAACTGAGGTCAACTGTGGTCAAACCAAAGTCAAACTTCATGATTTTTTGCCAACATCAAGTATATGAATTAAAATTCATCATTTTATCAAGGGTTGATCATGATTCATCAAGGAGATTTCAGATCATCAAGAATCAGGAGTTTCTAAATTAGGGTTTCCTCAGGAAAAGTCAACTGAACTTTGACCAGCCATAACTTTCACATGCTTCATCACCAAGTCTCCATCCAAAGCTCATTTTGAAGGAAATTTAATTCTCCACAACTTTGTGTCTCACAATCCAAGCCCAAAAATGCTTCATTTGGAGGGTATGAGCTAAGACATTATAGGTCCTTTTGAAAGTCAACAAAAAGTCAACAAATTCAAAAGGGCATAACTTGACATTGGTAAATGATATGGACATGAAACCAGTGAGGTTGGTTAGAGGACTCTTCAAGCTTTCCAAAATATCCAAGAACACCCTCATAGCATTAAAATTGAAGGATGTGTGCCCTTGCAAAGTTGGGAAATTTTTGGTTGGTTTATGAAGAAAATGGAGGTCTAAAACTAATTTCTTCTAAATGGGCTTGCCATATGATGACCCAATCCACACCAAGACATCATGCACGAAATTAACTTAATATTTTCATTATTTTCATTATTTTATTTTTATTTATTATGATTTTTTATATTAAAAATCATTTTAAATTCAAATAAAATATGAAATAGTGAAGATTTAAAATTATTTTGCTTCTAGAATGTCATAAATGATATTTTGATCTAATTGATACAAGAGTTATGAAAATCATCCCAAAATAGCAAGGCTAGATCAAGATGTTTGAAGTTTTAAAACCAAATATTTTTCAATCTTAAAAGGTCCAAATATCCACAAGTTTGTGAAAGCTCTTAACCTAATTTCATTCACTCCTATATATACAACATGAAGCAGCTTCAAAGAGGAGGATTTTGGCAGCCTCTCACCTGGTCTCAAAACTTCAAAAAATCATACAAAAACTTGATTTCGGTTTCTAAGTTAGAGTGCTATAGAGATGATTTCTGGACAACAACATTGAGGTTTCCTGAACCTATTTCAATCATCCTCATCATCAAATTCATGCCAAATCATACAAACCAAATTCATATTCTTGCCTTTCTTTTGGTTTTTTTCAATTTTAATGATTTACGCATGATTAATTGATTTTGATTACATAACATGTTTGTTTGATTGTGTAGATGGTTTTTGGATAGTTGGATTTAAGTTTCGATGCAAGAATCATAGGGCACCATGGAGAACTAAACTATTGGTTAATCTGCTGTAATCTGTTTTCGTCGATACTTCGAAGGCTGCAGTAGTGATAAACATTACAGGCTGACAGGTAAGTCAGGTAAGTACTACTGTTTCGATTTGCTCCGAATTTTTTTCAGAAGTTCAGGAAAAAATCGACAAACAATACTCTTTTAGAATAGAATTCTAAAAGATTTCGACCCTCAAAATCGCAAATTCCTCTTTTTTCTATTTTATTTGATTTATTTTCTATTTTCATATTCTCAAAAAAATCTAAAAAAAATTGTGCGTTCTTTATTTGATTTTATTAGATTTTTAGCATCGTTTTAATATTTTTTAGATTTTATTTTAATCGCTTTTCTTATTTTTCATTATTTTAAAATCTGCAGCAATTTTATTTGATCCTGTTTATTTCTTTTTTTATTCTTCCAACAGTATATACCAAAAATAGGCAGGTGGAAGGAAAAAGATGGTGTGTGGCATGCGCTGATTGCCCTAGTGACAAAGACCTAAGGCCCACAACCTAGTGGCAAGGAACTGAGGTTTGAAGCATTTTGATGAAGAAACGTGGGTGTCCCAGTGGCAAAGAACTCAATGAAGCAAATAGGGCAAACCCCCAATATTTTTGGTATCTCTAACTTTATTTTTCCCTTTTTCATCAAATTATGTATTTCCTTTGAATTTCCTTATTATTATTATTAAACTAATTTCTAAAAGATAAAACAAAATCCTTTTTTTTTTAAAACTTATATTTTTTCATAAACCTTAATTTCTTCCCTAAACGTTAATTTTAAACCTAAATCTTAATTTTTTTCATAAACTTTAAACCCTAAAAATTTAGCCTTAATCTTTATCTTAAAACCCAAATTTCGCCATAATTTTTACCCTAAAATTTTTTCCTAAACCTTAAATTTTTTTTTTAAACCTTAAATTTTTTTTCTTTCACAAATACCAACCCTAATTTTTTTTCTAACCCTAACCCTAATTTATCTTAACCTTTAAAATTTAACCTAATATTTTTATAAATTATAATTAATCATTTTTATTATGTAAATAATTATTATTTGTTTATTATTATCATAATTGTTATATTTTCTTCTAAAAAAATTTCTAATATTTATTTACCTTAAAAATAATATTCTCTCTTAAATTTTATTTTCTTTATACTAACCCTTTATTATTATTATTATTATTTCATTATTACTAACATTTAAATTATTGCTTATTTATTTTCTATTTACCGTTATTATTATTTTTCTGATTATATTGTAATTGTCCCGAAGCTTTGTAATAGTTTAGGTTTATATTTTTGCTTTATTTTTATTGTAAATATATTAATTGCATGGTTAGTAATTCTAGGGAGTGTAAACATACTTGTATTTTAAAATTAATTTAGATCACAAATTTAAAGATAAATATTGAAATTGAACACTCACACACGTAAGTCGGTCTTTGATCGCCATCTCACTTCCTAGGGTTACCTCTCATTGTTGCCTAATCAAAAGGTCAAGTAGGGTGTATAAAGCAAAAGTCCCTTAAAAATAAAGTCATCTAGTCCCTTAACAATAAAAGATCAAGTCCCTTAATGGTTGCCTTCGTAATGATCTTGTCCCTTTCGAATAATGATGACAGTCCCTCCAAAAATGCTTAATACACCCTACAGTTGCCTATATAAACAGATGTCCTTTACTTGTCCCATACATCCAAGGTAATGACTACCTATTCCTTAATAATAGGGATAGTCTTACCATTTAAAGGATAAAGAACAGAAAGACTTAAACTTTAGGGTAGGTTCCTCATAGTTACTTGCTCACTATTTAAAAACTTTTCAAACACTTCACACATTTCAAACAATTTTCAAACACAAGTTTTTTACGCATCCGTACATGGATCATTATCAAACTCTTATGAAAATTTCTATTCACACACTTCACATTTTCAAAAACAATTCAAAGTGAGCTAAGTAACTAAGAGCCCATGGATAACCATGGATGTAAAGGGTGCTAACACCTTCCCTTTACATAACCTACCCCCCGGACCCAAAAATCTTTTAAAGGTCTTTCCTGTTCTTTTATGCCTTTCCTTTGGATAAAATAAAAGTCGGTGGCGACTCTTGCTATCCGCAACATAACTAAAGTCAGTTCTCCCACCGTGTTACATCATCCTCCTTAACACCTCGGGGATGAAGAAGGAAAACCGGTTCTCCAAGGACGCATGCGTCCAAAAGGACACCATCCTGGGATCCAATAGAGGACAACTGCTTCTTTGATCTCAAATTAGTAATCCCTTCATTTTCTACAATAATTTGTTTATGGTTTATAATGTCAGGATCGAAGGTGGCGGAAGTCGACATCAAAACTTCTGTGAAACTTGAGGAAGATGAGCCGGAAGGAAAGTTACGGGCGGGTATCCCACTAATTTACACCCAGCTACACTTATCTGCGCTTTTTACTTCGAATAAAGAAAACAACAAGCCTAGGATGGGAATGATATCCAGGACCTCAAAAATCCTCTTAAAAGCTTTTATAAAGCCCTAGCTATTGGGACGAAGTTATGAGGGAGCTACATTGGCGGTATTTAGGACATCCGTCTCAAAATCAATAAAAGGAATTTTAATGTCAAAGTCCTCTAAAACTCCAACATATAAGTACAAGGTATCCTCCTTAATGCCTTGGGGACGAAGAAGGAAAACCGATTCTCCATGGACGCATGCATCCAAAAGGACATCATCCTCGGATCCAGTAGAGGACAACTGCTTTTTTGATCGCAAATCAATAATCCCTTCATTGTCTATAATACTTTGTTTATGGTTCATAATGTCGGGATCGAAGGTGGCGGCAGTCGACATCAAAACTTCTGTGAAACCTGAGGAAGATGAGCCAGAAGAAAAGTTACTTTCAGGCGAGATAATGTCACCATAAACTTCGTTTATAACTCGTCCTAACTCCACTGAACCTAGAGCATTCTTTGTCTCTCACATGCATTCATCCCATAACTTTTTCCTTTCCAAGGAATTCATATTTACGATCTTATCACTACCCTCACTACCCATATGCAATAATCTATTGAAATACCTAAAGAGTATGATTGCGTTATAAAAGTAGAGTAATAATAGAAAGGGATTTAACAAGGGATTGAGAGACGTCTTGGAAGAATGAAGAAACTCCTTTATTGCTGAAGTGAAATAAGGATTAGAATGCAAAATGAAGTAAGAAAGAAATATTTTTTAAAAAAAAGCGTAATATTCAAAAGAGTCTAGTAAGTAGAAATCTATCATCATCATTACGCTAGAGAAATGAAAGGACACAATTTTCCAAAGGAATCCTGTCACATAATAATCGAGTCATGAAGCCGAAAAATTACATATAGGCTTAGAATATGACCGAACACTATATCCGTAAAACAGGAACAAAACTCGGGGGGGCTTATGTTCATACCCAAATATATATTAAGTCGGGCTATGTAGTCGGATTTAACAAGGCGTGAACTAAGCTACTAAAAATGGAGAAGATTGAACTAACACAATGGTAAGATCACCAAGCATCCCAACCCTGATCAGTCTCACACCCGAACTAGACATCTTGCTAAGCTCGTCTCCTGTGAGGTCAGTTATCATTCACATAACCCGTCATCCGGGAACGTCCACACCAAGCAGGCTAATGAATTCTAACAGTTACAATGCATCAATACAGTCGTTACCAAGCCTTCAAAGCAAGCAATCATGAAGAAGAGTTACACATTTAAGGCCTTACAATGGTGGAAGACAAAAAGACTTCTCTTAATGGCCTCTCTTAATGAAGACAACTATAAATAGGGCTCCCACCAGAGGAATAAGCAATACACATATACCTTGAGACTTACTGCTTTAGTACAACTCTCGAATCCCCTTACGTATTGCTCAATATAGACGGTGTAGCTCTCCTAGCTCAGAAGGAGGGGAGCTAACACCTTTAGTGTTCTAACCTAATTTGCCTAGAACAGATACCAACAAAAGGCTTGGGACCCCAATTAGTATTCCTAGCCTTAAGCCATAGCGGTCTATGATTGGAAATATCTCGATCCCCGACAACCTCATACACTTACCATTTGAGGTACTGAAAGTAAATTTATTATCGGTTGGTGGTAAGTCCACAAGTTCCATTTTCCCAATGAATTCTTTGAAACCTTCAATTTCTCCCTTGAGCACCCCGTCTCTCCCCATCCTTTCTCCCTTGTTCTTAGTTGCATTGAAGTCACCTCCTATAACCCAACCTCCAGTAGGAAGCTTAGATTTCAAATCTAATATTTTTGCCCACAATTTCCTCTTTTCTATCAAGCAGCATAACGAGTAAATGTTTACAAAGTAATAGTATTTACACTTCCAGATATCATTAACACACAAAAAACCAGTACCGATATAACTTGCAATTGATTGAATGAAATGTTTTTTCCACAACGAGATAATCCCCCCAAAATTCTCCGCAACATCAATCACTGACCACTCACAATCCAAGATTCCCCAAAGACCATGAGCTACACAATTTAACATTTTCTTGCATTGATTCTCTTGAATGAAATAAACATCGGCATAAGCTTTTGCAATTAGATGCCTAATATTCCTCCGCTTTAGACTACCTCCACACCCTCGAATATTGTAAGTTAGAAAATTCATTTAGACAAAGTAGTTGCCACCCTTTGATCTTCAAACTCTTGCCTGTCAACATCTTCTATGTTTCTGATTATACCTTCCAAAAAATCACCATCTTCATCACCTTCAATACCCATTTTCGTAATGGGTTGCCACACTCTTGTTGGGACATCTTCAATACACCTACGAGTGTGTGAATTACTCCGATTTACATCCCCATCACTAATTGGATCGCAACACAGGACTGATCCTCGTAAGAAACTTGAATTTCATTATAAAAAAATATCTTTAAGGGTGTGTTTGGATGAAGAATTTTAGGGAGGGAAAATAATTTTTTGAGGGAATTTGAAATGACATGACCAAAATCCATTGTTTGGATACAAAATATGGAGAATTGTTAAAATTATGTAAATTTATGGAGTATTTTATTCATGTTAAATTTAAGGAATTTAAAATGACACCAAAAAGTAGAGAATTTCAAATTGCCTCATCACTCTATATAATATAAATATTAAATTGTTTATTACTAATTTTTCAAATTTTGCAAGATGGTCCTCATATTTATAAAAATTTCAAATTCACCCCCAAAATTTTCAATAATATTGCAAATAAGTCCCTAATAATTTTCATATTTTACAAATTGATCCTTCAAATTTTCAAAAATTGCAAATTGGTTCCTATTTTTCATATTTTAGATTTGATCAAAAAATTTAAAATTATGAAAATTGCCCAAAAAAAATTACAATAAATCATTTTAATACTCTATCTAAACAAAAGAATTTAAAATTGAATAAATTCTAATTGAATCATTTGAATTACCTAGAATTTTAAATTCCTTAAAAATTCTAAATTATATCATTCAAACACACTCTAAGACTATCATATCTTGTGTGACAAAAACAAAAGAGTATTTTTAGGATAAACAAGAGTAATAATTAAAAAAAGAAAGGATAAGCTTCAAAGTCCAGGTAATTAGTTTATTGAATTTTTTGGTTCTTTATATGATTTGAATCTTGTCCAACTTAATAATTGTTAAATGTTAAATCTACTTACAACCAAACTAATAGAAACAGTACTCAACAAACCGTGTCCTTCTCAAACTACTGCATAATACCGTTAGCAACAACACTGTGTACATTTATTCACTCTCTTCTTTTATTCTAAAGAGACCCCCCAGATTTAAAACAAAACCAACATGCTGCTTTCATATAAATACCATGCGTGCTTGTATTAACTTGTAACCAAAATCACATAAATGACTCATTGTTTGGTGTTTCTTCTTCTTCTTCATTTTCTGTCTGTGTTGTGTAGCTCAGGAACAAAGCTTGTGACTATTGATGTACATGCAGCCAAGATTCTAATCCAGACAGGTCACGTTTATCTTGATGTTAGGTAATCTATATATATATATATATATATATATATATATATATATATATATATATATATATATATATATATATATATATATATATATATATATATATATATATATATTAAGATTCTTAAAAAAAACAAAATTATTTATTGAACTTTAATTAATGTTTTTTTTTTTTTTTGTCTCTTTGGGTTTTGTTGGTAATCTGAAGGACGGTGGAAGAGTTTGTGAAAGGACATGTGGATACAGCCAAGATCATTAATATTCCTTACATGGTGGATACATCTAAGGGTAACAAATTTTTCATTTACTCATAATTATAATAAGATAAGATTATTGCATATATATTTTATTTTATTTAACAATATATTTAGATTTATTAGAAATTGAAGGTAAAAAGTTTAAGAAATTTTGTTTTTGGAGAGCAGGCAGGGTGAAGAATGAAGATTTTCTAAAGGAGGTTTCATCTGCTTTCAACAAAGAAGATCATGTTGTTGTGGTAATTAATATTTTAGTTGTATTTTATAATTATTTCACTTACAAATTAATAAAAAATTAAATAAAAAACAATTTCAGGGTTGTCAAAGTGGGGTGAGATCTCTATATGCAACTTCTGATCTTCTAGCCGATGTAAGTTAATTAAGTCATGTTTCAAGAAATTGAAACAAATTTCATATCTCATTTGATAAAGTTTTTCATGTATTGAATATTAGTATTTTGATCTGCAAACTTATTTGTATTGATAGGGTTTTAAGAATGTGAAGGACGTGGGAGGAGGTTATATGGATTGGGTTAGAAACAAATTTCCAGTGAACATACCAGTAGCCAAAGAAGAGCTATGATCAATTATTTTACAACTTTGAAAGGGTTTTACTAACTCTTGTTTCTTGCTCTTTCTGATTCGTTTTTGTGGGTAACACATCTTGAGAAATTCCCTATGCAAGTTTGATGTTGCTAAGTATAATTTGGAGGATCATGTCACTATAAATTTAGTATCATTGACTTTCGAACATCACACCATATGTTATATGATGATAAATCATAAGTATCTTTAAATCTTGTTTTCATCTATATCGATTATAACTACTATTTCATTAGCTCACGTTTGTTATGTCTTCACAATTAATATTTCATTTTATGATGTTTATTATACTCTAAATCTTACTTTAAGATATACTTTTTGTTAGTCAATTGTGTGATTCATATCATCGTATTACTTTTTTTCTTCCATTTATTGTTAGGTGCATAATCCACATTCCAAAAGGCTAATTATGACATGTCCTAGACAAAAAAATTTATGTTATGGATGAATTTAGAGTCTTTGATGTTGAAGTCACAATTTTATGTTTTGGGTGACCATGCTTTCTTGAGAGTAACATTTATTAGAGGCGTTAGTTGGGCTTTAAAATTCAAGAAGTTTCTCTGAGTTCTTAAGAATATATCAGCTTAATTATTTATATATATATATATATATATATATATATATATATATATATATATATATATATATATATATATATAAAGATTTTAGGATATGACTTATTCTGAAGTTTGTCCTATACAATACGACTTATTCTGAAGTTTTTCTAATTTATAGTTTTATTTTAAATAATATAATATAAATAAATTTAGAAAATTCCATATACAACCGTATATGGGATAAAAATGCATCCCATTTGCAAACATTAACCACAAGTTTATGGTAAATAGATATGTGACTCCAAATCATAATAATAAAAGGCAAAAAGTATTACATTATGATAGAAAGAATGATTCTGACAACCTCCAAGTTCACCATCTCCTCTATAAACATTGCTCTCGGGCATAGTTTGAACATTGCTCTCGGGCATTGTTTACATTACAGTCTGGAAAAGAAAGAGATTTAAAAAGATTGTAATTGAAAATATCAAGAGTCTCAAATAGTGAGGCTTTATACATATATTGTTTAATTTTCAGAGAAAATAAACCAGTGAGATTATACTCACCTTAAAGACGGGTGGTTCTTTCATATCATTCCATATACCATCAACACCATTGGAAACGAAGTCTTTAACGAAATAAAGAAAGAAGTAGAGGTTGATTCAACTTGTTTGGATCTTTCATAGTATTCTTTGATTGCTTTGTTATGTGAAGACATGGATTCTCAAATTATTTTGATGACGACAACAATGCATTCAACAACATATTATGCTAGCTCAAAAATTGGATCAAAGACTTTGAATAATTGAACAAATATTGGACATTGTGTCAAGACTTGAAAAAACATCAAACAAATTGATCAAATGTATCACAAATTATTTCATGAGCATTGTGCATACAAGTGTTCTAAATAGGGTTCATATATGCCATGAATCATAAAAAAAATTATTACATTATATTATTTTTAAACATTCTGGTTTTGCAGAATTTTTCAAAAATTGCCTCAAGTAACCGGTTACCAACCTGGTAGTAACCGGTTACTCCTTTCAAAATTTGAATTTTTAAGGCAATGTTACACTAAGTAACCGGTTATCAACCTGGTAGTAACTGGTTACCAACCTGGTAGTAACTGGTTACCACTGTTTGCAGGCACGAAAATATGCATTCTTTCATGAAATTTTTTCTTGTTCTTTGTTTTAAAACATAGTATTGCTTCATAACTTTGTACCCTTTTGAAGAGGTGTTTTGGACATTATATAAACCTTATTTTTCCAGATTTTAAACTTACCTTGTAATAATTTTTCATAATAAAAAATTCACTCATATTCATCATCTTTCAAAAAATATTTCTAAGTGTTCATATTCAAAATTTTCTTTGAGAGAAACTCTTAATAATCTTCAATTGCATCATTATAGTTTTATCTCATTCATATAAGAACACTTGTATTCATCTTGTGAGTGAAAAATATTCAAGGAGAAGATCAAGTTTATTGATATTCATTAAAAGATCCAAAGGCTTCCATACTCATACAAAATTCAGAATTTATTCATATTGATTACTACTTATCTTTAGGATTGTTAGAGATAAGTTTGTAAGATTTTCCTTGTGATCCGGATTATGGACACAAGAGGTCCATTTGTGAGAAGCTGAATCTCGATCGGACTTTAAACTATTTGTAAATCCAAGAGGATTGTTCTTGGTTGTTAGAATTAGAAAAGACTAGGTGTGTCTTGTTCTAAGGTTCTAACATATAGTAGAAAATCTCTTTTGGTTTGGAAAGGGGACTGGATGTACCTTCGGATTGTGAAGGGAACTAGGATAAATCACTGTGTCTCTTTTACTTTCTGCACTTTATTATTTCCGTACTTAGAATTCATAAGGAAGTAAAAATCGAAAAACCGGTAAAATCTTCGAAGAAATCTTTAAAGCCTAATTCACCCCCCCCCCCCCCCTCTTAGGCGTATCTCTAAGTTACATGTTATAGATTCAACTACCCTGAACTTTGACCTAAACTAAAAAAAACAAAACAAACAAAAAGTGAACCAATTATCACAATAATAAAATATAAACAAATCTGATTAGAGATTGGGGGAGAAAAAACAATGACAGAGAAAAGATTGAAGGGGAAAGGGCTTTTGGGGTGGTTAGAGATTGCCGATGGAGATTGATGCGAAGGTGAAGGTACGCATCACGATGGGGGAGAAATATGCCTTTTAATTGAGATAGCTTGGATTCTGTGTTTTCTTAGCCACACAAACAAATTAAAAATAAGCCACGCCCAGAAAAGCAAGCCCATACAAATTAATTGTGTAACAGTAATCAAAAGCAAGCCCATAGCCAAACAAATTAATCGACATAACATTCATGAAAAACAGTCAGATCCATGAAAAAGTAATCAAAAGTAATATCTCACGCACACTAGGGAATTGGGGAAACCTAATCTAGGGTTTTTGTTTTGTTTTCTTTCTTCTTGCTTTATCAGGGATTTATGTATCATTTCTGATTTAATTTAATTTTGAAATTTCTAGGTTTTTGTTTATGGTTTGTGTGCACGTTCAGTGAATCTGATTTGTCTGTTGCAATGGAATTTAAAAAATTGGGGAAGAAGATGAACAACAATAATTAAAATCCAGAAACAACTTTTAGCGTCGGTTTTTCGGACGCTAACTTCGTCGCAAAAGTTGGTCTAATCCACCTGTCACTGCCACGTAAATATTTAACAGACTTTGACTAATGGAGTAGACGGAAGGGACTTATATGCATCTATTGAAAAATTAAATGACCAAAATGGCACGAAAAAAAATTAAGGAACCAAAATGAACCTACGGGTATAGTTAAGGGATCTATAAAGGTATTTCCCCTTGTTTAAATTATACTTGAATTAAAAATGTGAAGGCGAGTCTTTACTCCACTCTGAAATTGGTGTTAGTAAGTTTTTTCTTGAAATAAGTAATATCATTTTAAGAATATATATATATATATATATATATATATATATATATATATATATATATATATATATATATTTTTTTTTTAAAATTAAATAACAACTTAAATAAATTTTATCAAAGTCTGGAATGTTATATAAAATAACTTACATTGTCTCATCTCTCACTAAATCTTGGTTGAATGGGAGGTGGAAGAAGAATATGACGATAATTTGCCATGTTTACGCATGATTAAAGATTTGGATTATGGATTGCTTTCTTATGAAGTTATAGAATATTTTAAATGAGGATAAGAATTCCTTGAGACACAAGATTTTAAGATGTTTAGGAGGAAATGAAGTAGTTCACATGCTACATAAAAGGATGTAATTTTTTATTATTGTTCCGTTGCGGAAACAAAAATGATGATGGATGGGGAAACTACAACGAAGCGAAGCTTCTTCCAATGCACTACGTCGACGTGACATCATGGATCAAAGGTTGAGATCACTATGCTTCTTGAACCAGAGAGATCGATCTTGATGCATTCCCGTCGATCGGTTTTTGCTATTTCTAATACGATAGACTCAATGGGGGTACCTGCATGGTTAACACTCCAACACCTAAGTCATTTTAGGATACAAGATAGTGGTAGTGAAAGTGGATATTAGATATTATGTACCTGAGAACTCTTTACGAAGGTATTTATACCTTGGGTCTGGCATAGTAGGTTAGATAATGGGAATCGTGTTATTAGGCCTTTAGTTGACATAGAGAAGTATGTCTCAAGTATTTTGATGGCACATATCATTTGTGTGACACCCGTTTATCCCACAACATAATAATACAAAATTATGCAATAAAACCAGAGTTATCGACATAAAGGGTATCACATTTCATCAAAACATCAATAAAACTCAACTATGTGTCTTGTCCCGTAACACGGGTTACAACATGCATCATAAGTGAAAAAAAACATCATTTATACGCAGCGGATTATTATTTCAACAACTTAATCAACATAGTATAAAAATTCCATTTGTTAATTCAAAACATCATCATCTCAGATTAAAACAGACAAAACAAAACAAAACTTCCAAGCGCTCTCGATGTTACACAACACATAGCAAGACACCACCCTAGACTCTATAAACGACAAAAGGACATAAACTCCAAGCTACGTCCAAGCACCGAGCTATTCTTGAGTATCTGCAGGATGGCATAATAGACCATCACCAAAGGAAGGAAGGGTCAGTAAATTCACATTCAATATAAATACTATAAAGAAGGAATTACGAAACATCATGCATCAATATATCAATTACATCAAGTCTCACCCATATACAACATAATCAATTACATAATCACATAAAATACAAATGTAATTCATGATATGCCACCAAGAATGGAATGCAATCCTCATATATGCATGTGGTACTGAATCATCATCATGGATGGACACTGGACCATCAACCTTCCACAAGGGAGCACAACATAAGCAACATATCACTTCAATCCGCACAATGAGATTGAAGCTACCAACGGACCGAAGCCCCAACATAATTATTCCATGAATGCAAGACGCAATACAATCATACATCATCAAAATCATCAACTATTGCATCTGCATTCATCATATATCCTCATACATCATTCACACCTCTAATATTTGGCCTATTCATATCATCAAATGCTACATATCATCATAATACAACATAATCATCTAAACATCATTTCATCACAAATTCTTACATATTTATCATAATATACCATGGCAAGAATACACAGCAACATCATAGCAACATAAGGCAACAAAACAAATCATTTGAAAGAAGAAAACGATTTTCAAAAAGTGTCAGGTCTAAAATAGTATGGGTTCAAATTCTATATTATGATGTTATTTGTTGACGTACATGTAAATTAAATGACCTAATATAAGTAAAACATTAATTTTGCTAAAAAAGTATGGGTTCAAATTCTATAATTTAAAAATAAATGCGGTGTTTTGCAAGTTCAGATCTAAAAAAGAATATGTGTAACCGATATCAATTTTAATGTCGGATAATAAAATTCGAAGATTATCATCACAAGATTATCTGGACCACAATCCATAAAAAAATTTGTATAAGTAATTGTGTTTGGTTCATTTGTAGTTCACGACACAAAACAATGAACTCTTCTTACTCATAATCAATCAAATTCAACTCTAACTTAGTCTCATTATACTACAAAAGTAATACCACTTCCCATTTTTAGGCTCAATGTTAATATTATATTGTTTGATCCAAAGGATCAACTTGACTAAATGAATTGTAGTCTTAATGACACAAAAGGTTGGTCAATGTTGAGTTTCATGGTCCGTCAATCAATGATACAAGTAACTCCAAACACAGGTAAGGGTAAATTATTTGGGTTTTAAAAATGATGTCAAATTAAAAATTCTTGATAAATAAAATTATTGAAAACAATTTTGTAAACCAAACAAAGAATAAACATCAGAATAAGTAAAAAATAAAAATGAGAGTAATCAGCAAAAGTATAAAGAGATAAGGGTTGAGAGAATTACACTAAGATTTATATAGATTCGGCTAACCATTTGACCTAGTTTATTTCCCAGGAACTTCTTGAGATTTTCCATTATATGTGAGTTTTTCATAGGTTATCCTCACAAACTTTCTTACAACCAAACCGAAATTTTACGATGACTATTCTCTAAACTAAACACAGGATTTTACACCAGAGCAATCTCAAACGCATGCAGAGCTTTTACACTAGATCGAGCTCAGGAATCAAATAGATATTAATAGGCAATCTCACGAAACGAATGAGAGCTTTTACATCCGATTGAGATCACGAAACAAACAGAGATTTTAATGAACAATCACACAAATCAAATGAGAGCTTTTACACAAAGATGAGCTTACAAACCAAAAAGATATTTTTACAACCAATCTCACAAACCAAAAAGAGCTTTTACTGGTTTAGCTCAAAACCAAACAACAACTTCTCACAAGAGATATTAAACAAAAGACAAAGTTCTCTTGCGTAAATTACAACAGTAACCTCAACACGAGTACAAACAAAAAGAAAGAAATGAAATGTAGAAATACGTTTTCAAGTGTGTTTTGAAAGTAAGGATAATCACTCTACTTATAGGATAAAAATTTGGCTTAAAAAGAAAAAAAAAACATTGGCCTTTAACTGCTCTAATCGATTATACGATAAGGTTGATCGATTATGAGATTCTAAATACGACAACCCTAATTCCCAAAATGGAAACCCTCCAAGGGCTAGTGTCTTAATCGATTATGAGTTTTCTAAATCTATTAAGAAACTTTATGCTTTGCTCTAATAGATTGGTTTTAAATTCCTTAATCGACTAGGCTATGTAAACAAAATAGGTTTTAAGGTATTTTAGCAAATGGAATGTATGGAGATTTAATAAGTAGACAATATAAAATAAGTGACCTGCCATGCGACAAATTCAATTTGAAAATGACCGATTCACCGAAGCTGAAATAAGTAGTATAGTTGGGAAAACCAGCTAATAATGGAACTAACTTGTTCGTTCGTGATAACAACACATGCATGTGCCATTAAATAATTCTCTTATGACACGGTCTCAACATTTTGTCACAACACAAATCCACCACCAACCACATTAATGTCCAAAACCTATGTTCCTCAGACCAAACACACATTAGGGGTTTTTATGTTGTTTCCTGTAAACATTTTCATGACACCGCATGTTGTTTTTGAGGAATGATAGCAACTATGGTGGAAGAAAATGGAGAAGGTAGATCCTTACCAGAAACCCCCACTTGGGCTGTTGCAACTGTCATCACTCTCTTGGTTTCTCTTAGTTTTTTGTCTCATGGAACATTGAAAAAATTGGTTAAGGTACATAGATAGATGCATACATTACTTTATATATCCTTTGTTTCGAATTTCTCACATTCATACATAAATTTCTTATACATTGAATTGATATATTAATGTCACAGTGGTTGGATAGAACTAAGAGAAAATCCCTTCTTTCTGCTTTGGAAAAGATGCAAGAAGGTAAAGGACTAACTATGTAACCTAGCTAGTATCACATTACTATAAAAAAAGTTGAATTATAGATGAAAATTTGGTTGAAATTTTGTTATCTATTTCAAGCAGAATTGATGCTGTTTGGGCTTCTGTCGTTGTTGATGGGCCATTGGATTGTTTTTGTGGCGAAGATTTGTGTTAAGTCATCGGTATTAAGTAGCAGATTTTTTCCATGTGCAATGGAGAAGAGTTTTGAAATGGTGAAACATAGTGTATGGTTGAATTCAGAATATTCTAATAAAACGATTCTCGAAGAGCAAGTGAATCATGGTCGGCATAGTTATTGTCCTAAGGTAGATTTTCCACTTTTTCTATTCCTTCCAAATCACATTTAGGATGTTCCAATTGTAAACTTGTAATGCAAGCAATCTGATATTGTTCTCAATGATTCAATAGTTTGATTATTAAGTGGATACTGACACTTCAGAATGAAGACGTATCTGGTGTCATTATGAGTTTGTATCTGACATTGACACTGACACATGTGCTTTCACTTAATCACTTTCTCTTTTTAATATTATAACTGGTGTTTACGTATTAGTGTCAGTGCTTAGTGGAAACTTGTTACTTGCTTCGCAGGGTCATGAATCATTTGCTTCTTACGAAAGCCTTGAGCAGCTTCATCGCTTTGTGTTTGTTCTTGGGATCACTCATGTTTCCTACAGCTTTGTTGCTGTTGCTCTCGCCATGATCAAGGTTAAAATAGTCATGACTCATGAATATCATATCAAACTTTTCTCCTATTCTAATTCCTGTGGTTACACACACAAACTTTATAATTCTAGAGTTTGTTATTTAGATTTATAGCTGGAGAACATGGGAAAATGAAGCAAAGACTATCGCTATACAAAGCTTACAAGGTTCTGAGAATCTCGAAACCTCAATGAGTCAATAATTAGTTTATTTTGCAATACATTTATGCAGTGATTTAATAGTAATAGTTCTTTTTTATCATATCGTCTTAGTTTAGATACTTCACAAAGTGCTTCATGTATAAGATTGAAGCGGCTTAGTACATTCATTTCTCACAACACATCTCATCCTTGGAGTCATCACAAAATTCTGGTTTGGCTGGTACTCTGCACGATACTTTTCTTGCCACTTTCTGTAACATTTTTCATATCCTTCTTAAAATACTGATATGATTGATGAAACTATCTTGCAGTTATGTTTTAGTCGCCAACTCTGGAGTTCAATCAACCGAGCCGATTACATGGCATTGCGCTTAGGCTTCATTACAGTGAGTAACTTTTTTTATCAAAACATAAATGCAACTTACATAAAAAATGTGTATCTTAGAAGCACTAAAGTCCATTTTTCAACAACCAAATCTCGCAAAAAATTTGCGTTTTTCTTCTTCTGATGTCTTGCAGAATCATGACCTTCCGCTGACATACGATTTCCATAACTACATGCTTCGAAGCATGGATGAGGAATTCCGTGACATTGTAGGTGTTAGGTATTTTTCCTTTCTTCAGATGAATAAAGGCTTTCTTAATCTAATTAACATAATAAATTTGGTAATGTAGTACTAATCGCAATGCTAATTAAGTTGAATAATGGTAAACTGATGCAACTTTAATTTGATAGTATATCTGATTTTTGTGACAGTGTGCTTCTCTGGATATATGCAATATGCTGCATTTTTCTAAATTTTCACGGTAAGCCTTTACTAGTTTTAGATTAAGTTCGTAAGTACATTGATAGTAACTAATCACTATAATTTTCATTCAGGGCACAACTTTTACTTTTGGCTTTCCTTTGTCCCAGCAATTGTAAGTCCTAATAACAAAATTTTCTGTTACTTTTTTGCATGTAATATTAACGATTTTTCTTGTATTCACTTGCATTTTAGTTGATCCTTATAATCGGTACTAAGTTGCATCGAGTCGTTGTAAAATTGGCCGTTGAAGTAATAGATCATTGTCCAGATAAGAAGCATCATCAGTTTAACTTAAGAGACGAACTCTTTTGGTTTGGAAAGCCAAGGCTTCTGTTGAGACTAATACAGTTGATATCTTTCTTGGTAAGCAAGCAACATATTGAATTTCCATTTCGCTCTTTGTTTTCCTGATACACTTGTTTTTATTCTTTGTCCCGTTTCGTTATCTTGCAGAACGCATTTGAAATGTCAACATTCTTATGGTCCCTCGTAAGAAACTGATAATTTTTTCGACTTACATTGCCTTATTCATGGTCGAATATGTGTAATCTATAACTATAGTCTTTATTTTGAGTGCAGTGGGAAATTAAAGAAGCTTCTTGCTTCATGAACAACCGAACATTCGTTGTGATCCGCTTGTCTTTCGGGTATATATATACATTTATCTTCTAGAAAATACCTGAATCACAATTCCACCAAAAAGTAATACCTATTTTTCGCCTTTCTTTTATCCCGACAGGGTCGTTTCACAAGTCTGGTGCAGCTTCATAACGTTTCCGCTGTATGTTATCATCACACAGGTCAACCTTCTTCATAAATATGTTGGAACATTAACGAACTTATTCATCGGCGTTTGAAATTACTTTACAAGAATTTGCACTTTTATATAAATGCAGATGGGATCAAGATTCAAAAAAACAGTGATATCTGAAGATGTAAGGAAGTCACTATCTAAATGGCAGAGAAGAGTGAAGGAGAAACAAAGTTCCTCTTATGAAATCCTTAATACATCAACAACAACATCATTGGAGTCTTTGGTGCATGGAATGGACAATTATACTTCTGCTTTAATCAGAGAGACTCAGGAAGGAAGTTCCTCAAGAACTAAAGATGTTTGTTTTTCTAACATTGATGATGTGTCAATGATTCATAGCAATGCAGAATTTTTAAGTTATGATGAAGATCACCATGATCATGATGTAAACTATGATTTGTCTCCTCTTCCTTTGTCTTGAGACTGCTTTGCTTGTATTGTGGAAAGCATAATGAATTGAGTTGGAATATTTATTATATTTCTTCTTATACTAGTTTATAGCAAACCTGTCTTTCATCTACTAGATTCTAACCAAACATTTAGGTTTGTTGGTATCTGACTATATTCAAACACATGTTAAATCATAAACACAAAATGAAATTTTACAAAGGATCAACCTCTAAGGTCGCTTTTAATCTATTTTCGGCCATATGGACCGAAATTCGAGAAAATTCACTTGAATTAATCATCGTTATTGGTATCCATCGCCCACCCAGTGGGTGTGACACCTCCTTCTTCGACCACCTGATCTTCCATCATCTCTTTGTCAGGTTTCTGTCAAAATTCCTTCTATCAACATGGCTCACATTAGCCATATAGTAACTCTGATCTTCCCCTTGTAATTCTAGGAAGCATAGGAATATTTATTTGAGACATGGGAGTTGTCGTTGTAAGAAGACCCAATTACCATTTCAACCACATTTCGTTTCTGCTGGTTTAAGGCTCTTTGGTTCATAGGTCTCATCCATTATCCATTGGGTGCATTAGGTGGGGGAACATAAGTCTTCTGGTAATTTCTAGAATTCCTTGGGAAGTTTTGGTTCCTATGTGAAACTCCTATTTTGTCAAAAACAAATCTTGATGTCGATCCACCCTTGTTACTCCTCCTTGAGTCTGAAGGTCTGGCAGTTTCGACCTCATTCGCAGCTTTTTCGTTGAAGATTGCGCTGAACCAAGGGCATAACATGACCATTGAGTTGCTCAATTTGCAGCAATTCATAAAGTCAACAAGTTCCTCCTCAGATTTAGGGAACACCACTTTCATATATTTTCGACCACTCCTTATACAGTTTCATGCTCCACTTGTTTGACCTCCATGTTCAAGCCATCAGCAGTTTCGACCATTAAGATGTCGACGAGTTTAGCAAAGTTTGTCGCTTAAATCTGGAGAGGATCGGAGTCCACTTGCATTGAGGATTTAGGATTCTATCCAAACCGAAGTCTATCTTCCTTGAGTGTTTTCTGTACAAAATCCCTGAAAAACACACATTGTGAGGTTTTATGACCCAAAAAATTATGGTACATACAAAACCCTCTCTTTTTCCTTTGTTCTAATGGTCTTTTTTAGGCCTGGAGGCACTATAATATGCCCATAAGTAACTAACAAATCAAATATTTTGTTACATTTTATTATATCAAAAATATATGTCTTAGTAACGAATTTATCATTATTGTTGGGTTCGACTGGATTTTTCTCATTCAATGGTTTAACAATTTGTAAACATAAAAGGGTCCTGGCTTTAATTCTACCACATTGACCTCGCTCTCTTTAACATATTTGTCAAATGAGCCAGACTCCAAACAACCATATGTTTTTACATAGGCAGTCTTTTCTTTCTTATTTTACTTATTCGACCTAGCTTTCTCAGCTTTCAAATGTTCAACCTGGCGAACTCTATCTTCCAATTGGATCATGTCCCTTAGGTATTGAGTGTCTAACTTCTTCCTAATGGAATAGTCTAAACCACCAACGACCATTTCGACCAACTTATGTACCGGGACTTGTGTAAAGCATCTTGCTTTGAGAATACTAAACTTGTTCAAGTAATCATTTATTGACTCAGGTATATTACACCCAACGTTGGTCAACTCCTTAAGACTAATTTTGGATTGGTCCATGAAAAATTATTCATTGAGCACTCTTTCTAATTGACTCCAACTATGTATTGAACAATGAAGGAGCGTGGTGAACCATGTGAAGGCATTATTCGTTAGAGAATTTGGAAAATACTTCATTTTCAAATTCTAATTTTTGGTTATGTCCTTTGCCTATGTTTCATATCTGGCTATGTTTCGAATTAAGACTCATTCGTTTCACCAACAAATTTGGTGAATTTGGAGACTTTCCATCCCCTGGGAAGTTTTGTTTGTCAAACTTCCTCTGACAGAGGTGACACGGAGTTAGGTTTGTTGCAGCCAACATTTAGGCCTTTTTGGACAAGGATTTGTTCGACTACGTTTGTTATATTGTTTTGTCTTGCAAAGTTATTATGTTGGACATTTTTGAGTATTTGGTCTACATCCTGGTTTGGATTCATCATTATAGGCCTTGGGTTATTTTGGCATATATATATATATATATATATATATATATATATATATATATATATATATATATATATATATATATATATATATATATATTCCTCAAAAATGTATTGCCCGTTAATAAGGTATTGCCCATTGTCAGGCATTTTTACTTGTCTAACATTTGAGATTTAAGGAGTTAGTGTAACACCCCAAATCTACCCGGCGGAAATTCATAAATCAGAGTTTCAAAAATTCAACAACAAAATAGGATGCCACATTTTTTACTTTAAAAACAATTTCATTTATCTTCATATATCAAGGATACATAACACTTTCATTTAGGATGAAACCATAACAATAACTTTTATTTAATTCTTTGAAATAAAGCAATTTTTACAAATAGGTAGTGGATTCAATAATACTCAACTATACATCGTGTAACAACTTGTTCAACTTAACAACTTAGTAATAACATGTTTTTAATTAAAACAACTTAAAACACAACAACTTAATATAACAACAAAACAACTAAGTGTTCATCCCCCTGAGTGTTACGTATCAGAGCACCGACACTGACTTGAATAATGAAGATAACAATCTTCCTTCAAGCTACCTGCACGTTACCAACATAGGGGGTAACATTCAAACAGAGGGGGTGAGATATCGAACCATATAATTATAAACAAGAGTATGATAATTACTACGCTAGATAGAATGATACAATTTGCATACTATCCAACAACAACATCTTACCAATCACCCCCAAATAATCAACATTCTTTGTCAACTTAATTCACACATCAACATAATCAATTTCAACTATAAAATCAGCATATACACCTTCATTAACTTCGACAAATATATACAACATATTCAACTTCTTCCATATCAGCATAATCAACATTATGAACATAAACATATAAACAACTCATGCAAAATAATCATATAATCAACTTATTCAACATAATCATATAATTAACTTAGCAACATAATCGACTTATTCAACATGAAACCACTTACTCAACGTAATCAACATAAGCCACTTAATCAACTTAAATCTTCATAAACAACTTATCAACTTGAGCAACGTAAACGACTTTAGAAACTTAAGCAACCTGAAAAAGTTTATCAACTTGGCCACATAAACAACATAAACAACATAAATAATGTGACACAGTATGCGAATCAACTATGCATATGCATGTGGTACCATTGGAGTAAAACTCCCAACTTAGAATATATCAGGTTATCGAGGTATCTGCAAGGCATAAGCCTTCAACTTAATAATTTTGTCAATCCAGGCCAACGTGGTGAGCATCTGCTCCAACTTAGAAATACAATGTATGTCATGAGACCGACAAAGCAACGCATAAACAGCGAACAATTCAAACAACTTACAACAAACAACTTAGTAACTTAAATTCAACACAATTCAACTTTGGTCATAGGCCTACAACTTTCAATGTTGGTCATACGACCTACAACTTTAATAATCAACATTGGTCCTTCGACCTTCAACTTTAAAAATACTCCCAAACCGGGACAACACAACATAAGTAATTGTACAAGAAAATGCATACATTCAACACGAATCAACAAAATACACCGACTAAAATCACCTACTAACTATTTCTAACTAACTCGACAATTTTCGTTAAATTCCGGACAACTAATTTTTCCGCTTAAATCGGCTAAAGCGACTAAATCAATATTGTTTTTGTCATTTTGTTATTACTACGAGTATATTATCAAATTTTGTCAAATTAATCCTACAAACATAATCACTCCTGCTACAACCAAAATTATCTGACCTGGGATTCTTACCTCTTCTACTCTTCTGTTTCTGTTAACAATCTGCTAAAATTTGTTACTGATATACCACCTTTTTTACTAACCAGTTAACCTTGTTATACTTTGTTTATTAGTTGTATTATATTTCCCCTTAATTATTTCTACTAAGCATGCATCATATGTGTAATTTAATTAAACAAAATCATATTTAATATATAAATATAATATGATAGTTCCATCTTTATTTTCAATTAAAAATGAATAACTCATTAAAAGTGTCTTCCCCACTTACAAGGGATGGCCCGCGCCATCCCCACCATACCACCACATGGCATGCGCCATGCTTCATCCTATCACCGCATGGCATACGCCATGTATACACACACATGGGTGTGTGGCTTGCACCACCCCCTTCTTTGTAATGGGTGGCCTGCGCCACCCGTTCAATGCAAACGAGGGTTTTCGGTTCAATTTCTTCATAAACCAATTTAATCGACAACAATTCCAAACAACTAATTCCAACCATAATTCATGATGAATCATTTATTCAATTATCACATGATCTTATGTTCTTCGTAACAATTAAAAACAAACACGATCAACACAGACAGTATATAAATTATAAAATCCACATCCTACATATTAATCATCATAATCCCGATTATAGAGTTTGGACCCACCCTTACCTTAATCGGTGGCCGCTCCGAATCTCCGATCAACTTTCCGGTTGACTTTCTGACGACGACTTCTCGTAATCGTTTTCTCCACTTTTCTTCGTTCTCCAATTTTCAAGATTTTCCCCAATTTCTTCGTTCCTCTTTTTTCCCAACTTCCACGTTCCATTTCTACTTATATTTTTCTTCCTTGACTAATTCTTTTATTTTCTTGTATTAGATTAATAATAGTCCATAATAATAATCAACTAGTGAGCCTAATTCTTAAACCCCCTTTTATTGCTAATTTCGACGCAATTCAAGCCCATTAACCAACATGCTTCGATATTCAATAATATCACTCGTAATATTATTTCTTCGACTTTCCGACTTAATATTCCGACTTAACGACTTAATATTCTTCGCAACATAAAATCAATCGAATAATAATTTTCAACCAATTACTTACTCCCGAGTTAATAAATTAAATTCCGATTATCAACCAAATAGTCCAAACAATTCTAACAACATATCCAACAATACCTGGAGAATATTCCATATCGTAGTCCACAACTTATATCAACTTAATTAATTAAATCTGACTTAAATAATCTTATAATTATCAACATAATATTCTGATATTTGGAAATCAACTTAATTTAACGCGACTTAATACAACATACCATATTTTAAATTTAATTAAATAAACGGACGTTACAGTTAGTCTCGCTTGAACCTGAGGAGTGCCTAATAAATCGGATATTCAACCCATTTAATTTGTTAACAGTTCATTACTTTGGTTGGTGTTTTGTATCAATGGATTAAACATTGTGTATATTTGTTGGGTCAACATGTTAATCATTTTGTGGTTACTCTCGTCCATTTGTTGCCTCATCGACATAAGAGATATCATATTCAACGTCGACGCTATCTGGGGAACATATCTTGATCCCTCTAGTAAATGCATTGTTCAACTAGGATTATTCACCATCGAACATGAGGCAGTGTATGGATTATAGGGTATGACGACCACCACTGTGTTATCTTCACAAGTCGATGAATTGGACTGAAGGCCTACCATCATTGTTGTTGGCACACCATATAAGTATTCTCTATTTCCCATAGAGATCGTAAAACTTGGAAGGAATAACATCTTAGGATCTCCCAAAGTTGGTCTTGCAACAATAGGATTAAATGGAAGACTCACTGGATGCGGTGGGGGAATAACCCCTTGTGTCGATATCAATGAAATTGGTGTTAATGATGCCACATAAGCGGTTGCTCAAATAAACGTTGAAACAACTTTATCTTCAATCGTCGATCTGACTGGTTGTTCTACTATATTTTGAGGATTGTTATATGGATTAGGGTTATCCATAGAAGGACGTATCATTTTTGGTAAAGTTTTTTCACTTCTTAAATGCATACAAATATAAAAAACATTTCATGTATGAAGAACAATTTGTAAAAGAAACTTCAATATCTAAAATGGAAACAATTTTAGCACAATGCTCCATTGGGCATGCCAATTTGTTTATCCTTAAACTGGGTAAACAATCGCTAGTCTCTTTGAAAAAAGTTTACTTGAAGGATCGACTAGTGAATCCTAAGATATAATGCTTAAATTTTTCAGAAAATATGTTTGATTGTGTTGTAATTGTAAAAGAACTTCTAAATTTGCAGAAAAATAAAAATTAAACTTGTAAAAGTAAGGAAGTAAAGGGATTTTGACAGGGTCAAAATTCTTGCAAAAATGAAGACGAAAAGTAAGTGACTTTTTGTGTAATAAAGGTAAAAAAAACAAGAAATATAAAAAATTGTATCAAATATGTAAATGGTGGTATGCAAAATTATACATTTACTCAGTGACTCGTTTCTCGCTATCGCTAAGATACTTTGAGTGTTTGAGTGTTTGTATAATAAAATTGTCACCCTGAATCCTAACATTAGAATCTTTATTTATAGTAATACATAAATAATTGCCTACAATGACTCTAAATACATTGACACATATCAATTTGGTTGATTTTGATCTCTATGGCATGTCTCCACGTGTCTTCGCTATATGGATAAGAATATCAAACAATTATATGATCAGGTTTCAACATTTTGCTTTGAACTGCCTTCGTCGAACCTCCTGAGAACTAACTCTAAGAAATGTTCTAAGTCCTCAGCTTCAATCCAATATGGATATTTCAACACCTTTGTACCCAAAATCCCAACTATCAAAATGCTAGCGTTTAGCTTCTCTCTTAAGTATTTTGTTGGATCTTTTATGCTGAAACCATGATGTTGAAATTCCATGCCAACAGTTAGTCAACTCGGTTTTTTTTAATGGAATTTTGACATAAAAAACTAAAATTAAAAGAATTTAAAACTTAACAAAAAAAATAATGGAACAAAAATAAAAAAGACACCAACTTATATAACAAAAAAAAACATTTAAGCATTTTGTTTATATTCTTCATTAAAAATTGACAAAAACATTAACTAATCAACAAAATGTGACAACAAATCAACATGTAGTTTGCAACATTTTTTTTTGTTGAGAAAATAGTTTGCAACATTTTCTCAAAATTTATAATCCAAACGATACTAATGATCTAGGAATAAGAATACACGCAATAAATAAAAAACAAACAAATATATTATACTAAATTATAATCTTATAACTTCCTCAATTTTTTCCTTCAAAATCTTCAAGGTTAAAATTAATATTTTAACTCTAACCACTATTAATTTATTTTAATTTTATTTTTTACCAACCACCTCCACCACTAATATTTTTTATTAATTAATTACTTAACAAATTTTATTTTAATTAATTTTAATTTAATTAATTAATTAAAAGAAATTTAAAAAATCTCTATTATAATTATTATTAGTGAGAAGTTAAAATCCACCCATTATAGAACATAAAAGCAATTTTATTTAATTAATTAATTAAAAATATCTATATTATAATTATTCATTAGTGAGAAGTTACAATCCACCCATTTTTCTTTTCAACCCCACCCATCTCCTCATCATCATCACTTTATATATGAAAAATGAAAGTAGTTTTATATTACTATATTCTTACCATCACTATGTATCGATCATTTTCTTACTTCTCAATCAGTTTTATATTACCATTTTTCTCACCTTACAATTATCATTTCCTTACATATTTGAGATGTACTTTTCATTTATATTATGTCAATTGGTAAATGAATATATATATATATATATAATTATATTGTTTATCTATTAACTTTTTTCTTTGATATTATCTTAAATGTTAGTTTGAGTTTGGATACACTTGAAGATTTTGATGTCATAGATGAAAGATTTGTAAGTAAAATTATGGTATTTTTCAATTATATTTTTGAATTCAACACTACTCATGCAAAGAAAAATCTAGAGTATTGATTATAATAATAAGGTGAATTCTAGAATGAGAGATCAATTAAATCTCTCACCTTTGTACCATTCAATTTAACCATTTGATTAAATAAGCATGCATGATCTAAATAGTTCATAACATATTCAATCACTTTATATTATTTTTATTGAATTCAAACTTTTATATTTTAAATATTTTTATAAAAGATACAATTAATATAAAAAAAATTAATGAATTTTTTAAATATATCTTTCTTACTAGTAATTTAATAGAAAAAAAATAGTAAATTAATAAAATTTATCGTATATCGCACGAGTAGATGACTAGTACTAATATATTCTTAAATAGTTGTATATGCGATGATTCAAACAAAATTTGATGACAAAATAAAAAATGCAACTATTTCAAATTTTAAAGGAAGGAAAGATGATAAGTTTGGTGAGTTATAAATCCAAACACTTAAAAATTCCCTTTATAATAAAATCTAATGGATATTTTTGGAATTTTGATTTTTTATAGCCTTAGGTGGAAATACAAAATTTTAACAAAAAAAAATGTATTTCTAAAACCTAAATATTTCTGAAATTTCTTTTCAAAGAGGATCAAAATAAGAAGAATTCTTCTTGTCACCCCATTTGTACTTGATACACCCCCCAAACATATTGAAAAAACCATTCTAATTCCGAGGTAAAACATAATTTTATTTTTGCAATTACCGGTATATTGACGGGTTTTTCAAAAATCAAAGGTGATACTCAGAATTTAGCTAAACTAATGGAAAATTGCAAATTACAAGTAAGTTTTACGAGTTATTATGTAATTACCGGTAGATATTATCGGGAATGTTATAATTACCGGTATTTTTTCCCGGAAATTCCAAAATTTCCAGTAAAATTTTCGGTAGAGAGTACCCGTAATTTTGAAATTCCCGGTTATTTTGGAAATATATTTGATTGGTTCTGGGAATTTAAAATTACCGGTAATATAAAAAAACGGTTTTTTTCCGGGGAATTCAAATTCCCGATAATTATAAATATTGTGATATTATCGGTAATTTCAAATTACTGGTAGTTATATATTTCTATTCCTTATTTTATTTTATTTTTCCTTGTTTATAGTGAGATACAGAGGTCGTGACGATACTATTGATGGTAGGGCACTTGATCTACTTAGAGGTGGTAGGGGTAGGGGTACAATTGCTCTTGATGCTGAGTCAGCTCATGTACGGGCAGGACGAGTGGTCTCAACCGATTCACACCGGAAGCGGTTGACAGAGCAGGGGCGTTTTCAGGAACCTCGTATCGTTCGGCGATGTGGAGGTCGTTCTGCATCCCAAGGCACAAATGAGGATATCCCCGTAGTTGACCCAATTATTCAGTCGGTGGAGACTATTGTTAGAGATGTCCGGTGGAGGCCGCTGATAGAGATGCTCCTGAGGAGGCTGTTGGTAGAGATGTTCTTATTTCTAGAGGGGTTGAGGAGATCGGTAGGGTTAAGGAGATGGTACTGGAGGCTAAGGGTACTTGAGGGCCTGAGGAGACCATTGAGGTTGAGGGTACTTTAGGGGTTGAGGAGACCATTGAGACCGATGTCACAATTCCTTCGACTGAACCATTAGTACACACTGCGTCAGGATTTTCTGGAGGGCCGATAGACACGTCTGTGCTTACATAGTACAGTGAACACGTAGTTTTAAGTCTATGACAGGACCATGTATATGGTTTTTACGTTTAATTTTAACTTTTGTTTATTTATACATAAATTATTTATGTATTGACAACATTGTTTGATGGTTGGTGTCACAGGAGCGATCGGTACTAAGGGTCTAGTCTCAAGACGCAAAGATGAAAGGTTTTCCTCGTATCCCCTTCTTTGATACCCGAGGTGCTCACTTATGCATGTGGTAGCTTCGAGATAGGTATGGCGAGCAGATAGTTATCAAGCTACCGCTAGGGCATACATGCTGCATGTAGTAACATGTATTCTCTTTGCGGACAAGTCTAATACATATGTCGATGCTCGGTGCCTTTTCAGCGATCTCAAGGTGCACAATTGGGCTTGGGGTTGTGCAACTCTGACCCAATTGTATTGGTCGCTTAGGGAGGCAACCCAAATGGAGACGACAACTGGTTGGGTACCTGAGTTTGTTACATGTATATTTTATTGCTTTCATACATATTTTTTTTACAAATATTATAATTTCTAATTTACTATTTGTCATGATCACGGTGTTGGATCTACGAGCATTTCCCGAGCATATGTGACAGGAGGACTCATCCCTATACCGCAGGGGAGCCATGGGCGAAAAGGTGGAAGGCGAAGCAGAAACACCCCAGTGGCTTAGCTGAGTACATGATAAGAATAGATGCGCCGACCGTAGAGGACGAGATATGGACACCCTATGATGCTCATATAGTGCACCATGAGTTTGAGGAGTCGTCATTATATCCATGATATATGCAGTGGGAAACTATGGTTGCCAGACACATTCTTGAGAGATGTCTGCGCCAATATGGATACATTCAGACTGTACCACCAGGAGTTCCGGATACACCCTCTGTAGGTATTGATCAGTGGTTTCAGACCAATTTTTTCAGCTCCGGTTGTGCCATCGTAGCTTGATTTGCACATGTTTAGTATCTCACGCAATGTGAGGATGTCTACTTGGAGTGATATCTCATTGTATCACATCCACGCATCACTCCACCGCCGCCTGAGGATGTGCCTTCTAGTGATCAGGAGCTCGTTGATGACGCACCTCCTCCTCCTTCTTCAGCACATCACCACGAAACTCAATCTTTCTCACATTTCTATTGTCACCATCAGGCAACAATTCCTTCAACTTCGACTTTAAGCCGACAACGAAGGTGGTGTCATCGGGGAGCTTGAACTCTACTGGAGGAGAAACTCTATTGAAATAAACTTCTGTCTTGATCAAAAATGTTGGAATTCCCGTTTTGTTCAGATGTGTTTAACTAGGGTTGTTCAAAAAAACTATGAACCGAACTGAACCGCTAAACCGAACCGAACTGAAGTTAAAATAACCAAACCATTATGTTTGGTTAGTGAACCGAACCATTTATTTATTAACGGTTCTAGAACCGAACCAAACTAAAATTAACCAAACATAACCAATAGTGAACCATTAACTTATTAGAAAATTTTAAATAATATTCACTACTTTTGAAAAGTCAAACTAATTGTTTTCAAAAATATCAAAAAAACTGGTTTTGTTTTTGAAAATGTCAAAAAACCGATTTTTTTTATAGAAAATATAAAAAAAAAAATTTCGAAAATATCAAAAAAACCAATTTGTTTTTTGAAAATTTCAAAAAATCGATTTTTTCGAAAATATAAAAAAAACCAATTTTTTTCGAAAATATCAAAAAATGACTTTTTTTTTAAAATATCAAAAAACTGACTTTGTTTCTAAAAATATTAAAAAAACGACTTTTTTATTTGAAAATATCAAAAAAACAATTTTTTTAGAAAATATAAAAAAACTGATTTTTTTTGAAAATGTAAAAAAATCGATTTTTTCCTGAAAATTAAAAAAAAACGATTTGTTTCGAAAATATCTAAAAAACCGACTTTTTTTGAAAGTTTCAAAAAAACGATTTTTTTTCGAAAATATAAAAAAAAAACGATTTTTTTCGACAATTTCAAAAAACCATTTTTTTTCGAAAATATCAAAAAACCGATTTTTTTAGAAAATATAAAAAACAGAATTTTTTCGAAAATATAAAAAAACCGATTTTTTTTCAAAAATATAAAAAAAAAAGTCATTTTTTTTCAAAAATTCAAAAAATCAATTTTTTCGTAAATATCAAAAATACGATTTTTTTTCTAAATTTCAAAAAATCGATTTTTTTTCAAAAATATAAAAAAGCCGATTTCTTTTTGAAAAAAAAATGATTTTTTTCTAAAATATAAAAAAAACGATTTTATTTATGAAAATATAAAAAAAAACGATTTTTTTTCAAAAATATCAAAAAATCGATTTTTTTCGAAAATATAAAAAAAACGACTTTTTTTTTCGAAATTATCAAAAAACTGATTTTGTTTTTGAAAATATAAAAAAAAAAGACTTTTTTTTCAAAAATATTAAAAAACCGATTTTTTTAACGAAAATATAAAAAAATCGATTTTTTTCGAAAATGTAAATAATCAATTTTTTTCCTGAAAATACAAAAAAATGAATTTTTTTACGAAAATATAAAAAAGTCAATTTCTTTTCGAAAATAAAAAAAAACGATTTTTTTTCTAAAATATAAAAAAAACCGCTTTTGGTTTTGAAAATATATAAAAAAAAACGAATTTTTTCGAAAATATAAAAAAACCGATTTTATTCGAAAATATAAAAAAAAAACGACTTTTTTTTCGAAAATATCAAAAATCCGATTTTGTTTTTGAAAAAATATAAAAAAAAACGACTTTTTTTTTTCAAAAATATTAAGAAACCGATTTTTTATTCGAAAATATAATAAAATCAATTTTTTTCGAAAATGTAAAATAATCGATTTTTTTCCTGAAAATAAAAATAATCGACTTTTTTTCGAAAATATAAAAAAAAATGGATTTTTTTTAAAATAAAAAAAACTGATTTTTTTTCGAAAATATAAAAAAAAACGACTTTTTTTTCAAAAATATAAGAAAATCCGATTTATTTCCGAAAATATAAAAAAAACGAGTTTTTTTCGAAAATATAAAAAAAACGATTTAAAAAAAAAATAACAAACATATAAAAAACAAAGTTTAATAGTTTGGTTCTTAAACATATGGTTTGGTTTGGAAAAATTTGTCTTCTAATGGCTTAGTACAGTTCGGAGTTCCGAACCGTTATACCAAACCAAAAGTTTTGGTTCAGTTCAGTTTTGAAAAAAATGGAAACGGTTCGGTTCGGTTCGAATGACTTATATAATCGTTCGATTCAGTTCGGTTCAGTTTTCTCATAGAACCATACCATAAACAAACCCTATGTTTAACCACAAGACTTTAACCCCTATTTATACAAACGTGCATCAATTATGGACCACACAAAATGTCGATACAATCACACTCATACAAAATTGTCAGCAAAATCGTGGTCGTTAAAAAAAACTCTAAAAATCTAACTACCGGTAATTTCATGGAAAATCAAATTACCGAATAGACATGCATTTTTCGAAATTTCCGGAGTTTTTACATTTTACCGGGAATTTGAAATTACCGGTATTCCCGTAATTTCAAAATGCCTACCGGAAATTTTGTTCAGTACCAGAATTTTTTTTATTCTACTGGGAATTTTATCTGAATATTTAGTATTAAAATACTTGGAATCATTTCTGCCATCTAGAAAAATTGGGAGGATGTCAGGTACAAATAGGTGATGGCAAGAAGGATTCTCCAAAACAAGGGTGGTGGTAATAGAAACAAAAGAAGCCCGTTACTTAGGCCCAATCGTTCATCTCTCACCTCTAAAATTCAGAATCCCTTGTTTGATTTTCCCTTTCAGAATCAAAACTAGTTAGCATCAACCAACTTCCAAGTAAACCCAAAAACTTAAATAAAAATCACTTTTTCTCTTTTTCCATACAATCAAGTTTCTTTCCCCTCTTCAACAATGGTGCTCGAGGTAATCGCCGATTTTTCCCCATCTCGATTTCAAATTACTAGGGTTTTTCTCCCAATGTTATCTTGTATAACCGCGATTGTTTCTTTAACAGGCAACAATGATCTGTATAGACAATTCCGAATGGATGCGAAACGGGGATTATTCTCCTTCTCGATTTCAAGCTCAAGCTGATGCTGTTAATCTCATTTGCGGTGCTAAGACCCAGGTCAAAATCAATCATACATTATTAATATCTATTGCAGGTTTTTTTGGTAAATTAGTTAGAGATATAGAAAACCCCTATTATGATAGGGTAGATTTAAAGAATGGATTGTTACATCTTCTAATATTATCATAGGATTCAATTATGCTGATGAATGTAATTTTTTATTTCAATATTGCAGTCTAATCCGGAAAATACTGTGGGAGTTCTTATAATGGCAGGGAAAGGTGTTCGTGTTTTGGTTACCCCTACCAGTGATCTAGGCAAGATCTTAGCATGTATGCATGGTTAGTTTTTTTTTCAGTATTTGTTGTTCTAATTTATTATTTAAACCATGAGTATTTCACACAAGTGATTGTTGAATCTAAATGCCTTGTTAAGAAATTATTCCAGTTCACATTTACCATTTATTATTCGGCTAGGGTTTTGTAAATGTGCGCCCTTGAGGTTAAATAAAAATAGAAACTAAAATGAAAAGTGTTACTGTTTAGTATCAATATCTTGAATATTCCAAAAACCTTTGAATGCTTTCTTCTTTGAATAATTAAGGAGAATAATTAATAGATGTGAATTCTATTCCTTAAAATGTAGCCTTAAACATTGGTAAAACCCTGAAAGTTATAATGAGAAGGTTGTGCCTAATTGCGGGTAATTCTTATTGCTGATGACTTCTATTCCTTTTGAAGTCCTTCTTAAAAACAACTTGTTTAGGGATGTAAATTAAATTCAAATTAGGTCAGCTCCTTTTTATTGTTTGATGTTGGCAGAAGCTATGTAAGACCACTTTTTGTAGGATATATCTATAGGTCAGATTGAACTTATATGAACTCATTGCCGAAACAATAAATATTGATAAGTTTGCAGCATATTGTTATTTCCATACTGTGTAATGTTGCACTACCTTATTTATGAAATTGATTTATTTTTTGCTTATATTCCTGATTTAGGACTAGAAATAGGTGGTGAGATGAACCTAGCTGCTGGCATTCAGGTGGCACAATTGGCTCTAAAGCACCGTCAAAATAAAAAGCAACAGCAAAGGATTATTGTCTTTGCTGGAAGGTATGCTTAACGATATTTCATGCGAATTTTAAATTGTATCATTTGTAGTTATTCAAACTTAACTATCTCAATCATTTATTGTAGTCCGGTCAACCATGAAAAAAAAATGTTGGAGATGATAGGGAGAAAGTTGAAAAAGAATAGCGTAGCGCTCGATATTGTTAATTTTGGTGAAGTAGATGAGGCAAAGACCGAGAAGTTGGATTCACTTCTTGCAGCTGTGAACAATAATGATTCAAGCCATATTGTTCATGTTCCAGCTGGTCCAAATGCACTTTCTGATGTACTTATAAGGTTTGTGGGTTCAATTTTGTCTGTCTTTTCTTTCCTATCTTGTGTTTCTCTCTTACGTTCAATGAAATAACGATTTACTTACCATCATAATGCTCATATGATGTTATGTTGTGACAGTACACCAATTTTTACTGGCGATGGGGAAGGTGGAAGTGGTTTCGCTGCTGCTGCTGCGGCAGCGGCAGCTGGGGGTGCATCTGGATATGATTTTGGTGTGGATCCAAACTTGGACCCTGAATTGGCGCTTGCCTTAAGAGTTTCGATGGAAGAGGAAAGAGCTAGGCAGGAAGCAGCTGCAAAAAAGGCTGCAGAGGATGCTGCCAAACAAGAGAAAGGAGGTGAGCAACAAGCCGGCTCTCAAGATGCGACAATGACCGAGCGTGCCAGTGCATCAACTTCTGAAGCGGAGAATAAGACAACTGATTTGATGGTTGGTGTCTTTGTTATGTTTATCTATGTGTTTTGACCCACTGATTTTCATAGATGTTCATTCCTCAATTTGGTGATTTTTATGAAAAAATTTATCTTTTGTGGTCCTTGATATCACCAAATTGAGTACAAAAAGTTTTTATTTTGGACTAAGTTTTGATAAGAGAGTATTCTACGGCAACCAATGACATATTTACTGCCAAAACACAATTATCTAAAACCATATAATTGTTTGTAAGACTATGTTGATAGTGTATCTAAAACCATATAATTGTTTGCAAGACAATTATCTAAAACCTTACATATATATTTTTAATTCTAGAGTAAGTAAATTACAAAGGCATGCAAAACTTGAAATTTTGCGAGAAAGACAGTGTGTCTGTGTCTAGGGTTACTTTGATTTTCCTGGGATATCACCTCTTTCTTCTGAAGGTATAATTGGAACATGATGAACAAGTATCATTGTTAAGGATCCGACTTTGGGTACAATCTGAATTGAACTCTTGCCATTATTTGTCCTTTTTAATTTATTTGTTTGGTTTCATACTGCTGTATTTGCTCCTCCTTTCAGTGGTTTCAGTGGTTTCAATGTCTGAGATGGAATCACCTTCATCAGTTTACTTCCATCCCCATCTCTACCTCCAAAGCTTCATCGATTTGATTTTTATTTTTTTTGCCTTTACCCTGTTTCTCAATGAATTATGTACTATACCATCATTAGCTCTAACTTGTCACTACTGTGGCACTTAAAACTTATTTTCAGTTTGCCGTTTTTTGACACGCATCTTGAGTTGTATGTAGTCCACTTAACTTATAAACTGTTATTCAACATTTTGCTTTTGTAAGTGAAACCTAACCCCAACGCCTCTTTCTTGGATGATATGATCTACATCAAATATTTTATTTTTTCACAAATATAAATGTTTCTTCATGCTATGCTTTTTATTTGATTATTTTCATAATTTGACAACAAACAATTGCTGACCTTCAAATGAAATCAGGATGATGAGAATGCCCTACTGCAGCAGGCGCTTGCAATGTCAATGGATGAACCCGCAGTTAGCCATGATGTAAAAGATACAGATATGTCAGAAGCATCTGTTGATGACCCAGATCTGGCACTAGGTGAGATTGTGTTTTTGTATGTACTCTTCATCTAGAAAGCATGAACACAGGCATCTACATAGACATTGAAGTGTCATGTGGGTTCATATGTGTCCCATTGGACATTGAAGTGTCATGTGGGTTCATATGTGTCCCATTGGACATTGAAGTGTCATGTGGTGTTACGTGATGTCGTATGTGTCCAACATAAAAACACGACTCCTTTTTGAGGTATCCAATTTGCAATGAATCCAATTTGTAATGAATCAAATTTGTTTTATTAAACACGAATAAGTCTTTGCATCTAGTCTTTTCCATAAATGAGACGTGCCTTGATTACAGTTATACTGTTTGTTATATGATGAAACTAGTTAAGAAGTTGAATAAAAAACAACATTTCAAATTACATGTCCAAAATGGTTTGAGAAGCTTCAAATGACCTGAAGATGGGGTTCTATTAATCTTATAATTGAGACGTGCCTTGATTACAGTTATACTGTTTGTTATATGATGAAACTAGTTAAGAAGTTGAATAAAAAACAACATTTCAAATTACATGTCCAAAATGGTTTGAGAAGCTTCAAATGACCTGAAGATGGGGTTCTATTAATCTTATATTTTCTATAGAAAAGCGAAAGCCCTGGAGGTTGTTTTAACTTTTGTTACTTTCTGGCCCTTTATTGCTTGTAGCTCTCCAATTGTCGGTAGCAGATAGTACAAAGGATCAAGCAAGCCAGTCAGATATGACCAAATTGTTGGCAGATCAATCCTTTGTATCTTCTGTTCTTGCATCGGTATGTAGTTCAATCCTTTAATCATCTTTTTGTTCTTTACATCATAGATTAATGTGCTTTTTTGAATTAATGATTAATTCCCTTGTCAGCTTCCTGGGGTCGATCCAAATGACCCTTCCGTCAAAGATTTGCTGGCATCCATGCAAAATCAATCTGAGGTTAGTCTTTCCATGGAAAAAAACAAACATACTATATTGAATTCGAAATTGAATTTGCAGAAAATTTTAGACATGGAATGATTGGATTACTTGAATTGCAATAACTCTAAATTCCCTTCTCTTTCCTCCCTCTTCTAATCAGGCATATTTGAATGTGCTAGTGTGAATTTGCTGCTATATTCTCTTTTAGGACTAATGCACAGCTGCTGTTTTTTTGTCTTCCTAAATGTATTTTGTTCCATTTCCTGTGCTGCCATCAGTTTATTAATTGTTTTGTTTATCCAGCAGCAGCAGAAAAAGGACGACAAACCATCAAATGAGGAGAAGAAATAGTCTTTTAAAACACCACTGTGGTTTTTATTTGTTTTCCTTTGAGACATACTAGTAGCATCTGTAGATGGTTGTTCCAATCGGGGTACTATTTTCTAGTAACCAATCATTGTCTCCACATCTGCTCGGAAACCATAGTGCATCCCTATTGGTAGAATCTTGGATTCTTAACATGAAAATGCTCTTGATTTAGTGGACTTGGTTATCTAAATGTATTTAAGTCTTGTCTTGTTATCTACTTATATTTTGTATAATACTCCATCTATCTCTAATTATAAACTTTTGAAAAAAAGATAGTCCTTAATAGTAAGTATCTATGCAATTTACTAGATCTATTTATATTTTTTTCTAAACATTTCCTTTATTGATATTAACTTATCTTAGAATATGAAAAGTTAAATTTACACATCTTAATATACAAAGAGTGTTTTTGGAGAGTCAAAATACAAAATGAACAAATAAAATTCATTAGTTAATTTTTTAAAATATATTTATAAAAAAAAAGCCAGGAGCTTCTAATAGGGGACATAGTGGAGTATAAGCTTGTTTTTTCCCTTGTTTTTATTGTATAATGCTTCAGGCTTATTCTTGTTGTGTTATTACTTTTTAGGGATGCTCATTCCATTCTTTCTCGGTGGTGCCTTCCACACTCTTGTAAAAGCATCTAAATCATATCAAAATGAGCTATTTTAAGATTCATTATATGTTATATCAAAATATGATTTAGAGATGCATCTTCTTATATTATTTGGGTGTATCTAGAGATGTATCTTCAAAACGTTCTTGAAGTTCTTAAAATCAAACTAAAATCACAGTAAAATCAAGTTTAATTAAAGGTAAGTGAAAGTAAAAAGTTATACATTAATCCAAAAATGTAACACCATGCATAATATTGTTCGAAAATATAAAAATAATACATTAAAACATAACATAAACTATTGCATATGTTAAACATATCTCTTCTCCTCTGACCGTACTGCTCAATATTTTGTAATTCGACAATCATATTCTCTATAGGCCAATTGGGGACAAAGAGTCATGACTTTATGTCTGCTCTACCCATCTCTACAACACGCCGATAGACCTCCATCACGCTCTTGGTGTGGTCATCCTGAGCCTGAAATACCTTTTGGTTAGCTGACTTATGAGGTCTTCTAGGAGCTTCTGATGTCATGATAGAGAGTGACATCCTATAGAACTTTGTCATGTGGCCGTATGCATAAGCCCAATGTACATGCTGGCACCCGACAATAATCTTCTAGTACCAAGTGACTCTCGAAATCATCTACTATCGCACCAAGATCTCTACGGAGAACGTCGGGAGGAAATGACTCATATGGAGGTCATAGAATAATCTACAAGTAACCAAATTGACATATCACTCGTTCAGGTGGATAAAGATACATAAGAGATGACCCACATATCAACCATCCAGAGTATAAGGAAATTGCGTCAAACTGTCACGTTTGGTGTTGACCATCATTTAGACAGAAGCAGATGTCATCTGGTACCAAACGGTCAAGAGAGACTATGAATGACTCGACCATACTATTCCCCCGATACAAAACAAATGTGGTTGCATGTGGTCAATACTCATCGTAGGTAGGCACGACTTTCCACCTAGTGATGCGAGGGATGACGTTCTGGGTTCTAGCGAGCTTTTAAGGGAACAAGAGGAATTGAGGGAGAGGTGTGAAGTCCTCGAGCGGAAAAATTACGATGTTGAGAAGGAATTGGTCGAGCTACGGGTGAACGTCGATGCTATCGGCTCTTTGTGGGAAGAGGCAAATTTGTATTGTCAACCGTCTGTTTTGACTGCTCGGATAGAGAGGTTGAAGGATTCCCTTGCTAGCAGAGAGAAATGCTGCAATAATGCTTTTAAAGATACAACGAAAATGTGTTTGGCGTTTGAAGTGGATTGGGAGGCTCTTCGTAAGAAGCGGGATGAATGTGTCAATGCTTTGAAGGCTCTCAAGTAGGATGTAGCTACGCTCAACAAAAATCTCAGGAATATTTCAATGGGAAGTAGAGCTCGTGCATGAGGTCTGTGATGCAATGTTAGAGCATATTCGACTATTTTGTCTCGGTCTCGCTATTACCGCTAACCAACTAGAACCTTTGGCAGATTTTTCTGAAAAGGACACCAGAAGTGGTCCTAAATCTGAAGAGTTAGGTCTCGTCGTCTAAGCGCCGTCTTATTATTTTTCCTTTTATTTTTTATTTTAATATTTAACAGGGTCTTTGTGCCTAGGTTTGTAAACAATATTTTCATATATGTATTTCAGTTTTTACCTTTACATGCTTATGCTTTTTGGTATAACCATGTTCCTTTTTAAACTCTCATCATTGTCCAGTTGGGATCCAGCGAGAATTTGGGTTCGAGGATAGCTAAGGGTTACTTTGGAATCCTACACTTTGCATCATTGTTTGATCTAGAAAGCAATAAATAATAATTGTTTAAAGTATAAATGACCTAAGTCTTTTGCGGAGCCATGTATGATTGTTTCGCACAAAAGCAAGTTGCACTAAGATGTACGCTTTGTCTTGATAGAATTCTGAGGTAGTATCACACTATTTGCTCAAAATTTACTTGCTTAAAGGAAGCTCTTTTTGAATTTTGAAGTGTTTATACGTCAGATTGAAAATTGTGAAGTGCGAGATCAATTCTGATCATTTATGTTCTTCGTCGTACCTTTAAGTATTTCATGCCACACCAACTAGATGCCAATATTCCTTAATCATGTTTACATGGATAAAGTGTAAGTCTGGTTAGTCATAGGGATGTTTCGAATTTTACTCATAAACAAAGGACATGAAACCAACTAAATACGACCATGTTTTGAACTGCACTCCGCTTCATAGAGGATCTTACATGGCCAGAGGTAAAGGGTCACTATCCCTTCCCATAGGTTATATCTCAAATCGAGGTGGATGTCTTCAGGTTTTACCACACTTGCCTCAGATTGGCTAGATCCAGGGGGTGCGCCAATTATGCATGAAAGTGTGTATTTCTTTGAAATAAGGTATTTGAATGTTGTACTCGGATGTGAAAAGTGTCTCTGATCACATCCATGTGAGAATTGATTGTTGTAGTCGAATGTGAAAACATCTCCAATAACTCCTCTGAATTTTGAAGGCGTGCGAGTGTTTACACTAAAAATTAGTAAACAACCGCTGGTCTTCTAAAAACAACCAAATATTCTTAGTTACTTACAGGATCGACCAGATTAATCCTAGGACATGTGCTATAATATGTTTTAATTGGTTTTTCAGGAATAATGTCATAAACTCTTCAACAAACTTAATGAAGTGTTTTGGTAAAAAGAGAAAATAAAACAAACAATACTAAAAACAGTTTAAAGTCAAAAGTAAAGTGCAATAAAAATGTAAATTGCAAGGGAAAAAGAAAGCAAGTAAATAAACAATAAATTGCTAAAGGATAAACTTGCTTGAAAGTAGAAAAATGCAAAAGAAACGACTTCAAAGTAAAAACTTGAATATAAATTGCATTTATATGAAATAGGGTGATCATCTCATCACGTACATTACCGTCTTCACTTATGTCTCTACACATGAGTACTTTGAGTGTTTATGGGGTAACTTGCACAATATGATTCACACACAATTCTAACACTAGAACTACATTATTTAACCTAGTCGAAAATAACTGCTATTGGCACTTTACTCCTAGAAATATGCCACTTGGCACTTTGCATGTCTTGAACTTCCAATATGTGCAACTTGTCGTTTTTTCAAATTGAAAGAACCATAAGTTTCTCTCCCATATTGAATCTCAACTGTTGCACATCGACCGCTTCTTACCAGCGCTCAGTCGAAGTATATTTCCTATACTTAGGAAATATTCTAAGTCCAAATTCTTACACTCCCTTCATCTTCGAATCAGGTTTCTTTAACTTAACTTAGTCGAAGCCCTTTAAATCTTCCAAAAGACATGATACTAAAGTCGGTGCTTCCTGAATTCAACTAGGTGTCAAAATTAGGAGCTAACAAATTTCCCCCAAAAAATGTCCTTTCGACCTAGGTGATAGAAATGCCATTTTTTTATCATAGCTTTCGACACCCATCTTTTGACGACACAAAAATATTGTCATAACTGACCAACCCACGGCCAAGAAACTATTTAGTTTCTAACAACCATGCTTATGACGTCATATCATAATGGTTTTTACAAAATGTCTCTTAAGCAGCCACTATATCACTAGCCATCATTGCCTTTTTCTTGGAACCACGCCTTTGCAGTCTCATCATAACTGTCACCACCTAAAGTAACGTCTCAGAAGGACACGCGTCCCACTAACAAAATTGTCTTAATGGTGATTTGAGAGCACATTAGTCTTCTGAAAATCTATAAAGAGTCCATTCTCCACACTTGGACACTATTACGCTCTCAGAACTCTTGCAACCTTATTTATCTCTTCTCAAACCTCTAAAAACCCAGAACTTTCTTTATCTTCCAAACTTTCTTCAATGGCTTCCACTCAAGAAATTTATCAAAACAAGAAGAGCTAGAAAAGAAAACAACACTCCTCTTCCTCCATTCACCCAAATTCTTGGATCCAAAGTGGTGAGGAATCAGCAGTTCACACTTGAACCTCATCAAGTGGAAAAAAGGCATATCTACGAATCTCAGGTGATAATCCCTTTTATCATCTATGGTAAACAAAGTTCCATTCTCGGACCTTTGTCGAATGTTGCTGCTGATAACGCTAAGTTGGGTGAGTTCTTTCCCACTTATCATAGGACTAAGCCTTTAGGGCAAAAGAACAAAACTACCGTAGGCGAAGCCTCAACTGAGCAATTTTCCCTATGTTTGATATATGTGAAGGGAAGCTTTCGATTGGTGAGCGTAGTCCCTTCATTCTGAGGTTTCGACCTCTGGCTGGCCAAACTGGAAAAGGTCAAAGCTCAAGCTTGGAAAGACATAGGGATCTATGACCTTCTAATGTTGTTGAAGATTGGTTTTCCCTATTGTCCGAACATGTTGACGACTTCTTTATACTTTTGGGATAACACACATTACACATTTCATTTACCTTGTGGGATGGTAACCCCCACACTCTTTGACATAGTCGTTATTGCAGGGCTTAAACCCATTGGTCATACCTATGACCTAGAAGTTAATAATGAAGACACAATAGGCTTTGCCTCATGCACCCTACTTACGATGACTTCATGAAATATCACTTTGATACTTCAACTGAAATTGTTTCTAACAAATAGCACATTGAATTATTAACTATGTGGCTTTGTAGACATATCTTTTGCTCCAAATCATTGAAGGTGGCCAAGAAGTATTTGCCTTTGTCCAACCAACCGCACCTCAATGCATGAGTATGCCTTAGTGAATTAATCTTGGCATCTCTTTATGAATCAATAAGTGAAAGTGTTGCTGGCCTGAAAAATGTGAGTTCAACTGGAACTTTCCAATTGGTTGGACCCATTTGGCTACTTAAATTGTGGCTTAATGCTACTTTCGAAGCAAGTCTGCCCACAAAAAGAGTCATTGATGAACACTTTGCTGAAATCAAAGAAATGAGAGTCGAAGGGACTCGCCTAGTCAAAATAACCCCCAATGATGAAGGAAAACCCCTTCATGAGGCTTTCTCTGGCTACATTATAATGTTTTCCAAGAGGCATGACTTCAGCCCAATCATGGCTCCTTTTGTTAAGAGAAATATGGACCATAATGGTTTACCAGAGTATTTCCCCCCACATCCACAAGTCAATAAGTAGAATCACAGGCAACCTGGGGATCCTTTACGGTTCCTAGATTACTAGTCCACAAACTGAACTATTTAAAAGGCATAGCATCTTTGATTGCCTATCAACCCAACCTAGTCTCTCGACAGTTTGGATTGGCTCAAAGCTATCCTAAGTTCCTATATGACAAGAAAATGCATGTCATTCTTTATGATGCTATCTTCGACGAAGAAAGCATTTCACTTCAACTTGCTCAATATGCCAGACGAGCTCAACTTTCCTTGGTGCAATTTGAACCTAACTTTCTCTGCACTCAAGAATTGTATAACTGGTGGTCAAAGTATTACTAAGAACAATTCCTTGATGCTTCCTTATTTTCTCAGTTAATTAACAAATCCTTTGTTGATGTGCGGGAAAAGGTCAAGAAAGGTACGTCTACTTACATCAAAGAGATTTAAGCTTTCTAGAAGTACTTTGAAACTGTCTATTGACCAAATGATGTTAGTCGAACCGTTAATGAGGCTGCTCTCACTTTGAAGGAGTTCTTTTTTACAGAAAATAGAGAAATTAAAACTCCCTTCAAATATTACTCATGAGAGACGTTATAAAATAACTTTCAAACTCTTTCTTCCAAAGATTCCTCGACTGCCTACTGTTGAGTTTAGAATGGCTTTTGCCCCTTCATTTCTAGATTGGTTTGTTTGTGGGGATTCCATCAAAATCCTTCGAAAATAGCCTCAACCCAAAGTCCAAAGGGCGGTTGCAACTAAACAAAAGTTGGACAGTGTCAAATGACACCTTCATATAGGGATCAAAGATGTTCACATTGAATATGAAATTTATAAAGGTTTAGGGCCTTCGATTTAGTGATCTTTATACCATTTCCTTACTAATCTTGTAATTGTGCTTAACTTTCAGTATTACCCAAGAAGACTGGCTCATCGAAGAACACAACTGCGAAAACAAGCCCAGAGGCTGGAGGAACAAAGGTATGTTCACACATTGCCCTAGTTTTCTTTAGATGATTTTCTTTCTAACCTCTGTATAAATTTCTCAGACTGCTCGAAAGCCTCCTCCAACAAGAAAAACAAGAAAGGGTGTTCAACTTGCCATCCATGTGGATGATGATGAGGACATGTCTTCCTCTGAAGAGGGTAAACTTGTGAAAAAGAAAAGGAAACTTTGTCAAAGTTTCCGATACCGTTGGTCAATCTTCCTCGAAGGTGGACAAAGTTTTAGAAAAGACACCATCTCTCATTGGTATCGAAAAGAAAACTCATGGGGCCACGTCGAAGGCGACCGCTGACCCTAATGAAAGCAATAAATCAAGTCCTGGTGATGATGACACTCAGGTAAGTTCATTCTTGAATTATCTTCCACTTGAACTCTTTCGTTCATTGATTGTTGGCCTAATCATTTGATTTGATGTTTCATACCAATGTTGGTGGCTCCATTCCACCACAACCAACAACTACAACTCCAACTGTTCTTTTGAACAACAGAGGTGAGCCCAATTATCACCCTACATCTGATTTTGGTTATGGGCGAAGTTCTTTAAGTGATATTAACAAACCTGACTTTGTAACAGTTCCTTCTCCTCAAGTGGTGAATCAAAACTCTCCTGCTAATAGTCCCACACAGATGGGTCTGGTCATGAGGAGGACACTCACCAAAATAAGCAAGACTCCATAATCTTGGAACCTACACCCAATGAACAAGAACAAACTATTGCTAGAGAGGAAAACTCTCCTCATGCTAGTCCACGCACTCATCTTGTCAATCAACCCCTGGTAGATTTCATGGATGATGCAGGTGGCCCTCAACTTCAATCTGAACTTGTAGGTGATCAAGGGGAAAATGTTGAAGATGAAGAAGAAGAGGAAAGTGAAGCTGAAGAGGACAAACAAAGTCCTCATAAGAATGTTGACGTCGAACCTGTTAAGGACCCCACCCCCCCAAAACTTATATGATTCTGACTTCTGTAGCCATGATGACTGAGGCTTAACTGGATGAACTTAGAGCCTCTAACCTCAGAGAATACATCAAATTGGTGTTGGATAAGAGGGCAACTCTTCAAAGTAAGATGTGAGTTCTTCAACTACTTTTGATGCTCCACCTTCAAATGATTCTGCTAGCCTCATCCTTCAAGCCATCAAGAAGAAATTCTTTAAGGGCGATATCCTCAAAATCTTGGATTCAGATTAAACTGCTCACCTTTACTTAAAGGATACCCTTGAGAAGTTCGACCTCTCAACCCTTTCACCAACAATCTCTAACTTCCTCCTAAAGCTAGCCTTAGTGGAGAACCAGTTGACTGATGACCTTAAGAAGCTTCCCAAAATCCAAAAGACCATTGAGAAAATCTGCGGGCTTGAGGCTTCAGCTTAGTCAAAGGCAGCTGAGTCTAGGGTTATTGTATAGAAGTTGGAGAAGGCTAAGGCTGATGGGCGCACAAAGATGACCTCTCTAAAAAAGGACATAAATCTTTGGAAATAGCAAATCGAAGAGCTATAGACCAAGATTTCCAATGTTGATAAGAGGATCAATGTTCTGAAGGGGTCGACTGATACTGAACTGGACCTAGAGATAGGACGAACCATGGGGCATATTGATGATGCTCGACGCTTAGAGAAAGAGCTTTCAATAGCTAGGCTAGAAAAATAGCTGATCGAAAGGCGTATCCAGACTTAGAAGGCCACTTTCCTGACTCTGAAGGTGAACCCTCATTTCTAGTTACTTGTCCTCTATTTCTTGCACCTTTTAAGTACAATTTCTCATGGACCCTATGTGGACCTTATGTAATAATGATAATATTGGTGCTTTCTCCACCTTTTTTTTTATGATTATTTTTATACTTGTGTTTTCACCCTTCGATCTGCACTTTTACCTTTTGCAAGACTCTAATATTCCCCTCGTAACCAAACTTATGGCTAAACACTTCGACGGATGTCCCAAAGATGTTATCTTTAAACTATAGAGCTTTTGCATTATTCAGCCAATCCTTATATTGTGAAGCACATTTTGCTTCAACATTAATGTGCTCCAATGACACAAGTCCCCATATTATGGAAAATACCAATACTATTATCTTGGAACAAGTTTCTAGGAAAATTCCATGTGTTTCTAATATTTCATTTGACTAGTCTTTATGACCATGAAACTTCTTCCCTATAAAAATCTCTTAACTAGTTTTCATTCATCCATATGAAATTCAATCGTGAGCATTTCCACCAAGAACTCTACCACCAAGAAGGCTATAAAAAAGGAACCAAGTGAGGCAATCATTAATGCCTCAATTGTGTCACCCGACATGATACCTTTGCGATGATGAGATACTCGAAATTGGTTGTCTAGGGTTATATTGGACCCAACACACCTCTTGGGGGTGACTCGTTTTGACCTTGCTCGCATCCAAGCCGAATTCTCTCTCAGATTTGATGATACTCGGACAAAGGTGTACTCGGACAAAGGCATCGCTCGTCCTAGGGTGCACAACACTAGACCATCCTCAATTTCGTGAATATGAATCTGAAGGCGTCCAACGACTGGATTTCCCTAATGTTTGAGGTTGATGCCTCTGGTCGACGGGGACATTCTCTGATGGGATCTCGATCCGAGGCTCCCGTTAGGATCTTTCAGAGATGACTTAAAATAGACGTAATGACTCGTTCAATCAGTGTCAGATCACAGCTCGGTGGATTCAAACAACACATATATTAGATTTCAGCTTCGTGAAACTTCAATTTCTTTGGAGCTTAGATCTAAGGACTAGACGTGGAATCGTGGATACCATATGAATAATAAGTTGATTCCCACATACGGCCCACCGTTCCGTTGTAGAACCATAAATGGTGATGATTGCGAACACTACGATGAAATAGAGCTTTTGATACACTGCGCTGATAGGACACCATGGATTGAAGATTGCGATCAAGGTGCTTTCTAAACTAGAGAGATTAATCTTACGGTTAACTCAAAATGTACCTATATAATTAACACTCCAACACCCAAGTCGGGTTAGAGTTTAAAAGAGGGAAAATGAAAATGGAAATTAAAGATTGTATACTTTATAACCTTTTATATATAAATATTTCTATCTTGAATCTAACAAAATCAACTGAATAATGGATCTCAAAGTATTGAATTGAATCTTTGCCTGACGCAAAATAAAAAGTATAGAATCTTCGTTGTGCACGAAACATAATCTATTCACAAATTCTCATTGCATCATATACAAAAACCTTACTAATATTCTTAAACACGAAATCATTAAAAACTTAACTTATATAATCAATATATATTTAAATATTTTAAATATGTTAAGAAATGTTATTCATCATGATATAAAATTATAATTATTTTATTATTTTCTAAGATGATAGTCATATTGTTTTCAAAAAATATAATATTTAAATTTATTTTTTATTATTTTTTATTTAGTTAAAAAAATCATAGGATTTCTCTTAAAATTTAAATATTTATTAAATATTTTAAAATTCTAAAATTTATATAATAAATTCTTTGAACTATTACTAAAAAATGTATTTTAAAAAAATTAAAAAATAATATAATATTAATAAGATTTTAGAAATTTTAAACTTATTTGACATGTGCATTATTTGATATTTTTTTTTATAGAGAATTATATTTAGACTAATTTTAAATAAATATATCAAATGATAATCATGTTATCATTTACAAAGTTATTACTAATGAATATGTTGTTCAAACACAAGCATAAAAATCTTAATTTATGAAAATCAATATTTAAATATGTGGAGAAATGTTATTTAGCAAAATATGAAGTTACAATTATTTTGTTATTTTCATGTCGGTAGAACCGAGTTTATGTCGGTTCAACCATTCTCGACCACCCGTACTTGAAAGCAATCGTGACTTCAACGTCGTACCCTCTCCACTGCACCTCACACAAGAAATTTGTAACGACAGTTTAAATTAAAATACTCCTATCAACTTCTTATACGGGTATTCGAGCGGGAAGCTTCACTATTAAGAAACGCGTTGTCCCACATGCCACGCGTCATATTCTAATTGGTCTCCAACCTTCCCGCATTCCCAAAAACAAAGAAAACCCAGCTTCCACACTCCATTCCTTTTTCAGCAACAAACCCAAACCATTCAATACTCATTCATCACATTTCAATGGCTACTCAAAACCCTAATCCAAGAACTTCACTCTACCCTCAAGTTATTGAATCCAACCCTGATGCTCCACCACATCCTTCTTCCTCTTCTCAATCAAATCTCTATCCTTCAATCGACTTCAATGACCTCGTTGAAAATCTCTTCCCGGACGATGTCGCCGCCGCCGATACTCCTAATTCTCCTTCAGCACCACTGGAAACCACCGAGGAGATCCTCGTTAAGATCCCTGGTGCTATTCTTAACCTCATCGATAAAGAATACAGCGTTGAGCTCGCTTCCGGCGACTTCACCGTCGTCCGTCTCCGTCAGGGAGAGAATTCCATCGCCGTGTATGCTCGAATAGCTGACGAGATCCAATGGCCTCTTGCAAAAGAAGAAACCGCAGTCAAAGTCGACGATTCTCACTACTTCTTCTCATTCCTCGCACCCAAGGGTTTCGATGAAGACGAAGATAAACACGATCCTCGGAAAAAGAACGAAATTAACTCTGATTTATTGAGCTATGGTTTAACAATTGCGTCGAAAGGGCAGGAGCGTTTGTTGAAGGAGCTAGATACGATTTTAGGGAATTGCAGTAATTTCTCTGTGCAGAAGGTTTCGGAGAAGGCGAAGAAGAAGGGAGAGGCTTTGGATGGATCTATGGCGAAGGAGGTTTCACCGAAGGATTTGGAGTCGAAGAAGAAGAAGGAGATAATGGAGGGGCAATGTGCGGCATATTGGACTACCTTGGCTCCGAATGTGGAGGAATATAGTGGAAGTGCTGCGAGGTTTATAGCTTCGGGTTCTGGGCATGTGATTAAGGGGATTTTGTGGTGTGGTGATGTTACTATGGATAGGTTGGAATGGGGGAATAAGGTTATGAAGAAAAGGATGGCTTCTGGTTCTCGTGCTACTGAGATTAGTCCTGAAACCTTGAAGCGGATTAAAAGGTGTGTATGCTATATTGCTATATATATCTTATACTGTTATGCTTTCTGTCCCAAACCCGAAATCTCAATCATATTAATGAATGTTATATTTCAGAAACTAACTTACCCTTTTACCTATGCGTATGTAAAAAATGTTCAATTATGAAATTAACTATTATTAGTCTTTGCCATTCAAAAAGAAAAACTTTGTTTCATGACAAACTGTGGATATGAGATAAGCTAGCTGATAATTGACGAGTTTGTAGCAAATAAACTATTATATTGATTTTATAGTTTTGTGTAAAATTAGCTGTAGATAAATGTGAAGTGTCATTATAATAGTTTTTTAGTTTTTTTTTTCTTTTTTCAATTAATAGTAGGAATGAAATTGTGAGAGAAAGTTGTAAAATGTCATAAAAGATTTTTTAATTTTTTTGAATTATGATCAAAAGAGTGAAATTGTGAGAGAAAATGACACTATCCTCTTTAAACACATGATTAGTCCTTGCCAACTAAACTTAGGTTCTATTTGACAAAAATAGCTTATACTTTATTAGCTTGTTTTTAGCTGCTGAGCCTGTAAATGGATGGTTTATAGCGAATTTGTTAGTTGATTCAATTTGTAGTGTTTGATAAACTTATGTTTAATTAATATTTAATTTTTCAATTGGGACAACTAAAATTTAGGGGAAAAATGAAAAGTTTTATAAGCTACTTGAATTAGCTTATAAAAAGACTAAGTCAGTAAAAATTATGGTATAAGACCATCATTTTCTAGGAATACATTACTGAGCTATTGAAGATGTTATAATTTTTGAACTTATAAACCATAAGTCATAAGCTATAAGCTCAAAACGTGTTCGTTAGATTTTAGGAATACATTACTTCGCTACTGAAGAGTTAAAAGGTAATAAAAACTCCAAAAGCAATTTTAAGAAGAATATAAGCATTGATTGTTGTTGAAAAGTATATTTCCGGCAAATATTTTTATATCGTATCCACAGATATTGGGTTATATTACCGCCGTTCTATAATCTCAATTGTTGTAAGTTTGAAAAATAACTAAGTTGTTGTTGAGTGAATTGTTATCTCTTAATTAAAATGACACTAAGACAATGAAATTAGTTTTAAATCAAATATAAAAGGTTTGCCAAGATTGGAGTTCACTATCCCAATTTCTTATGTTTCCCTAGTGACAACTATATGGACTCAAAATTATTGATAATATTCAAGTATCCTCTCAATAACATTTATTTCTAAATGAGATTGTGATAATCACTATATTAATCTTTCGACGATTTCTCCATCTAACTATTAATATAACAATCTTTAATGTTTGATACAAAAGAAAAGTAGTGTATAAATCTATTTCTACAATTTATTCACTACTTGAAAGCATACTTTAAGTCAAGATTTGAACAACCTTTCTCAACAATAACTCAAATCTGAATATTTAAAATAGGGTGAAAGTATCAATCCATACATCAATAATCAGTTGTCACATACAAGAGTTAATAGGAATACATAATCAATAAGGGATATCTACTACCTCCAATCTTGCCAAAGCGGGGTTTAGCTCCTAATCACCATGTTTCACAGCAATAAAAATATAATCAATTCAAAAAAGGCCTCTAGATTGCTTTTACAAAACTTGTGATCAACCCTCTTTTTCTCCCAATGTGTGGTTAAAAGTTCATGTTTCTCTAATGATCTCCTTTTGGTCTAATACAGAAAAGTGGTCTCAAAAGGTTCTAAAAATGTCACACTTCAGTTGGGCTCAAAACATAACAAGTGACCCAAACTAAATTAAAAGGTTTGCTTACTTCGCAGGGTTCGCGGTGCCAACATGGGTCACGGTGCGAACTGAAGGAAAATGCAGCTTCTTTGCCTTGCAAGCTTCCTCAACACTTCTTCCAAACTACTTTTTCTTCCAAACTTTATTCTTCAAGTGTGCTTTCAAAATATCCATCAAACTTGCTCATGCAATCCAATGCTCTCTTGTCCACAATTTCTACAAAACTAATAAATAAATGAACTATCTACTCAAAACATAATTAAAATATACTTAATTGCATATTTATTAAATTGTGAGAATAAAAATGTGTAAATTCGATAAGAAAATGGTAAAAGGAACCAATAATAATATATGAAAAGTAGGGATAATTGGTCCCTAACAATTGTATTTCTTATGTGTTACAAATCGTAATGGAAAAATATAAAGCACCACTGGAGTAGGGCTTAATTTTATCCACATTTAGGTGCTTTGATTAAACTTTTATTGTGATATATGCACAAGCAAACTAGCAGTGATAATGATCAGAGGATGTTTTTAAGGGCAAGACCCTCAAAAATATGTTTGTGGGTGATATCCAGTTACTAAATATTCTCAATTTTACTCTTTTTTAGAATATGAATTAAATTAGTTCAGTCTTGTGATATTAAGATGTGTTACTGGAGATTCATATGTATATAATCTTATACTTGATATTTACTATCAAATGTTCAGATGAAATTGTTTGAAAAAGTATTGATCTACTCTTAAATTTTATGATTTTTTAACACTTGATCTATATATATATAAGAACTTTCAATTTTTGTGTTGAGAAAGAAATTTCAAATTTTCAAGTTTACAAAAATTCATATAATTATAAAATAAGTGACTACTAGTTACAAGATTATATACATATATGTCTAATTTATCTAAATTTTACACGTGTGCATAATATTTCTTAGAATTTAGGTTTGGTTTAACTCAATCCAAAACAATAGGGATTTCCCACGTCTTTTTAAGGACTTTTTAGGTTACATCTCTATTAAATTTGGAATCTCAACATACCCTCTCATACCCACTAGAAGGGGTATATAAAACTAAATCCAGAATATGCTTTGGTGCCATTTTAGAAATTAGTGTTGACTTAAATTAAACCTAAGTCCTACCCGAAGGGATGATAGTTGGGCAGGTATTATAAGGGCTACTTAAGAAATTTCTCTAGTTGATGTGGAATCTCAAGCAAATGATTCTACAAAATCCAATAGTCGTAAAAAGTTTGGTGGAGGAAATACAACAAGACTCGGTTATAGAAGTAGTTTATAATGTTCTTGTTTTTCTTTTTAAATATGAAACTTCATTCCCTTAATGTAAAATGCTACATTATGTTGCCTGACCATTTTTATTGGACCGGGAAGTTAGTGTCTAATACTTTTTAAGGCTTTTATTGTCAAGTTTGCCTTTATGTTTGATGACTTTGTTCTGTCTTAGCTATTAATCGATTGACACTTAAACCCTTTTTTCTGATATATGTATTTATGTTTTTTAAACAGAGTCAAGAGAGTGACTAAAATGACAGAGAAAGTTGCAAATGGTTTGCTCTCTGGGGTCGTAAAAGTGTCTGGGTTTTTCACTAGTTCAGTGGTAAACTCAAAGGCCGGAAAGAAATTCTTCAGCCTTTTACCGGGGGAAGTTGTGCTTGCATCACTGGATGGATTCAGTAAGTCAGTGAGACATTATTCATCATAATTTATGTCTGTTATTAACATGCTTAAATGCTGTTTGAGTTGCTTTAGTCGTAACCGTAGCCAAATATAAAATATGTCCCAACCAAAAAAAAAGTAGATGACTCTCTATCTTTGTCAGATTGAAAAGAAAATAAGATATTTATTGATTAACTGAGAAAAAAAGACAATAAATCATTTATCTTAAATAACTTTTTTGGTGAAATTTAGAGCATCTTACTCTCTTTGTGGTCTTTCTGTAGTTTCATTATTTACTAATATACTTAGTCCTGTTTCCACATTTCTTGTAGTATTGATTTTATCGTACAATAATTGTACATTAATATGTTATTTTAAATGATAGAAATTCAATTTACTTGTTTGGAATTTTTGCACATTAGTAAGGATTTGGTGTATTTAGTGAACTGATAATAGGTGGATATAGAAAATTTCCATCGCATTATTTTCATTGAAACTAAATATTTTAAGGTGAGAGCATGTGAGTTATCCATTTATTGGTTGAACTTTAGAATTGGAAATGTCATCTGATATCAGTATAATATGTTGTATGAGTTTCATATATCCTGTCTTTGTATGAGTCTCATCATATATAGCCATCTGAATTATCCATTTATTTCTACCTAATCATTCTTTTAAGTTTCCGGTCTAGTTTCTATGGAAGTTAATCAAATGTCAAAATGTTCTCCTAAATTTCACAATTGTTTGGTCAGGTTGTCATACAATCAGCTCTTCAAATTACGCTTGCACCTATATCAGTTATCCTATTATAATATAATATTGTATCATTTTTAACTGTGGTCAAAAGTTGTGTTAGTTTATTTTATTGCTTTTATTTAATTTTAAATTTAAATTTAATGATTCTAAAATTTAATAAAGGATTCAAGAATAAGTAAGTGCGAGAGGGAAGTGGTGTGTTTGTATTCGTAGAAATTAGGTATATGGATCAACATATGATGATTGTAATGGATTTTACCCATGCTCGGTCATTCCTTTTGGATTTAGTATTTTTTCTTTCTTTTTGTTGTGTAATAATAGGATCTTTACCTAATTGTGTTATTATGTAAACTCTGAACTATTGAATTTGATCAGTGAGAGTCCAAAGGCAAATTGTTGTATCAGGGTCATCAAGATTATCTGTGTTTTCCTATGGCTGTAATTAGGTGTTAAGTTTAGTCATTCAAGATCAATTGCATATCCCCAAACCTCCTCTATAAAATCATGTGAATATTGTTGGCCTTGTCAAAAATCAATCTTTAGAGTTTAGACATCAATATTCATTTGCACATTGTTAAAAATCAAGGTGAAGGTGGTACTACTTTTATAGTTTACTAAGCTAATTATTTACGTGATAAATCTATCTTAGAAATGTTTGAATTTTTAAATTTGCATTTTGTTTACTTATGTTTTGATTTTCTTGTGGATAGGTAAGGTGTGCGATGCTGTTGAAGTAGCTGGAAAAAATGTCATGTCAACGACATCTACTGTGACAACTGAACTTGTTGACCACAGGTAAAGATCAATAACGGCGTTATCTGAAGTGTAAAATGTTTATAGATTAGGGATTGAATATGTCAATAGTAAGATTCGTCTTTCAGACTAGTAACTAAAATTTTAAAGTTCATGCTCTCTGACTGCTATAGTGATATTGTGAAAACTTACCGCACTCTTGAAATTTCACACTGGTCAGTATAAGAGCAACCTCATATAGCCAGAATCCTTGATCTGCTTGCTTGGAATGAGAGTTAAAAATTTATTCTGAATGTGGTACTCATGAATGTGATATCTTGAAATCATTGGTCTAATTTTGAAACCTAATTATTGATTTTAAGGCTTTGGAAGATAATATATAGTTTTTGATATTCGTCTTAACAGATTTGAAACAATTCTCAATTCTCAAAAATCTTTTATCTTTTAGTTTACATTATTGGTTCGAGAAATCATTTCTTGGTTTTGATGTGAGCCCTGATAAACTTTCTTTTACAAGTTATGACGTTGCGAATAAAATTCACTTTCTATAGTTTGCTATTTCATTATGCTTCTCTACAAGTTCAGAAGTTAATTTGGCAATTTGTATAATACAGATATGGAGAACATGCTGCTCACGCAACAAGTGAAGGGCTTGATGCTGCGGGTCATGCTTTGGGTACCGCATGGGTTGCATTTAAGATTAGGAAGGCTATTAATCCTAAGAGTGTTATTAAACCCACCACCCTGGCCAAATCTGTTGCTAAAGCTGCAGCTTCTGATTATAAGTCTAGTAAGTCCAAGTAATTTATGGCTGATGCTTTTGCATTATAGTTTAGGTTTGACCATCCTGCCATCAAAAGCTGTTGCTTCAGCTTTAAATTATCCACTTTTTTCTTAGGAAGGAAGTGGAGGGGGCATGGCATGATTTGTTGTATTTGTGGTTTGCTATTCTGTGCATGTGTAATGTTTAGACTTTCTCCTGATTTTTATAACAGTAAATAATCGTTTAAAAAAACCTCATGTTTATCATGTAAAGTTCAACAATGTCTTGTTGTAATTTGTAAGCTTCACTCATGAAATTGAATAGTAACTATATCATATACAACATGTTCTGCTCGCCCATATTCTTTTGTCTGTTTATGGCAACTTTATTTATTGCTTAGGTAGCAAGAAGTTCACTAATAGTGATGTTTAGTGATTAATAATGGGAATTGATATATTTCATCCTGATTCTGGTCTACAATGCTCCACAGTAAGTTGTTTTTTGTTGGCATTTGGCATCAGCTGTTCCCAAAGTGCGTTTATAATCACATATCACTTCTTACACTTGGTGACAGTTTTAAGTTAGGTGCATCCAAAGTTTGAATTTGTGGTTGGAAAAATTGGAAGCTTTTGCAAAATCTTAATAAAGTAAACCTAAATGAATTTTTTTAATTTATTTTGTCACCTTAATTGGACGTAATTATGTTTCTTGAGATGTTATTTGCAATTTCATCAACTCATTTTCTTAACAATTTTCATTCTGATCAGTAATAAGCTATTTCACTTCACTCTATTGACATTCTGCTTGGCTCTTTTTCTCTCTTAAAGTTGCCTAAGTGGAACTGAATTAAATTAATAATAGAGCTACGTGACATTTCACCATTCATATGATTATATAAAGGGTTGCTCTTCACCAATCTTAAAATCTAAAAAATACATTTGCCACAGTATAGAAATTTATATATACATCTTAAATATATCACATCTATTAATAAGTAAACCACCAACTATTTTGCTAAAAAATAGTTCAAAAATGTGTACTTTTGTAATAACTTTCAAGTTATTGCAGTGTGTTAATTTCACATTTTAGAGAATAATATAGAAATATTTTTTTGTAATAACCTTTTAACATCAATGATTGTTATAGAAATACCATATAGTGTGTTTTGATATTATAAATATAGAATAATATAGTGTTTTGACTGACTGACAGACAGACATACATTTGTTATCAATTAAGGCATATGTTGATGTAATTCAATTAAAATACAAATACTATCAAAACATAAGTAAAAGCGAACTAATGAGCATATTTGACCTCCCATGTTCTTTCTCTGCTTCATGTACTATAATGTCCTTCGTGCCTCAAATAGAATGTCATCTATAGTAGATCTCACAAGAGTATCTTTCGTAAATCCTTCTTTCTCTATACACGCTCGCATAATATCCATAATATGACGACATGCAGATAACCTATCAACGAAATGATCTGCCATAGCCTCCTCATTCTCCAATCTTTCTTAACGTGCTGATTTAGGTGGATCTCCCTAAACATCTAGTGTCATGTAAGGACGTGACACTCCGAAATACAATTGGATGTAGCTGAATGCATTATTCCATGACCGAGGAGCTGACACACATTGTGCTTACTCTGGTCTTTCAAAGATAAGTTTCACCTAACTTCGAGTATAGGTAAACCAAACAAGTAACTCTCCAGTTGTACTAATGAATCCGTTCAAATTCAATAAAGTATATGAGGTAAATCACATCAACATAATAAGCATTTTTGTCCACAAATATAAATGTTCCAACTAAATACAAGAGGTATGACCTCTATGCACATGATTTATGATGTAAAACATGTGCATTATAACCATCAACCTCCACTATCGTAACCAGGTGATATATATACAACTTCTCCAAAAAGCAAATCTAGTATGACACCCTCTTGTGTCATCCATCTCCTTTTGGACATCACCTGAGTTAGCTCCAAAATAGGTCACCATTATGTTTAATGCATCAAGTCTGGTGATTCTGGAGTGGCCCGATAATCTTCCCCTGATCGGAAGATGTAGCAGAGATGACCCAATATGTTGGATATATCGTTATGCGAACGATGAAAAGATGACGTCTCCAAGTATCATATTTCTATGAAAGATGACAACATACCATGGTTCATAACAGTATAACCAGTGATGCATAAATCTTGTAGTCCATATTATTGCAGACATCATGAAACCATTACTACTCAGGATGTCATAGCTTCACAATTCTCCTATATTTGATGCATTTTGAAGCATCACGATTCTAAAAAAAAAACACCCTCGTTAGAAAGTTCAAATATTATAACACATATGTTTCAAAGAATAAATAAAGATTTATTTTACCTGTCAGTCTCATACATGCCTAGTAGCATGGTTTGCATATAGAGGTAGTAGTGAATTGTCATAGGCGACTCCTTCAAAAATTTCAAGAACCACATCATGAACATCAACATCAACAATATGTGCATCAACATGGGCTGATAGGGCTTAAGGGGATACAATATGTTATGGACTAGGCCTTACACCAGACATATCGGGCACGGCTCAATCCAGTGGGCATGAGTCCAAGGCTCACAAGCTGATGGGTGTGAGGGACATCTCCCCCACGTGCCCTTCAGTTACACGGTGAGATTAGTGGTGTCGTATGTGGGGGCATCTCCCCCACGTGCCCTTCAGTTACACTTAGTCATCTGCCTCTCCCGTGATAATCTCCCACTTCCTAGATTCAAAGGGCCGTTGGACCAAGACGAAGACCACATGCTAGTGTCATACCCTAATTTTTTCCCCTAAGAGTTTTCATATTTTTATTTGTATCTTTGCATACAAACAAGATCACACAATGGTTCGTCTATCCTTTTTTGTTGCAGGTTTATACCTCATGGGGGATCACCATTGCTTTTGTTTGTTTATGTTTACTAACTATTAATTAAAATCCAAAAATATTTTGTTTTCTTTTATTAACATTTTCAGGGGAAGAACACGTCAAAAATACCAAAAATAGTAGTTCCTCAGCTCAATCGAATTTCATCTGAACAAAGTCGAAGTTGATCTGCAAATAATTCAAATTCATCTGATCAAGGATTTCCCGAGTTTTCATTGATTTATTCTAGGAATTCTAAGGCTCATGTGTTTATTTCCATGCCTTTTTCGACGAACAAAAGAATCGAGCCGAAACAATAATGATGCAATCAAAAGAACAAAAATTCAAATTTTTTACTTGGTTAACCGGTTAACCAATATGTTAACCGATTAACCAGGGCGAAATTTGAATGATTTGTTCAAATTCAGCTCATCCTAGCCCTTGATCTCACTTGAAATATTCTAGGTCTATTCCCCTTTTATTCCTCTACATCACTTTGATCATTTTCCACCATATACCTTTACTAATCACCACTCTTTTATGAATTTCCCTCCAAATTTGAATTGTAAGCCTAATTTTGATTTTCTAAAGGAAGCTCCATTCCACCAAATTTCCATACCTAAACTCTTTAAATAGAGGTTTTTTCTCATTCATTCCTCAAGCTTTTGATAGCAAAAAAATCCCTTGCAAAATACATCCTCAAACCACAAAAATCACCTAAAGCTCACATTCTTCTTTTAAAAGTTATCAAGAATTTGCATTGAATTCTTGAATAACTCTGAGCTAAACCTTCATCCTTTTCATTTTTCTTCATCAATTTTAGTAGACCAAGCTTGCTACTGGAGTAATTTGAAGTTTGTTCTTAGTAATTCATCTTCCTCCATTGATACACCTTCATCACCATCATTAAAGATGTAGATCCTTGGTACTATTGGTTGTTGATCATCTGAATCATAAATTATTGTTTGATTGCAGGGATTTCACTGTTTTTACACTTTAAAATTCGTGCCAATTCAGTTCATGATCATAAGGTGTTTGAAAATTGTTTTAAATATGATCATGCTCAATTTTTGCCTTTTTTCTGCTTTAGGTGCAGTGTTAACCGATTAACCATTTTCAGTACAAAATGATTAACCGGTTAACTAGTTCAAAAATGCTTCCGAATTCAAAATTTTCATGTCGGTTAACCAATTGGTTAACCGATTAACACTGTTCAAGTGGCAATTTTTCACTTGTTTTTTACTAGTTTTTGGTTCCTTTTGCTTCTTCTTTTCCCTTCTTCTTATTTTTACCTTGGGAGACATTTTTGGGACCGATTTCTCTTTAAATTCAACGGACTTTGGGTGTAGATTAGAGTGGTTAATATTCTTTAGTTCAAATATACCTCTAAGTGAATTATTTAATTCATTTTAGGTGCTTTGCATTAGTGATATACTTTCATACTTGCATCCACCAAAATAAGTTATTGAACTTAAAGAAAAAAAATACCATAAGTGTAACTCAATTTGGTATTCATTTTTATTTTTGTGCGACATTGCGTTCGAATGGCGATTTACATATCGTTTATGTCGCATGTATTAACACTAACATCGTTAACCTTAATTGGTTTTGACCGACCTCATTTGTAGGGTAATTACTCTGTAAATTACTCGGCGATTGCTTAACATAGACCTAAATGTGTCCCTACTTCGGAATAAAAATCCAATTGGATACTTGCACTTTTGTGGACCGGACCTCGTGTTGGTCGCGTCATCCCAGGGTGGTTAATCATTTGTGTTAGATCCACAATTTTTAAAGCTTGATGCGTAGTTGATTTGAGTATCCCAATATTTTTTCAAGTCTTCATCGAATTTGGGTCTAATCGCATCGGTTAATCACTATAGTGTAAGATACTAAGTGGAATCGGTTTCCTTTTCGGTTTTTGGCACTTGATGCCTTGTTACTCTTTTGGTCGTGGATGATTAAGTTCACCATACCATTATTATGTACATATTATTATCATATTACTATACTAACATTTTAATTTCCTCTTGCACCTTATCCTTTTTAATTTCTTTCCTGCTCCCTTATCTCTTTACTTTTATTATGCTTTATCATCCATTATCATGTTTGCATTGGAATTGTGATCTTGATTTTGGACTATGGTTAAAAGCATAAGCTTGCTCCCTTATCTCTTTAATGTTAATAAATTATTAAACTTCTAAAAAACTTGTGATCTTGATCTTGGAGTATGGTTATTATCCTTTGCATTGAAATTGAAGTTTTGGACTTAGATTCTAGGACACCTTCTATTTGCTTTGATCATCATGGAGTTGGTACTTTAGCCTTTATTTGGCCATTTGCTAGCTTATGATTTTAAGGATGTGACTCTTGTGCTTATGCTTAGAAGTATCATCAAGTTTGGTTAGATCTTTCCACCTTTATCTCTTTTATTTCTTTTTTAGGATAACCTCTTCATCTCTTTCCCATTTTCAATTTTTAAAACTTCCCCTCTTTTTCAAAGGATTCTTGTTTTAAAACCTTCATCATTTTAATAATTCAAACCTTGACTTTGGTCAAACGATTTTACCTTTTCTTTCATTTCTTAATAAATGCTAAACTACATAAGCGTATTGACACCTTTTTCATAAGACTTTAAAAAATGCAAAACTCATTCAATCCTTTTTGTGCTCTCGTGCATTTTTCCTTTTAATCATTTTCATATGTTTAGACATGATTCATTCTTTCTAGTGGAATTATTCGCTAAATAATGACGACTTGTCTTTACATTTAAAATAAATCCAACACATCAATTTTCACTATTTATACCATGAACTACAAGATTTCAATCTTACATTGCACATTGTGGGTACGTAGGCATGAGATAAAAGTCTCGTCAAACACAAAAACATTAAAAATTAATTCTTTTCTCATCCCCCAATTCTCATTTTAAACAAACCATTTTCAAACCAAAAACAATAAATTTTTCAAAGGGCTCCTGTGGAGCACCACAAACATTTTGGATGCTTAAAACCTTCCCATTTTATAACCAACCCCTTACCCGTTCTCTGCTTGTTTCTTTTAGCTTTTTGCTTTTAGATTCATTAAGATTCATTCGCTCTTTTTTCCTTTTCCTTTTGGAATAAAATAAAAGCGTGGTGGTGACTATGTTTACCTTGAGTTAAGTTAACTAATAACTTACACTCATGAATTTACCGCTACAGAAAAGTAGCGATTCTGCTGGTGAGTAATCTCTGAGTGGGTTCGGCCTACTTTGATTTATTTACTGCTTTTGTTTGATTTGTTTGTTATTGCTTGTTCTGTTTTGGTTTGGTGATCTTCTGTGAGTGAACTTATAATAGATCCTGAGTGAACTTATAATAGGACATAGATATTCGTGGAGATACGCGGCAGAGCAGTCCAATGCGATATCAATTCGATAATCACTACTCAGTTAGGCTCCTTCAGATTACTAATATCATGGAGAGTATTCATATCATGACATTACTTTTTTGATCCAAGTTGATCATACTGAGGACCGTAGAACTCTTAACCCATCCAGGCCATTTTAGGAACTTAGTGCGGAATCTATCCTGGTGTAAACCTAGGGTATTTGTCATGGGATACTATACTCGGACGAGGTCCTCTTGAGGAAATTATCGGTTGAGGAGTAGTCCAACATAACAATGATATCTGAAGGATGACTGTTAACTCCGGGAACATCTATTAGAACCCTCTGGTTTTTTGTAGGTACAATTAAGACAAACCTTAGTACATATCTTTATGGGTTGGTTCTTATCCCTTTACTCCATGCTCATGATCCGAACCTTTGAATCTGTGTGCTTTTCTTGATCTTGTTTGTGCTTGTTGCATTCATGCGTTCATCATGAGGATCATCGCAACCATTTTCAAGAAAAAAATTCAGATGATTGCAAATACGGACAAAACAAATATTCCTTTTTGTCAATATTTTTCATGACTGTGTTCTCGATGTTGACCATGTTTGCAATAATCGAGTTGTTTCCTTAAAAATGGAAGTGAACATTGCATGTCATCACATTCTTCCATACATTCGAGTTGTTTGGGAACTCATCCCAGTTGTTTTCTTCTTTAGTTGTTTGTCATTCGTCAAGCTGTTTCCTCAACACAATTACGAAACTAGAGCTACTGTCAGATTTAGAATGGAAAACCAAGAACAACACAACATGGAAGTCAGAATGGAAATCGATAAGTTGAAGTCCAGTATGACTAGGCTCACCGAAATGATGCAAGTTCTGATTGTTCGAGGTGAACCACCTCAAAGAATTGTGATCTCTGAAGTCTCAACTGTTGTTGTTGATCCTCCTCTGATTCAACAACCAACTTCTACTTGGCCAGAATTTGGATTACCTCCGGATTAAGTGCCAATCTGTGCAACTACTCCAATGGTTGCTCCATCTGTTTTTCCAGTCTTTTCAGCTCCAACATTTGTCGAACCTCAACCTGTTGTGCATACTTCTGCTCAAGCTACATATGAGAACTCTCATTTCACATACCATGTTGCTGGTCCACAAGTTGAAAGTCAAGGTGAACCTGGATACATGGATGAATTTCGAGAACAATGTTTTAATCTTGAGAAAAAGGTAAGAGGTTTAGAAGGAAAAGATGTCTTTGGTGCCGCTGCAATAGACTTGTGTTTGGTTTCTGACTTGGTTATGCATGCTAAGTTCAAAATTTCTGAGTTTGAGAAATACAAGGGGCACACTTGTCCTAAAGTCCATATGTTGATGTATTGCTGCAAAATGGTTGCACATGCCAAGAACGACAAACTTCTTATTCATTGTTTCCAATATAGCTTAAGTGACACTTCTATGAAATGTTAAGACTTGAGAAGAACCATATCCAGAGTTGGAAGGATTTATCTGATGCTTTCGTAAAACAGTATAAGTATAATTTGCACATGGCACATCAACTTCAAAACATGTCTCAGAAAGAGAAATAATCATTCAAAGAGTACGCTCAACGCTGGAGAAAGCTAGCTGCTCAAGTGGAGCCACCTTTGGCCTAAAATGAATTAACTGGTTTGTTCATGGACACTCTTCAACCATTATTTTGGGAGAAAATGGTAGGAAGTGTATAATCTGGTTTTGCTAACCTAGTCACTGTTGGAGAAAGACTAGAAGAAGGTATCAAGAAAGGTAAGATTACCAATGCTGAATCTTCTAATACTGCAAGAAAGTCTTCCTAGAATTTTCAAAAGAAAAAGGATGATGATGCTTATGTTGTTTAAAATGAAAGGAAACCTTATCGCAAGCAGCAATAATATGTTCAACCATATGTAGTTGCAGTTGTTCCTGTTGTTAAGGCTCAACCATCTCAAGCTCAAGCTCCTCGTCACGTTGCTGGACCAAGCTTTGATCCTATCCTGATGACCTACATCGAGTTGTACCCTTCTTTGATTCAAAATGGTTGGATTACTACTAGGCATGCACCTCCCGTTCCAGATCCTCTTCCAGCCAACTACATGATGGATCTTCACTGTGAGTTTCATCAAGGTGGAACTAGTCATGACTTGGAACACCGCTTTGCACTGAAGGCTAGAGTACAAGAGCTTATCAGAAACAACATCCTTTTCTTTAAGGATACTGATCCTAATGTTGTCACTAATCCTTTTCCGAATCATGAGAAGTGAATCTTCTAGACGACTTCAACAATCAAATTATCTTCAAGGCCAATATTTTCAGACGGGACATTGTTTCTTTCTGTTTGCAATTTTCTTCAATTGTATTGACTTGTTTGCTTCTAAAATTTGTTTGTACTTTCATGTTGATTTTAATGAAATGAGCATTATAATATTTTGATTCAATTTCATTCACTATTTGCATCTTTATGCTTTACATTTCCTATTCATTTTTTTCTTTTCTCAAGCTTTACAATGATTGGAGGGAGGATGATGAAAAATAAATACCCATAATTATTGTTGGTATAATTTGAATTGAAACTTGGCTGATGATGTATAGACATTGTTTCAACTCCCAAACACTGGAGAAATAAGGAAGTTAATCCCTTGTCAACCCTTTTGAGCCTTGAAGTTGGAGTTTCTTTCTATACAAAAAACCCGCAATATTAACCTGTGGATGGGTAGTTCTCAATTAATTTGAATGTGCATTCAAATACAAGAGAATCATTCAAGACACATTTCAATAAAGGTTGTAATCTCAAGCTTTCCTTCACACACATCAAGAAGTTTCAAAGATGTCTTTCAATTTAAAAGCCAATGATGGTTCACCGTAATCATTAATCCAAACAATCACTATCTTTCAAAAAAACTAGTATTGAAAAAATGAAAAAAAAAAATAAAGCCCGCTAAGTCAAAACCTATGAAGGAGACTTAGGCAAAAACTGGGGCATTCCGCTGACTGTAAGTTCAAATGACACAGTTCAGGAAAAAGTTAGGGATAACAAAATAAACTTCAATCAAGAGGTCGTCAAAATCCGCAACAAAACAAGAGGAGTTGACTGTAGTCTTCACCAGAAATAACAAAAAGGAAAAATGATTATTGCTATATCAAAAATCCTTTGGCTAATGAACCATCTTCATATGTGTAAATCCAAATCTCTTGGAACTTGAGTGCATAGGATGAATTAATTGAATGTAGGACTGAAGATCATCACGAAGATTGGGTTGTGTATAAATAGCTTTGAGCCTATATCCTTTGTTTCATAAACCATGAACCAGACCATGTTACAACCTTCAAATGACCTAATTGAATCCAAGTTTCTTTTGAAAATCATACTACAACAAGGTTGCGTAAACTTACTCCCAAATTTGTTACCAATCATTTGTTTTCTTGCTTTTGCTTTATCTTTCATTTTTGTCTAAACCACCGTGTTTTGACAAGTTTATTTTTCATTTACTTTACATCAATAATTTCATTCCAAAAATGATTTTTGATTTCAAAATTTGCATTAAAATTACCATGTTTGTATAAACATTTTTTATTTGCAAACAAAATTTCCTCATCAAAGGAATTTTCAAACAGTTGAGAAACTTGGTCAGTGATCCTATCAGTGGCAAGTTCCTTCTTGGTCCTATGGTTCAAGAGTTTTTTTTGCTCAGTGCAAGTTATTCTAAGATTTTGTTAATCATAAGATCTCTGTAAGTTTCATACTGGGTTTAGCCTTCTCAACTTTCATTTCAAGAACTGAAGCTATGATCAGTTTATTCACTCAACATTCATTTCAAGAATTGAAGCCATGAGCTATTTTCTCCAACAGTAGTCAGAGCTGAAGCTATTATCAATTTACTTTCATCAGTCAGTCAATCTAGGTGTAACTTTCTTCAAGAGTCCCTAAGCAACTTTTCATGACTTTTATCATCAAATTGATATAGTTTACCGGTGTAACCGAGATATGTTCAAGAACAACATCTCCAATACACAAACAGAATGACAATTATCTCTGTGTTGAGGAATCATACTTTCAATCTTTTTCACTCCCCAAAAGAGTATAAACTTTTTGATTTCCACTCCACTAAAACTCTAAACTTGTTGTCAACATTTCTCATTCATTATGCATTTTCTTGGGTGTGTTAGTCCCTGTTTTTGTATATGTTTGCATACTTGAGTTTGTTAGTCCTCATAGGGGTGTTCAAATCCAAACCAATCCAATTAAAAACTGAAAACTGATCCAAAAAAACAGAAAACCGCAAAAAACCGAATTGTTTTGGATGTTATTTTGTAAAAACCGATCGGTTCGGATCGAATTTCAGATTGATTTTTCAAAACCGATCCAAACCAAACAAATCCGCATGTGTGTGTGTGTGTGTGTATATATATATATATATATATATATATATATATATATATATATATATATATATATATATATATATATATATATATATATTATTGAATTATTTTTTATTAGTATATATTTTGTGTTAATTTAATATTAAATGATACTTATTTTTTAAATACTATTTATTAGTTTGATTTTATCTATTTATTTTTATTTTATTCATCTTCTAACATTAACTTTTGATATAATATATTATATATTATATATAACTTACTATTTATTAGTAATTTTAGAATATTAACAAAAACTATAATATATAATTTGGATATCCAAAAAACTGATCCAAATTAAACCGCATAAAATTGGATCAGATCGAATTGAATTTTTGTAATAATCATCCAAAATCGAACCAAACCGCAAGTAAATTTACTTTTGGATCGAATGATATTTTACTTCAAAACCGATCCAAACCAAACCACGAACACCCTTAAGTCCTCATTATGCATTTTCTTGGGTGTGTTAGTTCCCATTTTCGTATATGTTTGCATATTTGAGTGTGTTAGTCCCCATTTTTGTATATGTTTGCATATTTGAGTGTGTTAGTCCTTATTATGCATTTTCTTGGATGTGTTAGTCCCCATTTTTGTATACGTTTGCATACTTGAGTGTGTTAGTCCTCATTATGAATTTTCTTGGGTGTGTTAGTTCCTATTTTCATATACATTTGCATATATGAGTGTGTTAGTCCTCATTATGCATTTTCCTGGGTGTGATAGTCCCCATTTTCGTATACGTTGGCATAAAGAGTGTTTTAGTCCTCATATGCATTTTTCGAGGTCATGTTGTTTTCAATATCTTACCTTGTGATCAAAGTCCAACTTACTTGGCGTTTACCTTTGTGTCTATCTGATGTCTCTCCAGAATCTTTTCTTCACATACTTGTTATTTCTTCTCAGTTTTTACACCTTTTTTTTTCTGATTGCCATTCTCGGATGTCCATAGTGAAGTCATCATTGATTAGATGTACTTTCTGGGACTAGTCTCACTTCATTCAGTTTTGTTTCAGGATGTTATGATCACCTTTTATCCGATTTTGTTCTCGGGTGTCCATAGTGGAGTCATCATTAAGTTGATGTACTTTCTGAAACTTATCTTACTTCATTCAGTTCTGTTCCTGGATGTTGTGATCACCTTTTATCCGATTTTGTTCTCGGGTGTCCATAGTGGAGTTATCATTGATTTGATGTACTTTTCGGGACTTGTCTTACTTCATTCAGTTCAATTCTTGGATGTTGTGATTCTCTTTTATCCGATTCCATTCTCAAATTTCCACAGTAAAGTCATCATTGTTTCTGATGTACTTTCCGGTACTTTCCTCACTTCATTCAGTTCAATTCTTGGATGTTGTGATCACCTTTTATCCGATTGCCATTCTCAGAAATCCCCAGTAAAGTCATTAATTTCATTCTTGGATGCTTCTGATGTACTTTTTCAGTACTTTCTCTCACTTCATTCAGTGTAATTCTTGGATGTTGTGATTCTTTTTGTCCAATTTCCATTCTTAGACATCTTTTCCTCAACTGAGCCATGTTGTGGTCTCCAACATGTGGTGTGATGCTTTTCCCTATCAGAGATTTATTCTCCTTATCCTTAACATTTATTTTGTTTCTTGTGTCGATCTTTTCCCCAAAAATTTCTATATTTTCATAACATTTCATACATTTTCATAACATTTCATATGCTTTCATATCATTTCATTCCATTTCATACCTTTTTATAGCCTCTTAGGACCAAAATTTAGGTTTTATAATATTTAAGTCTCTTCCATCTTGTCGAAACGAAGATGTCAATATTCATATATCTGGATTGAAGAAACTTAAATAGGGACATCTGTCATACCCTAATTTCCCCCCCTAAGATTTTTTATATTTTTATTTGCATCTATACATACAAACAAGATCACGCACTGATTCATCTACCCTTTTTAGTTGCAGGTTTATACCTCACGGGGGATCCCCATTGCTTTTGTTTATTTATGTTTACTAACCATTATTTAAAATCCAAAAATATTTTGTTTTATTTTATTAACATTTTCAGGGGAAGAATAGGTCAAAAATACCAAAATACCAGTTCATCAGCTCGAACAAATTTCATCTGAACAAAGTCGAAATTAATCAGTAAATAATTCAAATTCATCTGATCAAGGATTTCCCAAGTTTTAATTGATTTATTCAAGGAATTCCAAGGTTCATGTGTTTATTTCTATTCCTTCTTCGACGTGCAAAAGAATCGAGCCGAAACAATAACGATGCAATCAAAAGAACAAAAATTCAAAATTTTGACTTGGTCAACTGATTAACCAATGTATTAACCGTTTAACCAGGGCAAAAATTGAATAGTTTGTTCAAATTCAACACATCCTATCCATTGATCTCACTTGGAATATTCTAGATCCATTCCATTTTTATTCCTTTACATCACTTTGGTCATTTCCCACCATATACCTTCACTAATCACCACTCTTTTATGAATTTCCCTCCAAATTTGAATTCCAAGCCTAATTTTGATTTTCCAAAGCAAGCTCCATTCCACCAAATTTCCATACTTAAACTCTTTAAATAGAGGCCTTTTCTCATTCATTTCTCAAGCTTTTGATAGCCAAAAAATCCCTTGCAAAATACATCCTCAAACCACAAAAATCACCTAAAGCTCACTTTCTTATTCTGAAAGTTATGAAGAATTTGTATTGAATTCTTGAATAACTTTGTGCTAAACCTTCATCATTTTCATTTTTCTTCATCAATTTCAGTAGATCAAGCTTGCTAGTGGAATAATTTGAAGTTTGTTCTTGGTAATTAATCTTCCTCCATTGTTACACATTCATCACCATCATTAAAGATGTTGATCCTTGGTGCTATTGATTGTTAATCCTTTGGATCATAAATTATTGTTTGATTGCAGGGATTTCACTATTTTTACAATTTAAAATGCATTCCAATTCAGTTCATCATCATAAGGTGTTTGAAAATTATTTTAAAAGAGGACCATGCTGAATTTTGGCCTTTTTTCTGCTTCTGGTGTAGTGTTAACCGATTAACCATTTTCAATACAAAATGGTTAACCGGTTAACTAGGTCAAAAATGCGTCATAATTCAAAATTTTCATGTGTTAACCGGTTTACCAATTGGTTAACCGATTAACACTGTTCCAGTGACAATTTTCACTTGTTTTTGACTTGTTTTTGGTTCCTTTTGCTTCTTATTTTTATCTTGGGAGACATTTTTGGGACTGATTTCTCTTTAAATTTAATGGACTTTGGGTGTAGATTAGAGTGATTAATATTCATTAGTTCAAATCTACCTCTAAGTGAATTATTTAATTCACTTTAGGTGCTTTTCATTAGTGATATATTTTCATACTTGCATCCACCAAAATAAGTGATTGAACTTAAAGAAGAAAAAAAATACCATGAGTGTAACTCAATTTGGTATTCATCGTTATTTTTGTGCGGCATTGCGTTCAAATGGCGATTTACATATCGTTTATGTCGCATATATAAGCACTAACATCGTTAATCTTAATTGGTTTTGACCGACCTCATTTGTAGGGTAATTACCCCGTAAATTACTCGATGATTGCTTAACATAGACCTAAATGTGTCCCTACTTCGGAATAAAAATCCAATTGGATACTTGCACTTTTGTGGACCGGACCTCGTGTTGGTTGCGTCATCCCAAGGTAGTTAATCATTTGTGTTAGATCCACGACATTTCAAGCTTGATGCGTAGTTGATTTGGATATCCCAATATTCTTTCAAGTCTTCATCAAATCTGGGTCTAATCGCATTGGTTAATCACTATAGTGTAAGATACTAAGCAAAATTGTCTGCCTTTTCGATTTTTGGCACTTGATGCCTTGTTACTCTTTTGGTAGTGGATGATTAAGTTCACCATACCATTATTATGTACATATTATTATTATATCACTATACAAACATTTTAATCTCCTCTTGCACCTTATCCTCTTTAATTTCTTTCTTGCTCCCTTATCTCTTTACTTTTATTATGCTTTATCATCCATTATCATGTTTATGTTTATGTTTATATATCTTTGTGCTTTTTTCCTTTGTCTATTTGGACACAAAAATATTAATAAAGTATTAAACTTCTAAAAAACTTGTGATCTTGATCTTGGACTATGGTTACCATCCTTTGCATTAGATTGGAGTTTTGGACTTAAATTCTAGGACACCTTCCCTTTGCTTTGATCCTCATGGAATTGTTAGCTTAGCCTTTATTTGGCCATTTGCTAGCTTATGATTTTAAGGATGGAACTCTTGTGCTTATGCTTGTAAGTATCATCAAGTTTGATTAGATATTTCCTCTTTTATCTCTTTTATTTCTTTTTTAGGATAGCCTCTTCATCTCCTCCCCTTCTTCAATTTTCAAAACTTCCTCTCTTTTTCAAAGGATTATTGTTTTAAAACCTTCACCATTTTAATAATTCAAACCTTGACTTTGGTCAAGCGATTTTACCTTTTCTTTCATTTCTTAATAAATGCTAAACTATATAAGCATATTTACACCTTTTTCAAAAGACTTTAAAAAATATTAAACTCATTCAATCCTTTTTGTGTCCTTATGCACTTTTCCTTTTAATCATTTTCATATGTTTATACATGATTCATTCTTTCAAGCGGAATTATTCGCTAAAGAATGACGACTTGTCTTTACATTTTAAAATAAATCCAACACATCAATTTTCACTATTTGTACCACAAACTATAGGGTTTTGATCTTACATTGCACATTGTGGGTACGTAGGCATGAGATAAAAGTCTCGTCAAACACAAAACATTAAAAATTAATTCTTTTCTCATCCCCTATTCTCATTTTAAACAAACCATTTTCAAACCAAAAAGTAATAAATTTTTCAAAGGGCTCTCGTGGAGTACCACAGACACTTTGGGTGCTTAAAACCTTCACATTTTGTAACCAACCCCCTTACCCGTTCTCTGCTTGTTTCTTTTAGCTTTTTTCTTTTATATTCATTAGGATTTATTCGCTCTTTTTTCCTTTTCCTTTTAGAATAAAATAAAAGCGTGGTAACGAATCTGTTTACCTTGAGTTAAGTTAACGAATAACTTACACTCATGATTTTACCGTTATAGCTAGGTCTTCCCTGCTTCTTCATAATTCCTAGAAGTCCTCATCATAGGCCTAGCTAATCCAACCCACAATGAGGACCTTGATCCAACACTAAGGGCACACTATAAATACCTGTTTTCACTAGAGGGTTAGGTACACCCCTCATCTTCTCTCTAATTGTTGAAGTTGTGCTAGTCAAAAAGGTCCATTCTGATCAGGTGAGATCATAATAGGTGACATGTTCCTCAAGGAAAATGATAGGTGGATGTTTGCGCATCAATGAGATGGCCCCAACTGGTGGTCGTGAGGGTCTAACTTTCTTCCTACGAATACATGCACGTTGGAACACTCTACTGAGCCTTAATCGATATCGGTTGTCATCCATTTTACCTGTAATTAAACTAGACAAAACAGACAAAATCAAACCCAGATAACAAATATGAAAAATCAAACAATACAGACAAAACATGGAAGAGCACTTCCATATTTCTGAAAAATCAAATTCATATAAAATACGGAAGTGCACTTTCGTATTTTCCTTAAACGGGAAAATGACAAAAAAACACAAAAATCGCCTCTTGCCCTATACTCTAAATTCCAATGCTTGCCTCAATAAACTACCTAAGAATGAGTGTAACTACATCCTAGTATACTTTAAACAACTTATTTAGTAATGCATGCATCAAATATTAAAAAAGGAAGGAAATAAAAAAACTTAACAAATGTGAGAAGTGGAAGCTCTTGGATTTATTTGACTTGAGTAGTGGTTGATTAAAATCTTGGATTAGACGCAATGTAGTAGAAAGTTTGAGTGAGGTTGAAAATAGGTGGATTCAAGGCTTCTCACGTACACTTTTTGCTTTAGCTTAGAGAAAGTTTTGTTGGAAATGAGAAAGGGAAAAATCTGGCGCATTAATATGACTCAAAACCCATTCGGAGGCATACTAATGTAAAATTACGGTGATGCATCTCCATGCTAATTTATGACAACCTAAGGGTTTGGATCACATACGAATGGATGTGGTGTTGGATTTTTATACGTCAAAAATGTTCTCTATATTTTATGGGCATTTTTGTATTTTTACTTGGGCGCATGAGCACCATTGAGGGTGCAATAAGCAATCCGATGTAGAAATTGTTAGGGCCAGTCATTTGCAGGGTCAACCTGCACTACAACATCGGGTCCCATATTTTGAGGAACCCACTTATTTTTTTAATTACTAAAAAAATACATTTCACACCTATTTTTTAAAAATATGTGTAAAATCATATTTGTTTAAAAATCTATTTTACACCTATTTTTTAAAAAATGTGTAAAATCATAATTTGTTTTCAAAATTTATGATTTTATACTATTTTCTTTAATTTAAATTTGATACAAATTCATATTTTTTTTGGCTCATTTTTAAAATTATAACATGGCTCATGAATTGATTGGGTCGACCTTGTAAATTGTTAAAAAAATTAATTCCATGGGAAATATTTTTTCCACCCTTAAGGGGTGCTCCCCCACCATCGTGAAAAGTTACAATTGTCACTAACGTTCAAAGATGCATCTCTAAACACACATTTTCCCACACTCCTTATCGCAAATTGACGAGAAACCTTTGTTTTGCCAAAAATTAATTCGGAGATGCATCTCCGTATGTATATGAGGTGATTCCGAAGACGCATCTCCGTAAACACCATTAATTCAAAAATTCAGTGGGTGGTATAGAGATGAATCCATGGACGCGTTGAATACATTAACTCGCGTCGTAACCTTCTATCTCCTCCCTCGTTTGTCTCAAAACTCACTAAAACTAAAATAGTCAACTGATGCACTTCCTAAAAAATCCAAGCTTCTCAACCAATCAAGCTTCTCACTACATTGTACTTCATTTGCGCCAAAGCATCTCACTACATTCAAGCTTATCTTCCACAACTTAAATTTGGTAAGTTTTTCAATAATCATCCATTTTTTGTGATCTGAATGATTTTATTGGAAAAATAAGTTGTTTAAGTTACATTAGATAGTGTGATCGAAATATGTGTCCAAAATGGGTATGCATTGCAAGATTTTGGGAGTTTAGGACTACAATGGTGTTTCTTTCGTTTATGCAAAATCAGAACTTTGTCTAGAGATTCATTTCATGTTTTTCTCTGTGTTGTTTTTGGAGATGTATCTTCTGACTTATGTATGGATAATTTTTTTGTTGAATTTGTGATGTGTTTGTCTGGTTTTAGTGTAGGTGCAATGACTGAAAACAACCCTAACATAATTAGGCTTGACTGTGCATCCCAAACCGCAACATATAATCTAATAAGTTCAAAACAATCAAGTTTAAAGTCTTTTCGGAATTCATATTAAAAATCAAGTAGGGTTTCTAGAATCTTTAGCAAATTTTATAATTTTATTAAAAACAACCACACCATCAACCAATTATCTGCTTTAATAAGAACATATTAGTTACAAACTATTAGATTTTTCATAGCTTTGACAATAAGTGTGCACGATCTTTGCCACCACCTTATTGTGACATCTAGAGGATTTCTTTTTGCATCTCATTCCTTTCTTACGCACCATGTGGATTTCCCATTATGCCCCTAATTTCCGAAGATATATCTCAGGACACACCCTTTTTACACTCAATGAAGGCCATTTTGAGTGGTACCCCATGCATCTGGTACAGTTTTATTCCATATATATATATATATATATATATATATATATATATATATATATATATATATATATATATATATATATATATATCCAGAAAGGTTTGGAGAAAACATGAAAATTAATCAGTCTAGTGACTCTTCCGAAGATATATCTCCAAAATATGTGGGCGACAATTTGAATTTTCTATCACATTTGCATGTCAGGTTTTTTTTGGAGATGTATCTTTGGAACAATCTTATATAGTTTCCATCTAGATGATCAATCCCCCATTGTCACCATTCTTCATTTTCAACTCAAACCCTCACCCTAATAACCCTCATTCTCAATCCGTTATTTCACTCCAAATCTTCATCCGTTTGGTTCAACATATCACCGGGAGCAAAAGAAGATCGAATTTCAGGTAAAGATCGTTCATTTTCATCTACATTATTCATATTAATATATGTTTTCAGGTAAAGATGTATCTCCGAAACGTATTGCACATGAACTTTTCCGAAGAAGTATCTTCAGGATGTTTCTATGTTCATATTCCAACCCCTTATACAATAGTAAATTAATATATGTTTTGTTATTATTTGTATTGTTTCCAATAGATATGGTGCACCCTGATGATTTTCCAAAACAAGTAGTATCTCCGAACGATATTTCTCTGAATGTTCAAGGGGTTGTTGTGAAGACAATTGATGTTGACAACGACCTTAATAACAAGAAAGAGTTTGAAAATCATGATAGCATGCTCGAATGGATTTGTATGGAGGCATATAGACTTGGATTTGGTGTAGTTATCGGAAGGTTGAAAAATGGATCAGATAGTAGAATCTCCTTTGTGAGTATGTTGTGCGAAAGAAGAGGGAGCTATCGAACATATGTCCGAAATTTAAAGAAAGATGACACAGGTAGTATAAAATGAGATTGTCCGTTTAAGCTTCGTGATTGCATGTTGGCTAATAAAAATGGAGATTTAATGTCATTTATGGGTTGCATAACCATGAATTATGCTTAAAATTAGCCGGTCATCCTAGTTTATGTCAATTCAATCTGGAAGAGAAGGAATGTATTAATGACATGACCTTGAATCTAGTCTAACCGAAAAATATACTTGCAACATTGAAACAGAAGAAAACCGATAATATATAAAATATCAAGCAAGTGTATAACATTTGGTACCTCATTAACAGGGCAATTAGGGGGGATACAACTGAGATGCAACAACATTTTAAACGATTAAACAATAATAGTTACATGTCCTGGTACCAAATTTGCGATGATGGAGTTACGATTAGAGATATTTTTTGGACTCATCCAGATTCAATAAAGTTGTTCAACACGTTTTCGACGGTTCTCATACTTGATTCTACCTACAAGACCAATAAGTATATACTTCCATTATTTGAGATGGTTGGTGTTACCTCAAATGAGAAGACATATTCCGTTGGTTTTGCATTTTTAGAGTGTGAAAAATAGGATAATTTTACTTGGGCATTAGAGGTGTGTCAACCACTTTTGAAGGATCAATGTGAGATGCCTAAAGTTATTGTTACGAACCACGATACCACATTGATGAACGTGGATGCAAAGATGTTTCCTTCTTCTTATGCATTACTTTGTATGTATCACATAACAAATAATGTGAGAAGTTGGGTTAAACCCGTGTTAAGGTTGAAATAAGTAGAATACGAAAGTGGAAAATTGGTGAAGTCAGGTGTGATTGTGGAAAAAATAATGGATGCATGGAATCATATAATAAATTCTTCCACAAAAGAATTATATTCCTATTTCGTCATTCATTTTCGAAAAGTGTGTGAAAAGTATCCTGATTTGTTGAAATATGTTGAAAGCACCATTCTTGATCAGGTGAAAGAAAAGATAGTTTGCGCGTGGACTAATAATGCCCGACATCTTGGAAATACAACTAACAATATAGTTGAGTCGGCCCATTATAATTTGAAAAATTATTTGGGAAATAGTAAGAGGGATTTGTGTCGAGACTGGGACTCCGTGAAATACATGATTGAAAACCAACATAATGTGATACAAACAATGTTTGGTCGGAGCATAACGATTTTGGAACATCGATTTAAAGACAACAATCTTTATTCTCATTTGGTAGGTAACATTTCTCGGGTGGGGTTGAACTATATTTTTCACAATGCCAAACAAGCTGATAATGCAGGCTCCGATAGCGCAAAGTGTGGTTGCACTATTGTGAAAACATATGGTCTTCCATGTGCTTGTCTTATTGCCAAAAAGGTGAAACTCAGTGAACCAATAAGAATGGACAAGATTTGTTCTCATTGGAAAAGACTCATGTTTGATGATGATGAATGCATGCATGAAGGTAAATCAAATATCTCTATTTTGACCGAATGGGAAGCGATACAAGAGATATTTCCGAAGGCCAATGACAACATGAAACTCCACATCAAAGAACAATTGAGGAATATTTCCTATCCCGAAATCACTGACATGAAACCTCCTTCTCAACCAGTAAAAACAAAAGGTGCTCTGAAGAAAATGAAGCGTACACCGAATGGAAACTCGACTACACAGTTTCCTTCATATTTTTAACACATTGACAAAAAAAACTCCCGACTCACCGACTCCAAAATCTCAAAAAAAAGTGTTGAAAGTAGCCTGCATTAGAAAACCACCCCCGACGCCGCTTCCATCGAAGATTCCATTCATTGACGAGATGCCAATTTTTATGCATAAATATATCGATCATATCGTCAATGTTGAGGGGGATGGTAACTGTGGTTACTGAGCCATGTTTCAGGTTTACTTGGTAAATGAGAAGATAGTCATGCGCTTATCTGTAATCAAATTATCCAAGAGTTGAAGATACATAAATAATCGTACATGCAGTTGTATGAAAGTAGAGAAAAATTCAACGCGATTTATAAGTCTCTTGTTCCTTGCTTAAGCGGTCTGACACCAAAGTCAAAATCGTTAGGAAACCTTTTTTTTCACTCCACATCGCACCAGCCCAAAATCCAAGATCGCATAATGTGTATTAGATGACTTTCAAATTTGAGTAATTTTGTTCAAGTTTACTTAAAATTGGGATGCCCCATGCCACTTACATCACCAAAATGGACGACTCATTCAACCGCAGTTGTCGAGTCATGGCCGAATTATTTTATGGAGAGTATGCAAGAATTCAATAGATTGAACAACACTGAAAATGATCGAATGCACAAAAGTACAAGGGGTACCACCAATAGATTTAGTCGGCAAAACATGTACCGATTCATTTTGATTTCTTGTGTAACAAGACATATAATTGTATATTATTGTGTCTTAATATAAATGAAGTGTCATATATTCACTTTTTATTCATATTTAGTGTTTATGCACATTTGGTTCATATTTCATCTTTGCGAACTGTCTGTTATGTACTTCTATTTTGAAAATGTATCAAAAAAAGTTCTGGAGATACATCTCCCGATAGTTCTATTATTTGGTTTATTCTTGAAATGAATTAGGTAAAGTTTTGGAGATGCATCTCTGGAACAAGATAATAGAGTGTTGTTCTGGATATATATATATATATATATATATATATATATATATATATATATATATATATATATATATATATATATATATATATATATATATATATATATATCCGAAATAAGAATGACAATCAATAAGTGGTCCATATTGAACTAGGTCTTCTATAAATTTAGGTGTTCTTGTGTTATACTTTACACAAATTCAAAATGTCTCAAATGTGTGAAATAAACATTCGTTGGTATGTCGCAAGTGTCTCATACTTCGACGACTCTACACCTAGGAGGACGTTCAAGCTCACCGATCTCACTCCCTCGAAGATATCCTAGACAAAATCCACTATCTCCAACCTTATGGAGACAAAAAATGGTTGTGAAGCTTGAGTACCGTTCACTTTCAGTTGACAACAAAGGGAACTATGTGTTCAACAAATTTGAGCTCAAGACTCGAGCAGATGTTATGACCATGTGACGAACATTTTTCGGTTTCAAAGAGAAAGTTCTGATCGAGTTGGAAGCGACACTACAAAGATCAGTTGAAGCTATCCTGGAGATGTGTAAGCGTCAAACTGAATATTAAAATGTAATATTTAATTTTCTGTTGAAATCATCATTATAATACTAATTTTATGTTATGAATGTTCATTTTATGTTTGGATAATTCATTTTGTGTTGAATTTATACCTGATATTTTTCGGAAATATAATTACACGGTTTTTGAGATATCTTCGAAACTAATCAAATCCAATATATGGACGCCACGCAAATGATCATTTTTAGTGTAAAAATTAAGAATTCATCCAGAGAATTCACCCACCCGTTTAATTCAACGAATAACTATCATTTAATTCATCTCATGTCTTTTATTTAACCACTTGATTCAATAAAGTTAAAAAGTGAAAGTGTCTTTAAACTTAAAAAGAATCCACTTAGCAAAAACCTTTAACATATATTCTACTTCTAATAGTCGTACATTAATGTTGTTGGGATATTTTTTTCAATTTGTTGTTATATTTAAAAAGCACAAGTAATGTACTTCTAATAGTCAAAATAAAATAAATATTCTTGTCTATCTTATAATGTACTTCTAATAGTCAAAATAAAAAGCACAACAAATGAAAAATGGATATAAATTTGATTTTATATTCAATTGTGTATTTTATATTTAATTTAACCTTAAATCCATTTATCTTCATACTTTATTTTTTCTTCTTTGTTGAGCATGAGAAGTTAAAGCATTATTGGATCATCAACTTATCTTACGATGGTGATGTTTTATTATTTTAAACCTATTCTGAAATCTTGAATGGTTATCCATGTTTTCTTAGCGAATCAAATGCTACTTTTGTGAGGATACTGTTCTACTCTTAGCCTTATGATACATGCATCTATAACCTAAATTATGTTTCATAATATACCATAATAATAATAGTATCTCCTAAAAGATTTGTTGATGGGGTGATAACTTTGCAGGGAGATGGAGGTGTGTTCCCATAATCTAAATTTTATATTATTAAATGAAATTGATGTGTTAAAATCTTGTGTTAATTTTTGGTCAATGACTCAAATATTGGAAAATTGAACCACAAGAATGGTGAATATTAAAGGTAGAGAGGAAGAGAGTGAGAGAATGAGAAATAATAAATA